>JACEFZ010019406.1:667500-933255 GCA_014155875.1 Cepaea nemoralis
GAGGGCGGGCGCGCCATGGACCAGGCTGACATTCTGAATGCTCTACGAGAAGTAAGACTTTTGAGTTGAGTAGAGTTGAGTTAAGAATCGACATCACTGCACTCAAGACATTCCCATATGTGCTCCGTCCCCTCGTTCAACAGCCAGCGAAGAGTCATACTACTAATCGTTCCCACCGCTATCTGATTAAAAGTTCTCCTGGTCTTCCCTCTCAGTTTTGAGATTCTTCCACAACCCCTTCCGATCCCCCGCAATCTCATTCTTTCCACATATGGGTTCTCAATCTGTTCCTCCGCCTTCTCCACCTGGTCCCACAAGCGCACGACCGCCTCCACCTTATCCATAGGCAAACTACCACCAAGAGGTGCATTCCCTGATAGCCTATCAGCCTGTTCATTCCCCCGTATCCCCGCATGGCCAGGGCAAAATATCCATACAATTCTCACAATCTGTGATCTCCGAAGCGACGAGAGCCATTCCACACGAAACATTCCTTTCTTCACCTTACTAAGTATACTCTTTGAATCCGTAATGAATACAACGTGTGTTGCAGTAGTCTCCTCTAGCCACCGGAATGCCGCTGTTACTGCCTCCACCTCCATTCTCATGCTGGAGGTCGCAGTCTCATATGCCTGACTCTCCTTTTTTAAGACCCCTCCATTAGCCTTTGCAGTTATCAGTTATCAGTTATGATAGTTAGTTAGTCGTAGTTCCAACTTCACAGCAACGGGTTGTCCCCATTATGCTCCGTTCCTGTGCCAGTGAATATCACACAAAACGCTCCCCACTGCCCAAGGTGAAAAGTGGAAAAGACAGGAGTCTCGACAAACAACAGTCCGCACAGATACACTGTGCATAATGCCGCCGCCAGAATGTCAACACAATAAGCCCCCATGAAACCCAGAGTTCATCTCTGATGGAATCAGCAGTCATTTTCCCATCTGTATGTTTCCTAGATGTTCACCCACACAGTCCACGAAATACAGTTCATCGTCGATGGTAGTGGCAGTCAACCAGAAGCCCAGCAGCCACGCATTTCTGCATAAGGCAAAAACCGGTCAACTCTGGGACATAGCCATCTGCCATCGCTCCGAACATGCAGTCACGTTCCAAAAAACCTCGGGCAGATTCAAAAGCATTTCACACGAAACTCACAGCTCACAGTGTCGCGCCACGCACGACAGTTATCAGTTATCAGTTGGGGTATCTTCATTGCACTCCGGACATGTCCATAGGTGCTCAGATCCTCCCCCCCCCCCCCAGCATATGCATCAGCGTCCGGTGGCTAATAGTGCCAGTTCTGTGTTGGTTGACGAGGCGCTTTGTTTTCCCGATGTACTTCTCGCGCCTGGCTGTGCCGATTCTTACTCCCAAGTCTTTCATCCTAGACAGCGATGTGGAATCACTGACGTCAAAGTCCTCTGTTCTCGCCATATCTTTAAGGACGTTAATAACATCGGCACGACCCATAGGCTGGCCATCTACAGGGGGTGCAGAGCCAGCCAGTTTATCAGCTCGTTCATTCCCCTCGACTCCCGCATGTCCCGGGACGAAGATGAAGGTGACTTTACGCACAACAGACTTCCGCAGCGACTCAGTCCACTGTCTACGTACAGATCCAGCTTCGACCTTCTGAATCATGCTCATTGAATCACTTAGTACACACACGTTGGTATAATGCTGTGATTCCAGCCATATGAAAGCCTGTGTAACTGCCATCACCTCCATCGTCATGCTGCTCGTGGTCATAGAGTGGGCACCACTCTATTCTTGAACGGTTCGGCCCGCTGAACGGGCTGTAAATGCCCACGCACTTCTCTGCTGCTTTACAACAGATCCATCTGTATAGATGAGCACTTCGGGGCTATCTGAGTGTTCATAGATGAGCGCGTTAACCTCTGCATTGACAGTGGCAGGGTTCTGCTCTCTGCACCGTCTGTCGAGTGTGATAATGCAGGAGAAAATGCACTTAAAAGCTGGAGGCACCGGCACCCATTCCTTGCCGGGGTTGATACTGGTAAGACTGCAGAGCCTGTCTGACGACATCTTCCGCCCGACCCATCCATGATTTGCCCCTCTTTAGTCCTGTCACCCTTTTCTCTGAATATAGCGTCATGCAGAGGGTGCTGCTCATCTGCACTTATTTTTAAGTATGCACGAGCTCTCCAGATCTTGATCCTGTGTTCTATTTTCGGGAAGTCAAGGAGGTATCTCATTGCTACACAGCTGGTGTCTCTCGTGCAGCCCAAAATGATGCGCATGGCTTCGTTTTGTACCTTTTCAAGTCTTCCAATCTGTGTAGGGCTGACAGTGAGGATGACCAGGGCATACTCGATGCGTGAAAGCACAAGTCCTTGGAACAGAAGTATTAGCAGTCTTTGCTCGATATTGGCAGTCGCATTGCTGACAAACCTTTTCGAGCTTTCGTTATGACATAATCGACATGATCTTTGAAGGACAGGCTACGATCAAGCCTCACGCCAAGATATGTCATTGACTGGGTTCTACTCAAAATGCTCCCATCCATTCTTACTGCCGGCATGTCTGTTTTCACAATATGGTTGTTTAGGGCGAACCATGTAACCGATGCCTTTGCAGGGTTGACAAGGGCATCGTCATCAGCACACCATGAGGAAATTCGATCAAGTTCGCCCTGCATATCATTGGCAACCGCCTGTCTATCTCGACCCTGTCGATACACGAGGATGTCGTCAACGAATGACAGAGTCCTACCCCTCCCGTCCAACTGTTGTTCAGTGATCGGCACCGTATACACGTTGAATAGTACTGGTGACAGTGGTGAACCCTGCGGCAATCCTGGACATACCGTTATCGGCTCAGAAGACCAACTCCCGCATCTTAGCACCACCTTCCTTTGGAGCAGAACTGCAGCTATCCATCGTACAAGGTGAGGGTGCACTTTCAGTCTGAGGAGGGTTTGCATCAAGTGCTCGAAAGATACTCTGTTATATGCGTCCTCTAAGTCTATGGCGGCCGCACATGTCTCTTCTCTGACCTGAAATCCTTTGTAAACATCTTGAGCAAAGACCGCCGCATTCAGCCATGACTCTTTGTTGCGTCTGTATCCTCCAAGTGTGGGCGGGAAGCAGTTGAGTTGTTCCAAGTCACAAGCAAGTCTGTGTGCTACAATTTTCTCCAGTAACTTGCCAGCAGTGTTCTGCATCGTAATGATTCTGTAGCCACTTATCTTGGAATGGTCTTTGTTCGGTTTTGGCAGCCGCAGCAAGTAGCTGTGTAGTCATTCTTCTTTGATCTGACCCCTCTGGATACTGGTGTTGAAATTAGCCTCTGCGATAAAGCCCCAGCCACTACGTCTGTTTCTCACCACTGACCCATCAGTGTAGATAACTATGTCACCTTTATGTGTGTTGCTCTGGATCAGCAGTTACACTTCAAACTTATTAAACTATTATATTATATTATTTAAACTATTATTACATTGTGCCACACGGTGATATCTTCCGGACCTTCAACCCACTCTCTTTCACGATTGATGGTCTCTAGATCACACACCGACGTATAGAATGTTTTGCCGGTGCCATCCAGAACCTGCCTCGTCTTAGTCTATGACCCTTGACCATATCCATTGCTGCATGCAGCGGGTGATCCCTATCTGCGGCAACTCTCAGGTACCATTTGGCCTGAAGCACCCTATGCCTATACGTTATTGTTGGTAGCGCCAGGATATGCCTCAAGCATATAATTGGTGTGTCCTTTGTGCACCCCAGGATTAACCGCATGGCAGCATTCTGTATGCGCTCCAACCTTTCAAGCTGGCTCTTTGATACTGTCAGCAGCCCCAAACCATACTCAATGACAGAAATTATTAACTGCTGAAAGAGCCTGTACAGCATCCTATGATCTACCCCGGTTGCTGCCATAGCCCTCCGTGCATTAAGTCCCCTACCAGCCTTCACCACCAAGGCCTCCACATGATCCTTAAAAAACTAACACCTGTCAAAGGTGATGATACCCAAGTACTTCAATTTACTCTCTCGACTAAGAGGACATCCATTCAACATAATACCTGGGACATCTGTCTTCACGATCCGGTTATCCAGGGAGTACCACACAACCGATGCCTTGTCTGGGTGTATAATGGCTCCTGCGTCCCGG
Organism: Cepaea nemoralis; assembly: GCA_014155875.1. Lineage (NCBI taxonomy): Eukaryota > Metazoa > Mollusca > Gastropoda > Stylommatophora > Helicidae > Cepaea > Cepaea nemoralis. The sequence continues at coordinate 671,638 of JACEFZ010019406.1, forward strand.
CACCACTCCGCTACCTTGTTTACTGCCAACTGGCCCTGTCTCTGCCCTGTTTGTACACCAGTACATCATTTGCAAATGTCAAGATTCTACCTACACCTGGTGAATCAATAGCTGCGATATTGCTGGTGTAGACATTAAAGAGCACTGGGGACAATGCAGATCCCAGTGGTAACCCAGGTGTAATAGTACAGGGGTCAGAAGTCCAGGAACCCATGCGCAGTGCAACCTTACGCTCATAAAGGACAGCCGCAACCCATCTAACAAGGCAATTGCAGACTTCCATGTCCAACAGTGTGTGCATTAGCCGATCATACCTAACGCTGTTATACGCATCCTCCAGGTCAAGAGATACCGCCACTGTCTCCTGTTTATCCTGGAAGCTCTCGTAGACATCAAATGCAAAAGTCGCAACATTGGCCCAGGTGTCCTTCCCAAGCCGGTAACTCCCGAGTCCTTGGGGAAGCAGATTACGACTTTCCAAATGTCGCTGGAGCCTGCGTGCTACTATCTTTTCGAGGACCTTGCCATACGATTTTTGCAGGGTTATGATTCGGTATCCATTAAGTCTGGAGTGATCCTTACCTGGCTTTGGGAGTGGGACCAGGTAGCTATGCAGCCAATCGTGGGGTATTTCCGCCGTATTGATGCGTAGGTTGAAACAAAGAGCCATCTCCTCCAAGTCTCCATAATTTAAGTTCCTCATATGGGAGTACCTCACCCCATCCGGACCTGGCTCTGTGTCTTTAGCCCGCTTCAGTACCCGTCTAATGTCCTCCACTTTAATCTCACAGTCCTCCTTCCTAGTGACCCGTGACAAAGTTTCTCTGACGTTATCTCTAATAGTCCTATCTTGCTAATCCGTCTGTTTTAAAATTCGCGCAAGAAAAGCCTCCCCCTTGTCCTTGTCAGTTGTCATAGGTCGGTTGTTATCATCATAAACGGCGCCATGTGTACCAGCCGTCGCCTGTCTCTTCATCTGCCGGTGCAGCCTCCAGAATTTTCCCAATGTCACATACCCACAGACTTCATTGATAAACTGTTCCCACTTAATCCTCTCGGCCTCTGCTGCCTGGAGTTTAAAATCCTGCAACTTTACTTTTTTATATCTTTCAGCCTCTTCCAATTCTGCGTCAACTGAATTGGTTGCTCTCCGCATCCTCTGCCAATTCCTTATGGTCACCCTCTTTTCCCTTCATGAATTCTCTACCTCTAGTATCCACCATGGTGGTTGGGTGAAGATTCTTCTTGTTTGTTTAGATCTTCTCTGTGATATAAGGCGCCCCAAGAGCGAAGAGTGGTCGCGTTCATAACTGAATGCACTGCCACCTCTTATAGCCCTAACCGTGCCGGACTTAGGTATCAGCACAGAACAGGGGAGGTGGTCACTTCCATGGTCTCCAAGGACGCTCCATTTTATATCTGATGCCGCCTCTTGGGATACAAGAGCCAGGTCGATGGAAGTCAGGGTCCCCCGGTCTCATTGATAGCCTAGCGGGTGTCCCGTCATTTAGACAGACAACATCCGTCTCAATCAAGGCAGTACGCTGTCTGTTCTCTCCCGACCTGTCCCATTCCTTGGCGCGGGCGTTCAAATCACCACAATTCAGATACGTGGTACCTGGAGTGTCCACTGAACCTTTCAACCAGTCCCAACTCTCTCTCTGCTTATGCAAGATTCCCCACTTACATATACATTTATCAGGTTCCAGCTGTATCGGCCGATATGTATCCGCATTCTCTGCACCTCTTTACTCTCCTGACGCCACCCACTAATACCCAGTAGTTAATGCTGTAAACCATCCTCGACCACCAGAGCCTGCCCATGTCTTCCCTGCCCAGTTGGGTTAATGTAACATGTATAGCCAGGGCATTTAAAAGAGTTTGTATTCAGCTCTTGTAACATCAGGACATCAAAATTGTAGACCAGTTTCTCCAGTATTGGACCTCGTTGCTTTGCACTACGGCAATTCCAATACCCAACCCGTACATTTTTAAGCCCAAACGATCCGTTTTCCTTCTACCCCTTCTGACGAGACTGGGCGATCAGCTACTCCGAATTGCCGGCTTCAAATGTTTCTACAACAGACGACATCTGGGAACGGCGATTCTCGTTCGCGACAGCATGGTGGTGTCAGAGCTAGACATGTCCAGTTGGGACAGTGACGATATACAAATACAGGCGTTGAGAGTTCATTCCAGTATACCATTCGTGTTGGTTAATGTTTATGCCCGCAATGCGAGTGTGGACGCCCAGAAGTGGCAGTGCTTAAGTGGCATATTAGGCCACGAGAGAAATGTTATTTTCTGTGGTGACTTCAACGCTAAAGGCAGATCATGGGGAAACACTTCCTCCAATACACAAGGGGAGGAGCTCGAAACTGCACTGGAAACCATCGACCTGGTTTGTATCAACAGTGGCTGTGTCACCAGGACAGCAAGCCGTCCAGGCGATGAGGACAGTGCTATTGATCTGGCGCTAGTTTCACCTTCACTCACTACAGTGTGTAGATGGGGTGTCCTAGGACACCATGGCAGCGACCACCACCCTTGCAGCATATTGGTGGAGAAAGGCAGAACCAGGCAGCACAAGCTAAAGGTAAAGACGTTCCAGTATGACAGTACAGGGCAAGATGTGGTGAGCAAAATAAGACGTGACAAGCGCAGAACGTTTCAGGGCAGGAGAAAAAGCTGGGAGCAGCCACCGTGGTGGAGTTTCGAGGTGGAGAAGGCTTGGGTGGATAAGCGTAGTGCTGTAAGGAGATGGCAAAATGCCAAGAAGAACAGAGCTGGTCATCCTAGTCCCTGCTTGCACTTAGAAAGAGAGATGCACACAAAAGTAAGCTATTTCAAAAAACTGGTCAAGGTGGTTAAAAGCGAAAAATGGGCAGAGGTGTGTCAAAGAGTAAGCACAGACAAGTCACTGAAATTGTTCTGGCGACTACATAAAAGCATGAGTGGGGTAGTCAAGAATAAGAGCATTTCTGACTTCCAAGGTGCTGACCTCATCTGGCAGAGGACTTATGAGGACAAGGGCAAAGCCCTCTTTGAACGCTACCTTGAGCAGAGCAACCAGACAGACATGGGAGGCCGGAATCTGGCCAAGGAGGTCACCTCAGACAGTTTCAAGGCCCAGAACACTTCGGATGAAGACACAGTGACAGTGAAAGAAATCAAGGCTGTGCTTCGACGATCAAAAAACAGTGCTCCAGGTCCTGATGGCATAAGATACGACGCCATAAATAGGTGTACCGACAATGAGCTAGAGAAACTAGCAGACATGTACAACAACAGTATAGGGAGTGCTAGCATCAAGGAGGAATGGTTACATAGCTATCTGATTCCCTTGCCGAAGCCTGACAAAGACCACAAAAAAATTCAGGGATATCGAATTATAACCATGCAGAATACAGTAGGCAAGCTGCTGGAGAAGGTAATTGCCAGGAAAATATCAAGCCAACTAGAGAGGCAAGGTGTTTTCCCACCTACCCTGGGTGGGTACCGTCCAAAAAGAGAAACCTGGACCAATGCAGCAGTCTTTGCCCATGATGTCTATGAAGGTTTCCACTCAGGCACTGAAACTGTTGCTGCAGCGATTGATCTTGAGGACGCATACAACAGAGTACCACTGGATTTTTTAATGTTTCAGCTTCTTGAACTAAACATAAGTCCATTCCTCCTTAGTTGGATCGCTGCAGCCCTCTTCCAACGGAAAGTAGTTTTTAGATGTGGCAGTTGGACTTCGGAACCAACAACAATATATCCTGGCCTACCACAGGGATCACCATTATCTCCGGTACTGTTCAACGCCTACACAGTGAGAATCACCAGTGAGCAGATCACTGGACCTGGCAGGACATTGTCATATGCCGATGATGTTTTAGTGTATCGTCAGGGTAAGGATAGAGAGGAGGTTGCTGTGGAACTACAAACCGAACTCAATCGCATAAGTACTTGGTGTGATGAAGCTGGGGCAATGGTCAACCCAACAAAGGCAACAGTGACTTGGTTCTCGTTGAATAATCATATTGTCAACAATCCAACACCAACTGTAATGCTGTGTTCAGAGACGGTGGAAAGAACGCAGGCAATGAATTACCTGGGGATACGGTTTGATCGAAGCCTTGCTTATAATGTGCACATAGACCAGGTGATAACAAAGGCCAAGCGGGGCTTGGCAGCGATGCGGGTGATGGCGGCAGCAAACTGTGAGCAGCGCCATCTATGTCTTCTGTACGAGGGGCTGGTCATGTCTGTTTTGGAGTATGCAATGGCAATCCTGACTCTCAGCCATAAGCAGATAGAAAGGATGGAAAGGATACAGAATGAAGCTATGCGCATTATTCTTGGATGTACAAGAGATACAGCATGCAGGGCGATGCTCTACCTTCTTGATTTTCCAACCATTGAAGAGAGAATGCACGCGCCTACCTCAGAATTAACGCAAACACACAGCATCCACTGCATAGTGAAATTAGGAAGGTGAAGGGCAGCAGGTTAAAAAGAGGACGGTCGTGGATGGGTCAAGCCGAAGACATTCTTCAACAGGTGTGTTCACTTGAGGACTTAGAACCTGGCGAGGAGTGGGTGCAAGTGCCAACAGACTTCTGCACATCCTTTTCAGTTTGCATCCAACTAGATAGAAAATGCAGACAAGAAAATCCGGCTGCTGTGGAGGCTGAAGTACAAGCGTTGATTTTCGAGAATTCGCTAGACAGTGACGCGGTCATCTACACAGATGGGTCGGTCGTCCGACATGTGAGAAGCTCATGGGCCTTTACAGCTCGGGCCGGAGGGAGAATTGTGAAGGAGGACTCTGGTGCTTTCACTGAAACCACAAGTAGCCTGACCATGGAAGTCATGGCAGTAAGTAAAGCAATAACATGGCTCGAGACACAGACATTCACTAGGGCTTGTTTCCTTAGCGACTCAATGAACATGATCAAGAGGATAGAGGAGGGGTCGATCCGAAGAGAATGGTTGCTGCCTCTGGAGCGGTCTCGGCTGGCAAAGATTAGTTTCATCTTCGTGCCAGGTCATGCGGGAGTACAAGGAAATGAGCGGGCTGACAAGCTCGCAGGTGAGGCTACTGTGGAGGGCGGACGCGCCATGAACCAGGCTGACATTCTGAATGCTCTACGAGAAGTGAGACTTTTGCAAGAACCAAGTGATGACTGTGAATCTACAACAATGGCCAGACTGCGAGAGCAGCAAATTAAAAGAGGGGTGGCCAAACAAGAACACTACGCAGGAAGCCAAAGAAGATTGATAAACCAACACAGAACTGGCGTCGTTAGCCGCTACACGCTGCGGGATTTGCTGAGGAGGGGATCCGAGCACTTATGGACTGAATGGTCCGATGTGCAACGAGGATGATCTGTCGACTAACTAACTAACTAACTAACAAGTTTGCAATGTAGTTGTGTCACTGTTGGAGAAAGTACTGTCACTGTACTTCACACATTGAGCTCTGTAGTACTGACACAACCCCATCCATTTTTCAATGTTATTATGTCACTGTTGGAAACAGAACTGTCACTGTACTTTACACATTGAGCTCTGTAGTACTGACACAACACCAAGTTTGCAACGTCACTGTGTCACTGTTGGAGAAAAAACTGTCACTGTACTTCATACATTGAGCTCTGTAGCACTGACACAACCCCATCCATTTTACAAAGTTATTGTGTCACTATTGGAAACAGAACTATCACTATACTTCACACATTGAGCTCTGTAGTACTGACACAACATCATCCAGTTTGCAATGTAATTGTGTCGCTGTTGGAAAAAGAACTGTCACTATACTTCACACAGACATTCAAAGTAAGACTTTTGCGAGAACCAAGTGATGACTGTGAATCTACAACCATAGTCGGACTGCGAGAACAGCAAATTAAAAGAGGGATGGCCAAACAAGAACACTACGGAGGAAGCCAAAGAAAATTGATAAACCAACACAGAACTGGCGTCGTTAGCCGCTACGCGCTGCGGGATTTGCTGAGGGGATCCGAGCACTTATGGACTGAACGGTTCAATGTGCAATGAGGATGATCTGTCGACTAACTAACTGACGTGTATATACTTGTATATATCAGTGTGTCTTCTATGAGAGAGAGAGAGAGAGAGAGAGAGAGAGAGAGAGAGAGAGAGAGAGAGAGAGAGAGACAGAGACAGAGAGAGAGAGCGCGCGAAAGGGAGAGAGAGATTTGTCAACAAAAACACTATCGATGCCGACATACGATGCTGGTGCTGGTGATGATGATGATATTGGCGATGGTGGTGATTAATTAGCGATATGTCATCAAAAATATTGCTTGCCGTTTTCTAGACAGCTGGTCACCAAGTAAACAAACCAAGCTCATACCCTTTCTTTGTGTGTAGTTAATATACAATATATTGCTATTTTAATAAGAAGGTCATGCTGACTATTACACAACATTTTTTTTTTTTTTTTCCCGCGTTTCCATCCTGTTTCAGGATATTGCGGTCAACACCAGCATCTTTCAGCTGTATGTTGATTCCTAGGCTAGATTACGCTCATCAGCACGCCACGACTTTCTGAGCGACCGGCTCCATACTCTCATAAGTCACTTTTGCAATTCGAACCACTGCTAATTCTCGTCGCGTCACGTGACGAGAGTATTCGGGGTTAGCGGAGAAAGCTGCTAACCCCTCGGCCATGGAGCCGGCTATTACACAACATAGTAACATTAATTAAATATACCAGTAATTGTTTTGTAATGTTTGATTACTAGTAACAAAGTATTATGCACATTCCCAGAAAAACTATAGATAAACTATGCTCACCATACACGTTGTGTTCTTGAGGGCGGTTTAGATTGTCCCAACTATCTGACCGTGGCAAACGAAAAATGTTGGGACTTTTGTTGCCTTTATGCCATGTGCTGCATTGTGAATGAATAGCTGAAGTGGCCTGACTGCTTGATCTTTTACTGTTTATGCCTATATTGAAAATAACCCATTGTATATACATGTATATATATATTCTTGAGATTATATTTTAAGCCAAATCGAGACTAAACTAACATTTGTTCCGCATTTCATAATTAATTTGGTTACACTGTTGTTAAAAAAAAAGCACACTATATAGAAACAGCTGTCTCAGTTACAACGAAGTAAATTTACAACTTCATCGCGGATTCGTGCTCTATGAAAATGGCAATTCAAATAACTATCCAATTATTATTTTTAACCGTTGAATGTTAAAAACCTCGGCATCACTCAAATATTTAGAAACTGACAGGTTACTTTAAGAACAAAGTTTTCGTGTGTAACTAATTCGTATCCATACAAAATACAACATCACTAACCTTCCATATTATTGTCCATACTAATTACTATTTCAATGTTCTCGCCGGTTCCCCAGCAGTTGATATTTCTGTGCATTACGTATAACACAAAAGGATTACCCAATCATGCCTATTCTTCAATAGTTAGTAATAATATTACTATCTTCTATTTTCTATCTTTTTTTCTCCTCCTATGTCTCCCACTCCACCCCACCTCTTTCTTCTTCTTCTTCTTCTTCTTCTTCTTCTTCTTCTTCTTCTTCTTCTTCTTCTTCTTCTTCTCTTCCTCCTCACCGTCTTCTTCTTTTGCGTCTGTCCGTTACCCTGTCTCTGCTTCTTCTTCTTCTTCTTCTTCTTCTTCTTCTTCTTCTTCTTCTTCTTCTTCTTCGTCTCCTCATCCTCCTCCTCCTCCTTCTCCTCCTCCACCACTTCCTCCTCCTCCTCCTCCTCCTCCTATTTTTGTCAATTACGTGAAGAAAATATTCATGGAATTCTCTTATGTGGTAGAACAGACAATTACTAAACTGGTTATTAACTTATGCGAAAAACAATTGGCAAATACGGCACTGAAATAAAGAACAGCAAGTCCAGCCCAGAATGACGCTGCTGATTATTTACCCCGGACCTAACAATAGTATTATCATTCTAGAATTGTCTCACTCCTGCATAAGGCGGGTTAAGTAAATGTTGTGAAAGGATCATAATAATAATATTTGTAGGACATCGCTGTCAACATCAGCATCTTTCAGTTGATTGTTGATTTCTTGGCAAGATTACGCTCAGTAGTTTGCCATTGCTTTCTGAGCGGCTGGCTCACATACCCCATAAGTTACCGACCCGATTCGAACCACTGCTGATTTTCACCGTCGTCACGTTACTTGCGAGAGTATACGAGATTACGAAGAAAAGTCGCTAACCTCTAGGCCAGGAAGCCGGCTTGTGATAGGATAGGCAGCCAAATTACAATCCACCAGACGAATTAATTTAGGCTCGTTAAAAAAACTTGGCCTTGAAAAGGAGTTAGATAGAGCATTACTGTGTTACAGTAGATAAGTAATCAGACACATTTTGAAATATTGGAAAGACGGCGCAGATTGTCTATTTACTGACGCTCCACACTTCTTTCTGTAAACAAGTTTTGGATACTATATTCAGCCTTCATTCACCTGTCAACAATTTGTTACGTGATTCGCACTGTCACACTCCTCTCAATGTCTAAATTAATACATAAAATAAAAAGAATAATGCGTTTCTCATATTTAATTGGTTTAACGAATAAATCAGGTTGGCACCAAATAAATTACATGTTGCTAGATAAATCAAAATAGACGATAGTATGAATACATTAATAATTTTGAAAAAAATAATTTTACAGTGTGATCAATAACATGGTTTGTGTTAGAATTTGTAAGTGGCACTAAAATAAAAACTTTTACAATGTATACATCATGAGGCGATAATAGAAGAAACACTGTAGCAATTCAGCAAGTCCTCATAAAAAGGGTCATTTCATCACCTTGTGACAATGTGGCACAAATTACTAGCAATTCGCACTGAAGATCCCAGCATGGTCCCAATACATTCTTCGGACTGAACACAGCTGCATTATTTGTCAAATAGTCTTCTGGTTGGACTGACAAGAACTGGGAAGAGGAACTGCTATATGTTAACAATGGTGGACACGTTTCAGTGTGTGTGTGGTGGGGGAGGGAGGAACGATACCTCTATAGACCATCTATTCTAAGTTGAGTTGAGTTGAGTTAAGAACCGACATCACTGCACTCAGAACATTCCCATACGTGCTCAGTCCCCTCGTTCAACAGCCAGCTAAGAGTCATACTACTAATCGTTCCCACCGCTATCTGATTAAAAGTTCTCATGGTCTTCCTTCTCAGTTTTGAGATTCTTCCAGAACCCCTTCCGATCACACGGAATCTCAATCTTTCCACATATGGGTTCTGTGGCGAAAGCCTGGCTGCACCCTCCCGTCTTGCTTAGTACTCAGTATATTATAAAGATTCTTTAACATATGTTTACATTAAGGTTACAGTTATTTTGTATTGATAGTAATGGGATAATTTAGTTTGGCTTACTTATCCTGGCCAACTACAACCAACAGACAACGGGGCCCGGAAACGGCCACTTGCTGATGCGAGTTCCATGTCCTGTCTCACTTTTCTGCTAGTCATCGCAGACAACGGTCGGGGCCAATTGTGGTGCTCAAAAAGCAACTTTTTTAAAATAGTAAATTACTTAAACAAAGTAATAGTTCAATTGGTACATTACTGAAATAAGTAATAAGACTTACAAAATTTTATATTGAACAAGTGCCCCGATCAAAAAGCAACTTTTTTAAAATAGTAAATTACTTAAACAAAGTAATAGTTCAATTGGTACATTACTGAAATAAGTAATAAGACTTACAAAATTTTATATTGAACAAGTGCCCCGATCCGTAGTGAGAATCTGATTCTGGAACTAGGTAAGGCAAAACGATTATTATTTCTGTATTTTTATGTTCATAACCTGGTTGTCTGTCGAAGCCACATTGCGGCAAATCGATAGAAAACAAACACGTAATATTCTCTGTCAGGCGGACTAGTAAAGAATAGCGCTCTGTATAAATTCATTTCCCAACAGGCGGAAATTCATTTAATATATTTGGCCTAAATATAGGACAGGCGTGATCATTTCTATTTTACGACATTGATGGGTTCGGTCAACTACTCGCAAAGCAAGCATGGTTAAAATTCTAAGTCACGTAGGATAATTATTATGTTCGATTGAGCGAATCCAGTAGCAGATAGAGATCGACAATGCTCAGATTCTTGGTCAGCTCATGTCCGGTTTTCTAGAAGTGATTTAGTAATGATTGGAGTTGTTAGAAGACGTCAGGCTAGAATCACCACGCGCTTCGCGTGACCTTTAATTCACATTGACGGTCGACGGCAGACCTAGTGAATATATTAGTTATTCTGTTCTCTGGTCTTGATGATAGATAGTTCACTGCCTTACAGTATAAGCAACTGCATTCTTGATTCTCGTTGTTTAACGACTTAGAGTTATTTCAGAAGGATTCTTGATTTTAACATAGAGATGTTTTGCGTACTGGTATGTCACTACGGAGTCGCGCAGGCATTGTTTCTTGAATAGTAGCATTACACTGCTCTACAGTATATCCTGGTGCGTGCTGGAACATTAGTATTGGTTACCTGCTCAAAAGCATATTCCTTCGCCTTCTTATCAGGAGTATTTCAATTACATGTCAATACCTCATTGCGTCTCTTGTACACTTTGGAGTATCAGTTTGGGTTATTAGGTTAGCGATCCATTTCCTTTCCTCAATACACTTTGCACACTTTGTAGCGTCAGTTTGGGTGTTAGGTTAGTGATCCAGTTACTTTCCCCAATACACATCTGCGTCTCTTGTACACTTAGGAGCGTCAGCTGTGGTTAGGGTTGGGACCCATTTCCTTTCCTATCACATCACCAGTACAGTCACAGTTAGGGATTGGTTCTATAGCGAGATTCAGAATGAAGACAGAGGGTAGTCACAGGCTAGGACAGACATATGAGATCACAATCCAGGCCACCACTTACCAGTCGTTTATTTTGGTTTGACTTTCAGAGTGTTGTGGTATACCAGAGCAACTCACCAGCAGCAGCAACTAGCATAACTCAACAGCAACAAAAGATTCAGTTTGCGCATCCGCGACTCTGAAAGAACTGATTTGTGGGCCACTGGCGAATAGGGTGACCCGAAGAGGAACGACGGAGAGACTACCATCTTCACCGTTGGAAACACCATTTGCAGCTGAGTGCCTAAACACCTTCCTGGAGTCACGGCCATACTTTGCTTGACCTACCACCATCCCGTCTTATGATTAAGACCTCGCTCCGAGAACATTGTTTGATTTATATATTGTTTTTTTTCATACTTCTCATCAATTATTTGCCTTTTACGTTCCTTGTGGGAACTTATATTTCTATTTGTCCATTATTAAACTCGTGATAAGCGGTGTTGTCGCTTATTGCTAAATAAGAATTCCTAGTTGTTATCCTCATATCCAACATTTAATTAGATCACACAAGTGTGAGAGTAGGACGAAAGTTGAATCTTTCATCTTTATCGACTTCTTTGTGCTGTATAGTTCAAGTCAAGTCTGGGGGCTAAATTCTTTTCCACAGGATCATCGTGTCGCTGCTAACTAAGTTTGCTGTCATCTTTGTGTGTATAGCTGTACAACTTTATCTGCAGTCCTGTGCCACTGTAAGAATGGTAGACTTCTTTTTCTGGGACAATTTGTCATACTCCCTTTGTTTTTCACGAGCCACTCGTCTGCTATTTCTTCAGTGGGGAGTCTTTCCTAGTGGTTAGGCTCATTGTCTTCTACTGTACCTGTGAGACTTCTCTCAACAGTAGCGGACCACGCGACAGATTATGGGTCTCGTCCGGGATCTTAATTTTAAACCAATCCTACACATTGGTAACAGTCCGAGAGTGTCTCATGTGCTGTATAAGATCAACTTTCTTAGTCTCTTTAACTCGATAGGTCTACCAGTGTTGGATATTCTGCTAGGAGTGGTATTCTTACTAGGTCTAGTATCATATATTATTGGTCGGATACTACTCGGTTATAGTTGGAATTCTTGCATATACACCGAGGCATATTCCCATAAACTATTCCCTAGTTATAAACTGATTGTTAAGCAAAGTGGCACTGACGAAAGGAAAGGTAAATGTTTGTGTGTCTTAATTAAGAATTATTAATTAAGTCAAAGATTGATTTATTATTAGAGATATTGATAGTAATTAAGGCAGCTAAAGTTGATTGCTAGATAGTGTGTGATTAGTGTTAAGGTTTCAGGAATCTCATCTAAGTGCTCAAGTATGTCTTTCGAAAAGCAACCCACTACCCAGGCGTTGACTGAGAAAGGGACATTGATGGGGTATGAGGGTGATGAGTTGAGAAAGTATATCAGAGAGGCGGAAAGAGAATGGAGGCAAGAACAAAGGGACGAAATAATCCGGATGGCGGAAATAGAATATTAAAAAAACAGATGAAACAGGCTAAACTGGAGAAGGACAAGGAGTTAAAACTAGCTGAACAGATGAGACAGCATGAGATAGAATTAAGAAGACTGGAATTACAACACGCTGATGCTTCAAAATTCAGTAGTGCGAGTTCTCCAGTCTATAGTATAGATACTCCTCCAGCACAGAATGGTTCTCTTGGATCCATGAGTTTTCCTCTGCTCCCATTTGATGAAAAGACAGAGCAGATGGACAACTGGATTGACAAATTTGTTTTGATGGCCGAAGCATACAGCCTGCTCAAGGACAAATGGAATTTAAAAATTTCACAAGGACTCCGCGGCGCAGCGTATGCCGTGTTTTCTAAGTTACCTCCTGGACACGAACGGGACTTCGACTCTCTGAAAAGTGCTCTACTCAAGAGATGTGAGTTGACTTCATCTGCCTATCGAATGAAGTTCCGAAACGCCAAGCGGTTACAAGGAGAATCGTATTCCGAGTTTGCTTCACGGCTACACACTTATTTCACCAAGTGGGTTGGACTGAGTGAATACGAGGCAACCTACGCAGAGCTAGAGGAGATGATTTTGGCAGAGCAGATGAGGGAGACAATGCCAAAGCCGATGCAGACTTTTGTGGCAGAAAATGGGGGTGCTCGGTTAGCGGAGATAACCTCTCTGGCTGAAAGATATCTAGTGGCCCATGGTGAAACGAATACAACAAAAGCTGGGAGTAGTTCTCACTTAGAAAAATCACAACTCTCTAAGAATTCAAATAACTCAAACGGTAAGGACAGCAGAGGACAAACTGGTGGTCCTCACCAACAACATGGGTTTCAGCAAACAGCACACAAACCACCCGCAAACCATACTGGATGGGGTAAACCATACTACAAAAATTGCAAAAACCATGATCACCACACACGGTTCTGCAAGAATAAACCCCAAACCCACTATTCGGCGTGCCTAGCTACGGGAACGGGAGACCATCCCAACAAGAACTCTGGGAGCGATGCCAGGCCCCCTGTAGTCGAAACTATTACGTTCAATGGGAGTCAGGTGCGGTGTCTATATGATACGGGGCTCCAGTATGATTTAGTTATTGCGACATACCTAGTCAAACCAGGCCAGCTAACAGAACAGACCGTTACAGTAAAGGGTGCCACCATGAGCTCTGAGACAATAGAGGTGCAAATTGCAAAGGTAGGTGTGGTATCTAAATATGTCACTGGGACAATTTCCGCAGCAGTGATGGAGGATCTCATATACCCCTTCATATTAGGATGTCGGTATGTCTACTTGGGCGAACCAAAATCACCTATAATTGTTGCAGCAGTGCAGACCAGAAGTCATACAGCAGTGTCGAGTGAGCCTGATCTTCATATCAATCCACTACCTCGAGAAATTAGGGCTGCCCAAGCAGAAGACACAACACTGAAACCCTGCTTTGGTAAACTACCTAAAGCACGGAATCCACCTCAAGGAGGTGATTTTTATATGAAAGATAAGCTTTTGTACCGGCGGGCGGGAACCAATGATCACGACGACGGGCAACTTGTCGTTCCATATACATTCCGGAATCAGATATTACATATGGGTCACACCATATCTTTCAGTGGACATATGGGAGAGGGTGCCACTACTCTGCGTATTACATGCCATTATTTTTGGTCAGGAATGTCCGCCGATATTCAACGGTATGTCAAGTCCTGTCCAGAATGCCAACGGGTCTCACCTAAACATTGGACCGCACCAGTAACTTTGGGTGAAATGCCAATTTTGAGTACGCCGTTTGAGCGGGTTGCCGTGGACATTGTCGGTCCTCTGCCACGCTCCAAGAGGAAGAATGCATTTATTCTAACTCTAATTGATACGTGCACTATGTGGTCAGAAGCCATAGCTCTACCTGGAATAGATTCCAAACGAGTAGCGGGCGCCCTAGTGACTATCTTCACCAGATTAGGTTTTCCAAATCAGATTTTGATGGACAATGGTTCGCAGTTCCGGGGGAAGTTAATGGAGGAAGTCTTCAATACCTTTTGGACTCGCCATATCCATATAAGTCCCTACCACCCTCAAGCTAATGGGACGATGGAACCCTTCAATGGGACCCTCATGTCGATCCTACGTAAGCCAGCACAGGAGAAGCCAGAACGTTGGGGTGAGTACCTGCCCGCGGCCTTATTTGTATACCGGGAAGTACCGCATGCCTCAACAGGACTTCCACCTGCTACACTATTATTTGGTCGACCCATGAAAGGACCACTGGAGGCCTTAATGAGGACTTGGACTGAGGAGGGAGCTGATGAAACTGTCATCACTGCTTCCCAGTATGTTGAGGAGTTGAAGCAAAAACTGGAGACAGACTGGAAATGGGCAAATTCCAACCTGCGTCATGCCAGAAAGAAACAGGCCTCATCTTATAATAAGCAAGCCAAGGACCGTTCTCTGGAGGTAGGAGACAAGGTCTTATAGGGGAGTAATAAGCTTGAAATTGGATGGCAGGGACCTTTTCCCATCATAGAAAAGTATCCCATACGAACTACAAGATTGCTATTCCACGAAAACAGAAAGTATGCCACATCAACTTACTTAGAAAGTATGCTGAGAGGGTAGCAGATCCACCGGTGCATCTGATGGCATTATCGGTGGCAACTGAGGTAGAAGGTGGAGATGACTCAGGTGTAGAGTATCCGCTCGAACCTCATGAGACCATGAAGGATGTCGTCATCAACCCTGACTTGGACACGTCTGAGTTGGAGAAGATGAGGCGAATTCTAGTGTCTCACGCCCCGGTGCTAACGGATAGGCCAGGTCGGACTAAGCTCGTAGAGTTTGACATGAAATTAACGAACGCAGATCCAGTCCGCCAAAAGTAATACCCGGTTCCCTATGCAAAACAGGAGGCTTTACAAGCCGAAATAAATTACCTTTTAAAAGAAGGAATAATTTCACCCTCGGAGTCACCCTATAGTGCAAGTGTGGTGCTTTTGAGAAAACCCAGTGGCGAGCATCGATTGTGCATCGACTATCATAAGCTAAACGGAGTCACAGAATTTCAAGCGGAACCTTTACCGGATCAAGGATTACTGTTCGCGAAACTGAGTAAAGCGAAGTATTTTTCCAAGATAGACCTCAGTAAGGGGTACTACCAGATTCCAGTAAAGAAAGAAGTTCGGCCGTATTTGGCTTTCAGCACAGATGACGGCCATTACGAATTCAATGTGCTCCCATTCGGGCGGAGCAACGCTCCTGGTGTGTTCACCCGAATGATGAGATTGTTATTAGATCCATTAAAGGACCCGAGTATCAGTAACTTTATGGATGACATCCTAATCGCCTCTGACACTTACGAGGAACACCTGCAGTCCATCGACAGGCTGTTAGGGAGGCTGGCAGTGACAGGGCTCACCGCCAGACCAGCAAAATGCCAGCTCGCTTTCCGGCAGTTGGAATTTTTGGGGCATACAGTGATTCAATGACACATGTGCCCAGAACAAAAGAACGTAGATAAGCTACTTAAGACCACCAGGCCCAGGACCAAGAAAGACGTCAGATCCTTCGTATCCCTTTGTGGATTTTATCAGAAGTTTATCAAAAACTTCAACGTTCTAGCTGCGCCATTAACAGATGCCACCAGGAAAGGAGCACCTGAGCAAGTTAAGTGGACGCCAGCGTGTGAAGAGGCTTATACTACGCTGAAGGACAGACTAACAGCGAAGCCTATTTTACAATTACCTGACTTGTCTTGCCCATTCACCTTAAGGACGGACGCGAGCAATGTGGGAATTGGAGCGACTCTTTTACAAAAGGGTCGAGATGAAGGAGAGATGCTGTTTCCAGTAGCTTACGCTAGCCGCAAGTTAAATACAGCGGAAAAGAACTACTCCACCATCGAGAAAGCATGTTTGGCTCTGGTATATGCTATACAGAAGTTCCAACCGTATCTATATGGAACCAAGTTTATTGTACAAAGTTACCACCAGCCTTTGATGTTCTTAGCCTCATCCAAACAATTAAACACAAGATTGATGAGGTGGTCACTATTACTGCAACCTTATACCTTCACCGTGGAATATATCCCCGGCAAATATAATGTTGGAGCAGATTTTCTAAGTAGACACTGCTCTACAGAGGAAGAGGTTGTGGCTGCGATACTCAGTGTTTCCATACATTAGCGTGAAAGCTAGCAAATGAGAGGGCTTAGCCAGATTGGAAAAGTCCGTGTCACATACTTTTTTCCATCTGTGGCGAAAGCCTGGCTGCACCCTCCCGTCTTGCTTAGTACTCAGTATATCATAAAGATTCTTTAACATATGTTTACATTAAGGTTACAGTTATTTTGTATTGATTGTAATGGGATAATTTAGTTTGGCTTACTTATCCTGGCCAACTACAACCAACAGACAACGGGGCCCGGAAACGGCCACTTGCTGATGCGAGTTCCGTGTCCGATCTCACTTTTCTGCTAGTCATCGCAGACAACGGTAGGGGCCACTTGTGGTGCTCAAAAAGCAACGTTTTTAAAATAGTAAATTACTTAAACAAATTAATAGTTCAATTAGTAGATTACTGAAATAAGTAATAAGACTTACAAACTGTTATATTGAACAAGAGCCCCGATCCGTAGTGAGAATCTGATTCTGGAACTAGGTAAGGCAAAACGATTATTATTTCTGTATTTTTATGTTCATAACCTGGTTGTCTGTCGAAGCCACATTGCGGCACATCGATAGAAAACAAACACGTAATATTCTCCGTCAGGCGGACTAGTAAAGAATAGCGCTCTGTATAAATTCATTTCCCAACAGACGGAAATTCATTTAATATATTTGGCCTAAATATAGGACAGGCGTGATCATTTCTATTTTACGACATTGATGGGTTCGGTCAACTACTCGCAAAGCAAGCATGGTTAAAATTCTAAGTCACGTAGGATAATTATTATGTTCGATTGAGCGAATCCAGTAACAGATAGAGATCGACAATGCTCAGATTCTTTGTCAGCTAATGTCCGGTTTTCTAGAAGTGATTTAGTAATGATTGGAGTTGTTAGAAGACCCAGGCAAGAATCACCACGCGCTTCGCGTGACCTTTAATTCACATTGACGGTCGACGGTAGACCTAGTGAATATATTAGTTATTCTGTTCTCTGGTCCTGATGATAGATAGTTCACTGCCTTACAGTATAAGTAACTGCATTCTTGATTCTCATTGTTCAGCAACTTAGTTTTAATTTCAGAAGGATTCTTGATTTTAACATAGATGTGGCGAAACGCCAGTGGCCCATGTCCTCATGCCTTTGATTTTGGGTAAACAGTGGGAAACAGCTTTCGGGAACCCTCAGTTCTCTTATTCGCTCAATCCCCATGGAAGATAATTCTCTTGGTTACTTTAACAACACGATCTTCTTAATAGAACGATTAGAAGTCGGACTTTTCTTCGGGAAAACCCGATAGGGCGCCTTGCACCAAATACACACTGGTTCAACTTCTGGGGAAAACAATGTCCGTTTAAACAACTACCATATGTGGACTGCATCATGTCAATTTAACACTTTAAAGAGTGAGACAGAAGTGCAGCATTCTACTGGTGAATGGAAAGGTAATAATTGGGTTTTAATTAGTCCTGCCAGACCTTGGCTTGTGAATCTCTGTTGTCTCGACTGGTGAGACGAATTGGCGAAAAGCCGGTCATGCCCTATTGTGAGTGGGTTGTCAGTTGGCCAATCTAGCTAAGAGTCGTGTTCTTGGCATGGCATGGGAACGAATCGGAGGAATATATTTCCCCAAATGATGTTGCTGGTTCTTGGCAGCAGATGGGCGGGTGCTACCTTTCTTCTTACGGCCGGAACTCGGCATAGTATTGTCTGTAATTTTATATTATAAACACGACATATATACGGTATGCCGGAAGGAGGGGAGGGCTCCATGGGGACGGGTTCCACCCATCTATCTTCTTGAGCCGGAAGAGGGTACCCACTGTGATATCTCTTTCATCTTTTAGCAGATGGGATGGCCAGGTGGACTGAATAGTTACTGGTCGATAAGATGAGGTCAGGGATATAAATGGACCTCTGTTTCTCACTGAGAGAACCTGAACTCATCTAGATCTACGTGTTATGTGAGGCACTGCCGGTACATTGCGGTGACAGCTCAGACAAGAGCAGCGGCCGGAAGGGGTGGTTTCTTCTTTCCTATTCTTGCTAGGGATGGGGAACTACACTGCGGGTCATACAGACCCACTACTATAATATTAGTTAAAAGGGGGGGGGGGGGGGGAACACACATAATTACGCACACAACACCACAAATGCTGTGTCGTGAGAAAGAGAGGGTTTGCAAGTGAGAGGGAAGCCGGGAAACGAATGTGCCCAGTAATAATAAAGGCAGGGTATGAGAGTGGAGAGTGAATCGTGTATGCAAGGAATTCCTAGGATAGCCCACCGGACGTCTAAAAGCTGAAGGTCTAATCAAACAGGAACGTGGCCAATCCAGGGGCTACTTGACATGTCAGGCCCATTCACTCGGGCCTCTTATCTACTTTATTGGGTAAGGAACATGTATGACAAATTTAGTAACTGAGGTCCTATTGGTCCTCAGGATTGTGGTACTTGAGTCAGCCTAGTCGCTCACTAATCTCTGTCATCTCCAGGATCCTCCTGGAATTGAAAGGAGCAAAAGGGGTCTGCAAGGCCACGAGAGAATCACCTTAAGACATTCTCAGGTGAACCATGGACTTTCATGACGGCCACAGGCTAATGAATCCAATCAAGGAATCAATGTCCGATTAGTCCTGATCTAGTGGCATCCTTCAGTACCCGTTCAATACAAATCCCATCGTAAACTAAGAAGTGGTTGACCCTATGTTCCTGGCTGGACCTACACCTCATTCTCGGTCCTACCCATCCGTGTCAGTGACATTGAAAGACCCATACTCAATCCCCATTCAAGAACTGTTCCCATTATTTGAAATCATTCCCAACCTTGTGCCAAATGAACTTTGAACTGACCATGTAGAGAAGTCCTCGCAAACCAGTTGGCTTGGTTCTACAGCAGCCTGTTGTTCGTACAATCGATCGGGAAGGAGGAAACTAACTAAGGACATAATCGGTGAGGCAGATGTCGACTGACGGGACTTTGTAGTACTCTTCGGTCTATGATGGAAAGCCATGAGGCTCTGTGCCAGAACTGAACTCTGTGTCCCTGTTTGTCTGTAGTGAACTATCTATTTTAACTGCCTTGATGTTATCCTGTGCTGTCCTTTAGTAAGTTATTAAAATTACTTTATAGTTTACTCTGACGATCGCCATGTTATCTATGGGTCAGCCAGAAAGGCACCGCAGGGAATAGGCCCCGAGATCGAAAGAGAGAGTGACAGTGAGTCCAGGGAACGGAGGAGGGTTGGCAAGCTAAGACCTACCCCAGCCAGAGCTTTATAATATTATTGAAGCATTGTGACAGGGATAATTGGGACCCTCCACGTAGCTTGTTACAATAGAAATGTTTTGCGTACTGGTATGTCACTACGGAGTCGCGCAGGCATTGTTTCTTGAATAGTAGCATTACACTGCTCTACAGTATATCCTGGCGCGTGCTGGAACATTAGTATTGGTTACCTGCTCAGAAGCATATTCCTTCGCCTTCTTATCAGGAGTATTTCAATTACATGTCAATACCTCTTTGCGTCTCTTGTACACTTTGGAGTATCAGTTTGGGTTATTAGGTTAGTGATCCATTTCCTTTCCTCAATACACTTTGCACACTTTGTAGCGTCAGTTTGGGTGTTAGGTTAGTGATCCAGTTACTTTCCCCAATACACATCTGCGTCTCTTGTACACTTAGGAGCGTCAGTTGTGGTTAGGGTTGGGACCCATTTCCTTTCCTATCACATCACCAGTACAGTCACAGTTAGGGATTGGTTCTATAGCGAGATTCAGAATGAAGACAGAGGGTAGTCACAGGCTAGGACAGACATATGAGATCACAATCCAGGCCACCACTTACCAGTCGTTTATTTTGGTTTGACTTTCAGAGTGTTGTGGTATACCAGAGCAACTCACCAGCAGCAGCAACAAGCATAACTCAACAGCAACAAAAGATTCAGTTTGCGCATCCGCGACTCTGAAAGAACTGATTTCTGGGCCACTGGCGAATAGGGTGACCCGAAGAGGAACGACGGAGAGACTACCATCTTCACCGTTGGAAACACCATTTGCAGCTGAGTGCCTAAACACCTTCCTGGAGTCACGGCCATACTTTGTTTGACCTACCACCATCCCGTCTTATGATTAAGACCTCGCTCCGAGAACATTGTTTGATTTATATATTGGTTTTTTTCTCCCATAC
This sequence comes from Cepaea nemoralis, assembly GCA_014155875.1. Lineage (NCBI taxonomy): Eukaryota > Metazoa > Mollusca > Gastropoda > Stylommatophora > Helicidae > Cepaea > Cepaea nemoralis. The sequence continues at coordinate 692,330 of JACEFZ010019406.1, forward strand.
TTCTCATCAATTATTTGCCTTTTACGTTCCTTGTGGGAACTTATATTTCTATTTGTCCATTATTAAACTCGTGATAAGCGGTGTTGTCGCTTATTGCTAAATAAGAATTCCTAGTTGTTATCCTCATATCCAACATTTAATTAGATCACACAAGTGTGAGAGTACGACGAAAGTTGAATCTTTCATCTTTATCGACTTCTTTGTGCTGTATAGTTCAAGTCAAGTCTGGAGGCTAAATTATTTTCCACAGGATCATCGTGTCGCTGCTAACTAAGTTTGCTGTCATCTTTGTGTGTATAGCTGTACCACTTTATCTGCAGTCCTGTGCCACTGTAAGAATAGTAGACTTCTTTTTCTGGGACAATTTGTCATACTCCCTTTGTTTTTCACGAGCCACTCGTCTGCTATTTCTTCAGTGGGGAGTCTTTCCTAGTGGTTAGGCTCATTGTCTTCTACTGTACCTGTGAGACATCTCTCAACAGTAGCAGACCACGCGGCAGGTTCTCAATCTGTTCTTCCGCCTTCTCCACCTGGTCCTACAAGCGCACGACCACCTCCCCCTTGTCCATAGGCAAGATACCACCCAGAGGTGCACCATCTATTCTAAGAAGGTGGCCGACGCACTAATCGGGGCCTTCACTAGATTTTGTTTTCGGAATCAAATCCATATGGGTAAAAGTTCGCAGCTTAGGGGGAAGTTAATGGAAGAAATCCTCCAAAGCTTCCACTCTAACCATATCCATGTCAATCCATTCATCTCTCCAGTAAAAAGCGCTTTAATGCAGTGCTTTTCAACCGGTGGGGAAATCCCCCCCCCCCCCCTCCAGGGGGGGGGGGGGGGATTTTAGTGTTTCCAGGGGGGGGGGATGAAGATTATTTCAAGATCGCGTTAATACCAGAACCGATTACTTGATATTGCTTTTCCCTTCATACTTTACGGTCGGTTCTGTACTTCTCACCCTTCTAAAATTCATTTTATAAAGTAAGTAGACCCACAAATCACATTTTATGTGGACGTTTAGACTTGTTTTAGTATGTGCTTCCATTATTACGTATACTGTGTAGGGGCAGGAGCGGGAGGGGGGATTTTTAAGTAGGAAATACGAAAGGGGAGAATGACGTTCAAAAAATATGGTAAAGGGGGGCACGGGCCAAATTTTTAGGTAGAAAATACGAAAAAGGGGGGGGGGGAATGACGTTCTGAAAATATGGTGAAGGGGGGCACGGGCCAAAAAAGGTTGAGAACCACTGCTTTAATGGAACTTAGCTTCCACTCTAACCATATGCATGTCAGCCCATTCATCTCTCCAGTAAATGAGCGCTTTAATGGAACTTTAAAGCCCATACTACATACCTTGACCGAGGAGATACCCCATAGATAGGATGAATATATCCCAGCGACTATGTCCGCATATCGGCACGTTCCACTGGGCTAACTCGAACTACGCATCATGCACTGTTGATGAACGAAAGATGAGTGATTGGAAGGGCCGAATGTAAGACGGGCCTACGCGCCCAATTTGTTACCCTTTGAAAATAAAGATCAATTCAGTTCAATTCAATTCAATTCAATACGTTCTGCACACCATTCAAAGGGCCGTTGGAAGCCCTGTTAAGATGTTGGCCTGATGAGACTATCACTGAAGAGGTGGTGTCATCCTATAAATATGTGGAGGCGCTCAAGAAGAAGCTCCACACATGGTGGATTTTGGCAAACAAGAATCTGAAGAAGGCCCGAAAGAGACACGCCGCTTATTATAATAAAACGAATCAAAGCTGTTGCTGTTGGAGACCGAGTATTTTTGTTATCCACCATAGTGAGAAACAAATTGGAGACTGGGTGGCAGAGACCTTTCCCAGTCAAAAAGAAAAGGGTCCTGCAACAATTATCAAGTTAAGATACGTAAATCTTCTACGAAAGTATGAAGAAAGATCAGACAACACCCCAACTGATGGTGATGACTATGGCTACTGAAGTAAAAGAGAAAGGAGAAAACACTGGTGTGTGATCCAGAGGTTGGAATCCCTTAGCCGTATGTTGACCGACAAACAGGAACGCACGGTTAAGGTAGAGTTGACTAAAATTCTAACTTACCAGGGTCCAGTCCGCCAGAAGGTATACCCGGGTTCCTTCGATAAAAAGAAGCTCCGAGATAAAGAGATTCGCGATAGGGTGCCGGACTTTAAAATCTCTCCGTTTACCTCTCCATATCAGGCAGAGGTAGGGTCACTTAGAAACCGATGGGGAAACACCGCTAGGGCAAAGACTGTCGAAAAGTGAACAGTTGAACAGAATCTCGCGTAGATCCTCTACTTTATGAGAATCAACAGTTTGCCCAGTTGAGTAAGCAAAAATGTTTCTCTAAAGTTAAATTGAGTAGGAGGAAATACTAAAGCCCTGTTCTTTCAGAGGTGAGACCTTATTTGACAATGAGCACCTTTACGGGGGCGCTGTGATACTATGTTATATCTATTTATCGAAAGAACGCGCCTGGACTTTCGATCCCCAGCATGGCGGTTAGGCATTGAACGGCTACGGTCTCTGGAGCTGGAGTATTTATCCTTGTGGCTGCGGTTTGCATTCGCATTTTCCTCATGTTGAACTGGTAGTGTATGGTTCCGTCGCCCTGCTACTGAGTGAGTGCGTGGCGCGACTCTGTGAGCTGTGATATTCACATGGAATGCTTTTACACGTCAGCTTTTGTTTGTACAGTGACTGACCTGCATGTTCGGAACAATGGCTACCGGCTGTTGCTGAATTGACTGATTTGCCTTTTCGGTTAACGAGTGCATTTTTCAGGAGACTCCCGGGAGTCGGCGCTGGAGCTACGGAGTCCGTGCTTAATGCAAAGCTTTCGGCGGGTCGCCCTGCAGATAGAGACAGAGCCATGTGAGAAAACCCGGGTCAATGAGGTCTTTCTGGTGACTGCCGATTCCATCGACGATGAACTGTGGTTTTCGTGGAGGACTTTTGTGTTCGCATTCTGACGGCGGGATTAGAATCAGCGGGGAAAGAAGAGCCTGTTGAGCTTGACTCTAGTCCGACTTTGTGAAGACACATGAAGGGTGTAGCATAGGTGGGAGTGCAAGCGCAATTGAAATACCACTACTTTTATCGTTTCTTTACTTATTCAGTCTCGGTAGAGATTTGTCCGCAGCAGACGAACAATATCTCCGGCGGGCCTATTCTCGCCGGTCGCGAGATCCGCACAGTGGAAGGATGGGAGATTTACTCGCAATAGACGTGCAATATCTCCTGCGGTATCTTCGGCGGGCCTACTCCCGCTGGTTGTGGGATCCGCTAAAGTCAGGCAGGGAGTCTGACGTTAGTGCACGCTTTACACAGGTCCGGACACTTGTGATTGACAGAAATACGCGCCCTTACGGTCCGGACGCGTACGAGGCCCTGACCTGTGGGACTTGGCTGAACGCCTCTAAGCCGGGTCCCTTGGGTTCCAGGCTCTGGCCATCACTCGCCATCTGCTCGTGGTGGCGAAGTCTCGGAGGTTTGACGCTGTGCCGCCAGCGTCTGCAGCCTACCTTGTGTCAGACATATTGGTTTCCTATTCCTCTGGAATACACAAGATTAGGCCGAGAGAGGGAACATGTCGTTTGGGCACCACATGTTTCTCTGAAGCTCTGCCCAGGCATTGTGATGGAATATTGGCCACATTCCAACTCACATACTTTGGTCTGTCAAGACTGCAAGGTGCCACTCATCTGTGCGGGCTGTTGGATTGCCGTGACTCATGTCTGTTCCACTTTTCAAATTGGACAGTGGGGAGCATTTTGTGTGATATTCACTGGCACAGGAACGAAGCATAATGGGGACGACCCGTTGCCGTGAAGTTGGTACCTCGACTAACTAAGTAACTAACTAACTAACTAACTAACTAACTAACTAGCTAACTAACTAACTAACTAACTAACCAACTAACTAACTAACTAACTAACTAACCAACCAACCAACTAACGCGCCCTATGTTTTCACAAGAGATGCAAGAGGAAAAGAATACTCCCACAGGGAATATCCGGAAATAACAGAATCAAGACAAATTCTAGAAATATGGCAGGAATACTTCAGTGGAATGTATGATATGAATGACTGTGAAGAAATGAATGATATACATGAACCAATGACAGCAGAGACAGGACCTGAACCCTTATTAGATGAAATTGCATGGGCAATAAAGAATCTGAAGAATGGTGAATCGCCAGGATGTTATGAGATACCAGCTGAACTAATTAAAGCGGGATGAGAAGAAAGCATACAAATCTATCACGCGTTGTGTAAAAAGATATGGAAATATGGTATATGGTCAAACGATTGGAAGAGAACTATCTACATTCCAATACCAAAAAAGGGCAACCTTAAATTATGCAGCAACTATAGAACTGTTGTCCTGATCAGTCATACAAGTAAAAGTTTCCTAAAAATAATAATGGGAAGACTTCGTAAGAAAGTGGTAGAAGAGATTAACGTGGTGGTTCAAGCCGGATATAGACAAGGAAGAGGAACATGAGATCACATACTCAACATGCGTTTAATAATAGAGAAGTGCAGAGAATTTAATGTAAACCTATTTTTATGTTTCGTGGATTATTCAAAGGCATTTGACTGTGTACAACATCAAAAACTTTCGGAAATCATGAGAACTATGGGCTTTCCATCACATGTAGTAAACTCATAAAAATGCTCTATCTAGACCAACAAGCAGCGGTTAGAATAGATGGCGAGACATCAGATTGGTTCGACATCAAGCAAGAAGTCCGTCCGGGCTGTGTGCTGTCACCCTATTTGTTTAACCTGTACGCCGAAAATATAATGAGAAATGTCAGAGATGATATAACCAGCGAGCAATATAATGCCCTAAATATCGGTGGTCATGAAATACCAGAGAGTTGATATGCTGATGATACCTGTATTACTATCCACATCACAGAATGGTATAGAAAACTTAATAACCTCAACCCAAAGAAATAGTGAAAATCACAACTTATATCTTAACATAGCAAAAACAAAGATAATGTATACAGATACAACTACTATGGAGAAAGAAATATATGTTAATAAGGAAAGATTGGAGGTGGTGGAAAATTTCGAATACCTTGGGTCATTGATTACCAAAAATAATGACGCAATGAAAGAAATTAAACGACGACTATCAATTGCTCTTCAAAGACTAAAACAACTTAATAAATTATGGAGTGATACAGACAGAACAACAAAAATTAAATTTTTAAGAGCATGCATCTTTCCCATTGCAACATACGCCTGTGAGACCTGGACACTTACTAAACAAGCTGAACAACGCATAAATGCTTTTGAATATAAATGTTATAGACGGGTTCTAAGAATATTTTGGGTAAAGAAAAGAACAAATGCATCCATACTTCAGGAGCTGAATGTTGAAGAGGGTTGGCTATTAAAGACAATAAAGCAAAGAAAATTTATACATTTTGGTCGCTTGAAACGTCATGAAAGTTTGGAGAGAATAATGATGGATGGGGTATATGCCTGGGAAGAGAGGAAGAGGAAGGTGTCAGAGTCCTAACTATTAGCTCCGTCTAGCTCACTGGACTTGGACAGGCAAATTACAACATCTACGTAACATACACTAATAACACATGAATGCAATCGGAAACTGGCAGGAGCTATCTCCTGAACAATCATTTATTACACTATATTACAGGCTGACAACATGGTCGCATTTCACGCTCAAACAATCGTTCACCACCAACAGCCACGCGTTAGCTCACAATGGCGATCTTTACACTGTCGCCCGTATGATCATTCACAATCACAACTTCACATCATCCCGCACATATCACAGTTAGTACATTCCTCGAATATCAATACACAACGTTCATCTCCATCTATCCATCACAAACACTATCGTTCTATCGTTCTATCGCTCTCTAGATCTCCACACGTCCGTCTCTATTCGCTGCCTCACACACACTGCCCTCTCTCCTCGTTGACCTTCCCACATCACGTGGCTCTGTTCACGGGCTTCTTGCCTGACCGTCCGCTAGCCAAGCCGTGGTGTCTCTTACTGCCCTTGACCTCAGCTATGCTTACACTGACTCTCGCTTACATACCGGCACTTACATTCTTCCTTACATATAAGACCATGACATTCTCCCCCCGCACAACCAATGTGGCACTTTCTCTTGGAAATGTGACACATTCTGTTGTTGTTACTCTTGGTCCATCTTTCTAACCTAGTCAGGGGATTATATGATCATAAGTATGCGCTTGCGTCCCTTTTTGCTCTGATCTTTTCCGAGATTAACTTCAAATATTGTTCTCTCTTTTTCAGTATTGAGGTTTCTCTCAAGGTTTTGTCGTGGTCTGACAAATGTTCTGGTTGGGTCTACTTGTCATACCTCGTTATATTATTCACTCCCCACTCTGTGACATTATATTCTGTTCATTTTACTCAATCGATTTGCTGTGCATTATCATCTCATAGTTATTGTGGCTATGCTGGTTTAAGGATTCTCCATTGGTTTACGCCTCAAATAAGGCTACAACTTCCTCTTACAGCATTCTTAGATTTTCTCTCTATTCAGACGTGGTTTCCCTCGTCTATAGTTAATGCACCTTAATCGATTCTTTATGAGCACGCTATGTCAATGTTGTGGTCATGGTTCGAATATACTTCATGTATGTTATAGTCCCCCTTGCCTCATCTTATGTCAGACCGTGAGTTGTTTCCCTTTTTGGGTGCACCTCGTTTACTGTTATGGAGAGTTCTTATTAATCTCTTTGGTTGGCATCACCCTGTTGGTATGTTCCTTCTTGTTACCATCTTATGATGTTAATTCTGTACCACTATTGCTAAGCGTCATTCGTCGGGCTATCCAGCATACGCGAAGGCAAGTTTGGTAACATTCGCGCATTGGGATTGCCAGGCGTTGATTCTCAGCATTACACCTTATTCTATTCGCCACTATACTTACGCTCATATGTACATATCACATTATAACAATACAACCTAATATAATAATAAAATTAGACATTGGATGTCATACAGTTAATACATATACAATAAAATGTTCATCGTCGCTGCCTTTATGCACATATAGGATACTGTTCTTGTCCTGTGAAAGTTCTGCATCCGTAATTAACTCACTCGTGTTCAATGTTCATAGCGGTGCTGGAATGTTTGGCATTTCTTCTTTCTGAACCGATTCTTGACGTCTTCTGTATATCATGATATTGACTTTCCTTCTGTATAGTGATTAAGACTTTTCACCAAGTTTGGACAATTTGTAAGTCCGTTCTGTAAAATTGCTGGAATTCACACGTATAAAACACGAATTAATTAAGTTCAGTGGCCTTAATTTTGAGTGTGGCCATGGTGCGTCTGTCTGTGACTGTCTTTGCCATAGTTTGTAGGTTGGCATCTGGTTCATTAAACTGATCACCGGAAATGAATGTCTGTACTTGTGAAGCTGTCGTCGTTGTTAGTCGATTTCAAAAGGTGAATTCTGTAGATACTCGTTTGAAACAAAGTCAATATAGGTATATCTTACTGTTAGATACCTGAAATCACATGTTGAGTCTTACTGTTCTGTTGATGACAATTTTCACGTTGAAGGAACGTTTATGTTGGTCTGTACAATGGAGTGTGCTAGTATCATAGCGCTGGAGTCGTACAGCAGACAAGGCAACTCTGGAGTTACTCGATCTACAGATATAAAGTGGGTTACGGTTAAAATTTTCCGAAGGGTGGGGATTTTCAAATTTCATGTTGAGATCATTTTGAGTGCTATCTCCAAACCTGCACTCGTACATGTGTGTATACATCCAATAGTTCAAATAATAATAATACACCATGTATAGTTTTGAAATGTAATCGTGCATGTTTGTACACTTTTCTGCAATTTGTGTATATTTTCCAAAATATGTAGGGTAATTTGTTGCTGATTTTTGTCAGTAATTCCACCGACTGATGATTTACATTGTTCAGCATAAGTATGTGTCTGAGTTGATTTGACATAGTGTTTATCAGTGGTAACAACAAACTTTGGTTCACGAGTAATGATATAAGTAACACAGTTAGCTGGTTTGTCATGAGTAATATCATCTGTGTTGCGTCATGATGATGTGTGAATAAAACTGTTTGTGACGACATTTGTTTTGCATTTACCATGAGTAGTGCGAGTAGAACCATCCATTGTGTGCACTTGGGCATGTGTGTAGTTAACAGGGAGTACATGAGGTATAGTATGTACCATGATGATTTGTGATCTTTCCTCGGCCTTGTGAAATGGTTGTTATCTGTACCTTCTTTTCTTTGATGATACACACCAGTTTCTGTTTTTTCTTGTTGTGAGATGGTAATCAAGTTGGTATGGTGTGGTACTTTGGTCTGTTCATCATGTTGTTGTATGATGAGTGGTGTAGTTAAGGCAGTGCTTGTTGTGATGTTAACTTTCTGCCCTGTGTGAGTTTTGGACTCTGTGTAGTCTGTCACATTTAATACATTTCTAATTAATAAATCACAGCATGGATTGTCTAATAAAGCACAAGTTACTCTGCCTGATAGGAAAGGTGATTTTATATTGGCCCATGCCATAGGATATTTCTCTACTGTCCCTGAAACAGTTCTGCAATAGATGTACTCATCTAGGTAGTCTTTAGGATCAGCTAGGATCTTCCGAAGACCGATAAGACAGGACCCTGTGTCGCGTACACATGTGCATACTGTGTCATTGATGTATCCTTCATGGAACGTTAGTTTTCCTAACGACAGTCTTGAGGTTTTGTTCATTTCCTCACTTTCTTGTTGAGTATTGCTCTCTTTACATAAGGAATGAGGCTGAGTGATGTTAACAACATTATTGAAATATGGTACAAAGTCTGATGGGTAAAACTCAGTCTGTTCTGAATTTGCAGTGTTTGGTCTTGTTTTCGTCTCTGTGATGTTTACTTTTTCTAAGTTCTTTGCCGAAATGTCTGTTGTAATGTTTATGGCTGCATTTGCTTTTGCTTTCTGTATTTTTTTACTCCTTCACATTCGAAACGTCTATGACCATACGCGAGGCAAAAATGACATTTTGTTCTATATTTCCTTTGATTTACCTTCCCCAGTTTTTGTGCTCTTCTAAATATTTTCCGCATTCGGCTGGGAGTGTTGCTTTTAATTTTTCCACTAACAAGAAATTTATTACTCCTTGATTGTTGTCTGTATGTTTAATTTCCAATATTAGTTTTCTGAAAGATTCTTCTAATTCACTTATATACTGGGTGAATGACTTGTCTGTGGCTGGTTTCAAATTTTGTACTTCTACTTTTAGAGTCTCGAAAGAGGTTAGATAGTGTTTTAATATGTTTGTTTTAAAATATTCATAGTCATTACTTGACAAATTTGGTGTAATCTCCGATAGTTTCCTACCTTTTATTGGTACGTGTGCTGTGTACCATACACTCCAATAATCTTTTGGGATTTTGTAGTCTTGCATTCTCTTTTCAAAATTCTGTGTCCACACCCGTATTAGGTCATGATTTATATTACACTTTGCTTTGTCTTGTGCCCGTGTACTCTCGAAAGAATCTTGAAACCTTCTGTAATGTTTTGTGCCCCAGAAGTGTGATTGATCTGGGCTGTGTTCATCATCTGAACTCATTTTCTGTTAATTAATATTCAAATCTACTAATGATGGTATTTATACAAGCAAATCAAAGAATGCAGATTTGGGTACTTAGCAATCAAAATTTATCAACTTATCTTTATCTGCTGACTACTCGAACGCTTGATGTACAGGAACGTGATTCTCGTGGTGGTTACCGTTGACCTGTTCTGGTTACGTCGGTCGCTTTGTAGAATTGAAACCTGCTGTGGAAAGAAATTATGTTATTTTCGTTCTGACTTTGTTAACAAATCTCCGATTTATACAAAATTATGAATTGATCTTCTTCTTTTCAAAAGTAGCGTTCTTTTATGCAATTTACATGGGAATGTGGTTCATGTGTACTTCTGACACCATTATACCTGTCAGAGTCCTGACTATTAGCTCCGTCTAGCTCACTGGACTTGGACAGGCAAATTACAACATCTACGTAACATACACTAATAACACATGAATGCAATCGGAAACTGGCAGGAGCTATCTCCTGAACAATCATTTATTACACTATATTACAGTACTGTGCAAACATTGTAGCACTCCACATACAGAAAATGGAATATGCGATAAAAATCCCACTTCTGACACCATTATACCTGTCAGAGTCCTGACTATTAGCTCCGTCTAGCTCACTGGACTTGGACAGGCAAATTACAACATCTACGTAACATACACTAATAACACATGAATGCAATCGGAAACTGGCAGGAGCTATCTCCTGAACAATCATTTATTACACTATATTACAGGCTGACAACATGGTCGCACTTCACGCTCAAACAATCGTTCACCACCAACAGCCACGCGCTAGCTCACAATGGCGATCTTTACACTGTCGCCCGTATGATCATTCACAATCACAACTTCACATCATCCCGCACATATCACAGTTAGTACATTCCTCGAATATCAATACACAACGTTCATCTCCATCTATCCATCACAAACACTATCGTTCTATCGTTCTATCGCTCTCTAGATCTCCACACGTCCGTCTCTATTCGCTGCCTCACACACACTGCCCTCTCTCCTCGTTGACCTTCCCACATCACGTGGCTCTGTTCACGGGCTTCTTGCCTGACCGTCCGCTAGCCAAGCCGTGGTGTCTCTTACTGCCCTTGACCTCAGCTATGCTTACACTGACTCTCGCTTACATACCGGCACTTACATTCTTCCTTACATATAAGACCATGACAGAAGGCCAAAGAGAAGATGGATGCAGGATGCGGTGGATGATCTCCAGATGGGTGTATAGGACGCAGGACATCTTGCTTGTGATCGAGAAGTTTTCCGGAAGGTTGTTATAGGAGCGAGGTTCTGTAAAGGACATGCTACTGAATGAATGAATGAATGAATGAATGAATGAATGAATGAATGAATGAATGAATGAATGAATGAATGAATGAAGGGTTGCCCGTACTGATCCGCTTTGAAACCAAAGTTCAGATGTACCTCACTTTTGTTTGTGTGAGAGCCTCTGTAACAAATTTGAAGCGTGTCTCATTCGGATCAACACACTCCCCACATTAACTATCCTATAATGTCTCTTAACCACCTATTCGTGTTGTATGTATGGAGGTCTACCGATGTATGACGCGCTGAGACAGTTACCTTTTCTCTCAGGAATTCTATATATGGGAATTGGTGAAACTCACTGGTTCCCGTGAAAACAGAAATAAACTGCAAACATTATGCAACAAAGGCACAGATCCACTCCGTGCATTATGAAGAGAATGAGTGACTTGGTGGATTCTCTTCACTTCGATTACATATTGTCTCGGAGATATTTTGCGTTTTCCGAATATTAGTTTAATAAAAACATCCGGGCACGATCAGGGAAAATCATTCTATGTTCTCACACTAAGAAGAGAGGGTAGTTCACGAGCAGCTGTATTCTACGCGCTACCATGCACTATGGACGGCAGTCTACAGTGTGATCCTGTCGGCTTCTCAGTTCTATTCTCTTCTTCTGCGTTCATCAGAGTAATTTTTTCGGACGTGGTTGCGTTGTGCTTGTTTACAGCAGAGCTGCGTTCTTGCGTCGTTAGGCCGACAGATCCGACTTCTGCGGGCATTTGTTAATCGGGTTAACCTTCCCGGGGTTTTCTTAGAACATTTGACTCTCACTGTTGTGATGTTATCCCCCATCCAAGCTGGCCCATTTAGAACAGCCGAAGACATCCTGGTCAGCCCTCAAGGGAAGGCAGGGGCAGACCATGGGCATTCCCCGCCATCCAAGAAGGCTTCCATAATTGCAGAGCCGAAACACAGCGCTCTGGTGTACTGGGCTCACCCAAGGAATCGTCATGTCCTGTACATGGCTGCTTAGCCTCACTTCCGTATATGTGGCCTCCCAGTCACCACAGGCTGTTCCTCCTTAAACCAAAAGAATGCAATCTGCAACTGACATCCACACAGTGAGCTTTCTATTCGGACTTTCCACTTTATGGATTTGCTATGCAAGCAATATTCCATTTCGTGCCACTAGGACACTTTTCCACCTTTTATGAAGCCCACACAGTGGGCTTTTGATTCGGACTTTCCACGTAATGGATTTGCTATCCAAGCAATATTCCATTTTTTGCCTCTGGGACGCTTTTATAACTGACATACCTGTAGTATGAAGTGTGGCAGTCTAAATACTTCTTCGTGCACCTTAAATGTCAACCTGAATGTAGTTAAAGTAAGCTGCAGTCAACTTGAGCTTGTTGATATCTCCATAGAACTGAAGGAAGTGTGGGCCAAAATATCTTTCTCTGTTCTGCATATATTGGGCACTCCTGCAGCAAATATTTAGCTGCCATTTTACCAGTTCCACAATTACATTCATCAGTATCTCCTATCTTTAGTTTATTGAACAAGTGGTATTTCATCCTGTTATGTCATTTGCGGAGTCTGAAGATTGCTACTTGTTCTCTTCGGTTGAGTTTATAATATGCATCATTTTTCTGGTGGCCTGGATGCTCTGATTCCCATTTGGTTCTATAAGTGCTTTTTAATAAACCTCTTTGCGTCATTATAGGTTATGTCTATTTCAGGCTGTTGTAGCGAAACGCCAGTGGCCCATGTCCTTATGTATTCTGTTGTTCTTGGTAAACAAGGGGAACCGGCTTTCGGAAGCTCTCAGTTCTTTATTCGCTCAATTCTCCATGAAAGATGGTTCTTTGGGTTATCTTCATACCACAATCTTTACATGGAGCGAGTATATATTTGTCTTTCCTTTCGGGTAGTCCCGAAGGCGCGCCTTGCGTCAAATGTGCACTGGTGCAGCGGCTGGTCAATTGATGGCCGGGCAAACAAGTACCGTTTGCAAGTTGCAACTTGTCAAAGTTAATTAAAGATAACGACAGAAGTGCAACTACTACTAAGACATTTTGAAAGGTAAACTTGGGTTGTGGGTGGTCCAGACAGACCTGGACTTATAAATGTATTGTGTCTCAAAGGGGAAGATGAATTGGCGAAAAGCCAATCATAACCAATGAAGAGTTGGTTGACCGTTGGCAATCTAAATGGGCGTCTTGTTCTTGGCATAGCCGGGGAAGTGAAACGGAACAATATATCTCCCCAGAGGATTTCATTTGTTCTTGGCGTCAGATGAGCTGTTGCTATCTTTCTGTCTACGGCTTGAATTGGGCATCTGGTCATCTTTCTGTGGAATATCATCATTGGATAGCTATACCAATCTATGATCTATCTTCTTGAGCCAGAAGAGGCTATACACAGGACTATCTCTTTCGTCTGTTACTTGATAGGATGATGTCGGGAAGATAATGGACTTCTCTATCTCATTGAGAGAACCTGCATTCCTCTAAATCTATGTGTTCTGTGAGGCACTACCAGTACCTTGCGGCGACAGCTCAGACAAGAGCAGCGGCCGGGAGGGGTAGTATCCTCTTTCCTATTCTTGCTGGGAGTGGGGAACTACACTGCGTGCCATACAACCCCAATACTATACTTTTAGTAACGAGGGGAAACACACAGATGACTGGGCACACCACACCACAGGATCGTAGTTGTGAGAAAGGCAGCGTTTGTAAGTGAGAGGGAAGCATGGAAATGATTGTGCCAAATCATAATAAAGGCTTGGTATGAATGTGGAGAGTGTGTCGTGTGGGCAAAAAGACAACAGGACTTCGTCCAGCTGGAAGTCTCCTCAAGCCCGGACGTGGTCAATCCAGGGGCCACCTGACAGGTCAGGCCCAGTCATTCAGGTATTAATTATAGTGTATTTGTGTGATACATGAGTCAGCCCAGTCGCTCAGGTTTTGTTTGTCATCTCCAGGGTCCTCTTCTATGGGAAGTGAATATGTCTTCTAACGGACATTATCACCAGTGCTTCTAGGCTAACGCCAATATGTCCGACGAGGCCAACTCAAGGTTTGGTGTGCTTAACTCTGAGACAGAGGCAAGGTCCAGGTCGTGAGGCAAGGACATTTTGCATGACTGGTGCATTGCCGGTTTTTTTCAACAACATACGCCTGAGAGCAGTTGTTGTATGGAGGGAGCCTAAGAGAGATTTTCTGGCATACCCATTTTATACCAGACATTAAAAGGCACCCATCCATTATCCCTCCACGAACACCTCACCGTATCTGCAACCGTAAAGCTTTTCATAGGTCAGTGAAGACCTGGTGCCGAATTAATTCATGTGGCAATGAACAGAAGTCCTCAACACACCAGTCGCTTGGATTCTACAAAAGCCTGTTGAATCTACAACCAGTTGCTGGAGAAAGAAGGAGATTCTGACATCTTTGGTGAGATATGTCTGGACAGATCAGACTGTATCTGAAGCTGGATCTGTGGCTGTGGTGACTGGAGGCTCTCTGTCAAAACTTTACCAGTGTAGTGTCTGTGTAGATCTATATGTTTATCTGCCTTTATGTGTTCCTGTGCTGTTCTTGATTAGGTTAATAAAATTACTTCCAAGTTGTTCTGACGACTGTCCATGTTATTTATGTGTCAGCCAGAAGAACACTGCAGGAAATAGGTCCCTAGGTCGAAAGGAAGCGTGACAGTGAGTCCAGGGAAAACGGAGGAGGGTTGGCAGGTAAAGACCTATCCCAGCCAGGGCTATAGAAGATTAATTAAACATTGTGACCGGGCTATTTGGGACCCTCCACGTAGCTTGTTACAATTTCTGGGGGCTCGTCCGGGATATTTGAAATCCTGGTGGAGTTCTGGCTGATTTAGTGATAGGGGACAGATATCCTTGTTTTCTATCAATAGGTTCTGCCTACCGTGCCTGGCTATTGTCTATACTCTTCCTGACACAGACTGACCGACATACGACGTGTTGTGGTCGTGTAATGTAACTTGTTGTGTATTTGTGAGGGCAGGTGAATAGACAATTACCTCTTCCCTTACCCTCTGAGTTTAAGATGGCATCAGCTGGGTTTAATGTCGCTGACGTACAGGCTACAGGGCGTGAAATGGGTTATGATGGAGCGGAGTTACAGAAATATGTGCAGGAGGTGGAAAGAGACTACAGACAGGCTGTGCGCGAAGCCAAGAGGATTGAGGCGGAGGCTGAGGTTAAGAGGATGGAGGCTGAGGCTAGGAAGATGGAGGCCGAGCAGGCAGTCAGAGACCATGAGTTCCGTATGAGAGAGTTGGAGCTGAAAGCTCAAACTGCCAAGGAAAGAGACGGTGCAGTGGGAGACGCAGTTCTCCCTGACTCAACAACTTCTGGTGGCGGTCCATACCAGGCAATGAAGTTCCCATTGCTCCCGTTCGATGAACACAAAGATAAGATCGACCAGTATCTTCACAGATTTCGGTCGATGGCTTTGGCTATGGGATTGGAACGAGGGAAATGGAACTTGAAACTCTCACAGGGCCTGAGGGGGACCGCGTACGAGGTCTATTCTAGGTTGCCACCTGGTATGGAGAATGACTATGAAGCTCTGGAGAAAGCACTATTGAAAAGGTTCCAGATGACAGCTCATACTTATCGACAACAGTTCAGAAAGTCCAAGAGAGAGCCAGGAGAGATGTTCGCTGCCTACAGTGTCAGACTGAAGTCTTACCTTTTGAAGTGGATGTCATTAGCTGGATTTGCTAACGACTATGAAAGTTTGGAAGAATTGGTGGTCGTGGACCAAATGAAGAGGATGATGCCTAAGCCATTGCAAACCTTCTTGCTTGAAAATGGGGCAGAAAAGTTAGACTTGGTAAATACATTAGCGGAAAGGTATGTGCTAGCTCATGGAGATAATGGGGAATTGTCACAACCCAATCCCCGACCACCAGACACATGGTCTGGAAAGAAGAAGAACCCTAAAACAGCTCACACCAAGAAGGAGGATCCTTTCGATAAAGTTCCTAGTAAGAAACCCTCTGGTAAGAGTCCACCTGGATCTCCTAAAAGAAAGTGGAGTGAAAAGTGGTGCGCCTATTGCAAATCTCCCACACACAATACGGTTGATTGCCGGCGTAAACAGAAAGACTCTCACTATGCTGCTTGTCTTGTAGAAACCGGGGGAGGGTCTCACAAGGAGGTAGAAGGGAGGGATCTTGGGAACAAAGATTTAGAAAAACCACCAGTAGTAGAAACGGTACTTGTGAACGGTCAACCAGTTGAGTGTCTCTACGACACCGGTCTGCAGTTTGAGGCTGTAATTTCATCACACTTAGTGAGCCCGGAGCAGCTAACCGGGGAATCTATTGAGATTCAAACGGCGACAAAGAGTGCGGTAGCGATGTCTCTTCCAATTGCGAAGGTAGACATCAAATCAAAATATGTTACCGGCACTATACAGGCAGCCGTTCTGCTAGATCCTATCTTCCCAATGATCTTGGGTTGTCGCTACGTCTTTCTAGGGATTCCAACCGAACCCATGTACGTAGGGGCAATGCAAACCAGATCTCAATCGGAGGATGAGCAGACGCCGGCCTTGATCGTGAATCCTTTGCCTGGGGAGTTACGAGCTGCTCAAAGCCAGGATGCTACTTTGCAACCTTGCTTCAACCAGTTGCCAAAAAGTTCTGACCCACCAAGACGGGGTCAGTATTATATGAAGAATCGGTTACTGTACCGGAGAGCCGGAGTGGAGGATCGCCAGCATGGACAGCTGGTAGTTCCTAAGGCTTATCGGGAACAGCTTCTTCATATGGGACACACCATTTCTTTCAGTGGACATATGGGTGTCGGGGCAACTCTCCAGCGCATTTCCTGCCATTACTACTGGCCAGGGATGACTGGAGACGTGCGTAGGTACGTCAAGTCGTGCCCAGAGTGCCAGCGTGTGGCACCAAAACACTGGACAGCTCCGGTAGTCCTGGGAGACATGCCCATTATGAACTCTCCTTTCGAGAGAGTTGCCATCGATCTTGTTGGTCCTCTTCCTAGGACTAGGAAGAGGAATAAGTACATTCTCACGATGGTGGATTGCTGTTCCATGTGGGGCGAGGCGATACCTTTGGCCACAATCGACTCTAAGCGAGTGGCTGATGCACTGATGGAGACCTTTACTAGGTTGGGATTTCCCAACCAGATCCTAACGGACAATGGGTCTCAGTTCTGTGGTAAGCTGATGGAAGAAGTCTTTCGTATCTTCCAGACTAACCACATTCACACAAGCCCATACCACCCTCAGTCTAATGGGCAAGTAGAGAGGTTTAATGGTACCTTGATGACCATGCTTCGGAAGCTGGCTCAAGAGAAACCAGACAGATGGGATGAGTATATCTCAGCCGCCTTGTTCGCCTATCGGGAGGTTCCCCATGGGTCGACCGGGTTGCCACCAGCCACTCTACTATTCGGGAGGCCAATCAAGGGTCCCTTAGAAGCCTTATTGAGATGTTGGACAGAGGAGGAAACTTCTGAAGAAGCTGTATCCTCTTATAAATACGTCGAAGAGTTAAAGAAAAAACTCCAGACGGGTTGGGCTTTGGCAGCTCAGAATCTGAGGGCGGCCAGAAAGAGACACGCGGCCTACTACAATAGAAGGACGAAAGATAGGTCTCTTAAGGTGGGGGATCGGGTTCTGTTGTTACTTCCAGTAGGTTCCAATAAACTCGAGATTGGTTGGCAGGGGCCGTTCCCGGTGGAAAGGGTTGTGTCCCGCACCAACTATGCTATCCGGATCAGGGGGAAATCTAAAATCTTCCACATTAACCTCCTAAAAAAATATGAGGAACGATCCGATGGTACTTCTCTCCCACTCATGACTATGGCGGTCGCGATGGAAACTGAATCGGGCGAAGACGCGGATCGGGGTTATCCATTACACCCTGGGGAAACCTATAGGGATGTCCATATAAATCCTGATCTGTCGGCTGAAGAAACAGACCGTGTCATCCGGTTGTTAGAGTCCCATCAGCAAATTCTTACCGATCGGCCAGGGCGGACAGGGTTGGTCGAGTTTGATATGACTCTGACTACCCAAGACCCAGTTCGCCAGAAAATATATCCAGTACCCTTTTCGAAAGAGAAGGCCCTGGAAACTGAAATCCAGAAGCTTCTGGACGATGACATCATCACTCCTTCGACTTCTCCTTATAATGCCGGGGTTGTCTTGTTGAGGAAGCCAAGCGGGGAGCACCGCTTATGTATTGATTACAGGCATTTAAACAGTTGTACGACATTCCAAGTTGAGCCGTTACCAAACACAAATCAACTGTTTGCCAGATTAAATAGGGCAAAGTACTTCTCAAAAATTGATTTAAGCCGGGGATATTATCAGATCCCTGTGAAGCATGAGGTTCGGCCTATGCTCGCTTTCAGTACTCCGAGCGGCCATTACGAATTTAAGGTGATGCCTTTTGGGCTGAGCAATGCGCCCAGTGTGTTCACACGCATGATGAGGAAGTTATTAGACCCTTTAAGGGATCCTTCTGTTGTCTCGTTTATGGATGATATTCTCATCGCGTCTGACAATCTGAAAGATCACCTGAAATCCTTGGAAAAGATCTTCATAAGATTGAAAGAGGAGGGGTTAACCGCCCGTCCGGCCAAATGCATGATTGGCTATCAATCCTTGGAATTTCTGGGACACACTATTACCCCAGGGGGACTGGTACCGGAAGAAAAGAATATTGAGAAGGTCCGTCTCGCACCCCGTCCTAAATCCAAAAAAAGATGTTAGGTCTTTCTTGTCTTTATGTGGGTTTTACCAGAAATTCATTCCGAAGTTCAACGAAATCGCGGCGCCGTTAACTGAGACCCTGAAGAAAGGATCACCAGATCTTATAGTCTGGACCCCGAGCTGTGAAGAAGCTTATGGGAAGCTGAAACAGGCGTTGGTGGATAGGCCAGTCCTGCAACTCCCAAATTTGGAGAAAACGTTTGTTCTGAGAACCGACGCGAGTAACATAGGGATTGGAGCAACTCTGTTGCAGGAAGGGCGAGATAATCCTTCGGTGCTGTGTCCGGTGGCATATGCCAGTCGAAAACTGTTACCCGCCGAACGGAATTACTCCACCGTCGAACGGGAATGTCTAGCTCTAGTGTGGGCGGTACAGAAATTTCAACCTTATCTGTATGGAGTCCAGTTCAAAGTGCAATCCGACCATCAACCTCTGACGTTCTTGGCAACTTCTAAGAAATTGAACGCGAGGTTAATGAGATGGTCATTGCTCCTACAACCGTATCAGTTCACGGTCGAATACATCCCCGGAAGGGAGAATGTGGGAGCAGATTTCCTATCACGGCATCCTATGGTTGAATGTGAGGGTGGGGTCATTCGAACAGAACCACTGACAATAGAAAGTTCGTAGGGTTCGACTTTCTTAAGAGGGGGCCTATGTAGCGAAACGCCAGTGGCCCATGTCCTTATGTATTCTGTTATTCTTGGTAAACAAGGGGAACCGGCTTTCGGAAGCTCTCAGTTCTTTATTCGCTCAATTCTCCATGAAAGATGGTTCTTTGGGTTATCTTCATACCACAATCTTTACATGGAGCGAGTATATATTTGTCTTTCCTTTCGGGTAGTCCCGAAGGCGCGCCTTGCGTCAAATGTGCACTGGTGCGGCTACTGGTCAATTGATGGCCGGGCAAACAAGTACCGTTTGCAAGTTGCAACTTGTCAAAGTTAATTAAAGATAACGACAGAAGTGCAACTACTACTAAGACATTTTGAAAGGTAAACTTGGGTTGTGGGTGGTCCAGACAGACCTGGACTTATAAATGTATTGTGTCTCAAAGGGGAAGATGAATTGGCGAAAAGCCAATCATAACCAATGAAGAGTTGGTTGACCGTTGGCAATCTAAATGGGCGTCTTGTTCTTGGCATAGCCGGGGAAGTGAAACGGAACAATATATCTCCCCAGAGGATTTCATTTGTTCTTGGCGTCAGATGAGCTGTTGCTATCTTTCTGTCTACGGCTTGAATTGAGCATCTGGTCATCTTTCTGTGGAATATCATCATTGGATAGCTATACCAATCTATGATCTATCTTCTTGAGCCAGAAGAGGCTATACACAGGACTATCTCTTTCGTCTGTTACTTGATAGGATGATGTCGGGAAGATAATGGACTTCTCTATCTCATTGAGAGAACCTGCATTCCTCTAAATCTATGTGTTCTGTGAGGCACTACCAGTACCTTGCGGCGACAGCTCAGACAAGAGCAGCGGCCGGGAGGGGTAGTATCCTCTTTCCTATTCTTGCTGGGAGTGGGGAACTACACTGCGTGCCATACAACCCCAATACTATACTTTTAGTAACGAGGGGAAACACACAGATGACTGGGCACACCACACCACAGGATCGTAGTTGTGAGAAAGGCAGCGTTTGTAAGTGAGAGGGAAGCATGGAAATGATTGTGCCAAATCATAATAAAGGCTTGGTATGAATGTGGAGAGTGTGTCGTGTGGGCAAAAAGACAACAGGACTTCGTCCAGCTGGAAGTCTCCTCAAGCCCGGACGTGGTCAATCCAGGGGCCACCTGACAGGTCAGGCCCAGTCATTCAGGTATTAATTATAGTGTATTTGTGTGATACATGAGTCAGCCCAGTCGCTCAGGTTTTGTTTGTCATCTCCAGGGTCCTCTTCTATGGGAAGTGAATATGTCTTCTAACGGACATTATCACCAGTGCTTCTAGGCTAACGCCAATATGTCCGACGAGGCCAACTCAAGGTTTGGTGTGCTTAACTCTGAGACAGAGGCAAGGTCCAGGTCGTGAGGCAAGGACATTTTGCATGACTGGTGCATTGCCGGTTTTTTTCAACAACATACGCCTGAGAGCAGTTGTTGTCTGGAGGGAGCCTAAGAGAGATTTTCTGGCATACCCATTTTATACCAGACATTAAAAGGCACCCATCCATTATCCCTCCACGAACACCTCACCGTATCTGCAACCGTAAAGCTTTTCATAGGTCAGTGAAGACCTGGTGCCGAATTAATTCATGTGGCAATGAACAGAAGTCCTCAACACACCAGTCGCTTGGATTCTACAAAAGCCTGTTGAATCTACAACCAGTTGCTGGAGAAAGAAGGAGATTCTGACATCTTTGGTGAGATATGTCTGGACAGATCAGACTGTATCTGAAGCTGGATCTGTGGCTGTGGTGACTGGAGGCTCTCTGTCAAAACTTTACCAGTGTAGTGTCTGTGTAGATCTATATGTTTATCTGCCTTTATGTGTTCCTGTGCTGTTCTTGATTAGGTTAATAAAATTACTTCCAAGTTGTTCTGACGACTGTCATGTTATTTATGTGTCAGCCAGAAGAACACTGCAGGAAATAGGTCCCTAGGTCGAAAGGAAGCGTGACAGTGAGTCCAGGGAAAACGGGGGAGGGTTGGCAGGTAAAGACCTATCCCAGCCAGGGCTATAGAAGATTAATTAAACATTGTGACCGGGCTATTTGGGACCCTCCACGTAGCTTGTTACAGCTGTGATAGTCGCCACCCTCTTTTGCTAGTCTGTCAGCCTCTTCATTTCCAGGTATACTGCAATGTGATGGGATCCACTGTATTACAACTTTTTTTTGGATTTCTGGCATAGACCATGGAGTGCTTCACTTAGGTCAAGCTAGTTCTGTGCTGTTTTTGCTCTTCAGTATTGAGACAGCTGACTTTGTATCTGTGAAGATAGCTATTTGCTTATCTTTATTTTCCTCCATCAAGAGCATTTCTGCTGCAGTTTTCAAAGCTTCCAATTCTGCTTTGAAGTTACTTGAAAATATTCAAGCTGCCACTGATTGTGTGTGTTTTTTTTCACTCCAATTTTTAAATTTATGAGAATTCCTCCTCCATTTTCTATTGAATTTTTGGCTGATCCGTCTGTGTATGCATGGGTCCAATTTCTACTCGGGTAATGTTCTTTTATGTTGTTTAGAGCGATCTTTCTTCTTTCTGTTTCATTCTGAGTGTTCTTTTTCTCAATACCAGGAATGTTTTCTATCATCTCAGGCAGTTGCTGCTGTCTCCATGCTGGGAACTTGTGTGCATTGTAAATGGGTTTGACTGTTGATATGTTAAGTATGGGATCTGCCCTAATCTTTCGTTTTGCAGTTTCTACAAAGTTGCCAAGCTTCAGTCTTCCCTTTCCAAAACCATTAAACCTGTTATACATAGGGTGGTCTGTCAATCTTCTGAATTTTCAGCTTGTTGTTGGGCTCTGCTATTTCTTCTATCCTGCATTGGTTGTAAACAAGTGATCTTTTCTAGTTCGTTAATAGGTGTTGTCTTCAAGCTTCCAGTTATGATTCGCATTCCTTGATTTTGGACTCTACTTATTTTGTTAAAGTTCGACTTAGCTGCTGTTGCCCAAGCTGCGATGCCATATTCCAGTACTGGCCTCGTCCGTCCTTTGTATAACTTCTTGAGAACTTTCTCATCTGCTCCCCACGTTGTACTAGCAAGCTTTTTCATGATTGTCATTCTTTGCCTTGCTCTTGTTCGATTTTTCTCAACCTGTGTCTTCCATGTCAGGCGACGATCAAAGGTAACTCCTAGATAGTATGGATTTTCTTCACGGCGCAATATTTTTCCATTCAGTACTAGCTTAGGGTGCTGAGTTTTATTTGAGAGGGAGAGCACAGTTTTCTCCTCACTTATCTTCACTAGCCATGATTTTGACCAGTCCTCTAGCGCTAATAAGGCTTGCTGTATTCTGCTGTTAGCTGTACTAATATATTCTTCAGATGTCCATATGGCTAGGTCATCTGCAAAGGAGTGTGTGTGTACTCTGGCTGGAAAATTTTCCGTGATGTCATTTATATATGCTAGGAATAATGTTGGTGAAAGAACTCCTCCATGGAGGAAACCTTGCTCCAACAGTATCTTTCTGCTGGTTTGTCATTGTACTTTTGTCCTGGGAGTTCTGTTCTCAAGGTAGTGGCTGATACATTTGTACATTTTCCCACAAATATGCATTTTTGCAGTTTTACTCTCAGTCCTTTCTTCCATACTTTCTCAAATGCTTTTTTCTAAATCTATCCAGACCGTCATTGTGTGCTTTTTCTCTCGGAAGGCATCCACTATTTCCTGAACTATATATGTTATTTGATCTTCAGTGGATCTGTACTTTCTGAATCCTGCTTAGTGTGGTGTTAAGAGTTGGTTTTCTTCCAGATGCCAAGTTAGCCTGCCATTGATAATGCGTTCCATTAATTTTTCCTATATAGCTATGTAGACTGATAGGTCGATTGCCATTTGGTTCTTCCAGGTCTTTTCTTTGGGACTGGTATTAGTACAGTTTGCTTCCACGCCTGTGGGGCTATTCCTCTCTTCCAGATGTAATTGATTGATTGATTGATTGATTGATTTAGGAACCGACATCACAGCATTCGGGATATTCCCATAAGCGCTCCGTCCCCATCCTCAGCAGCCAACGCTAATAGTTCCAACACTAATAGTTCCAGTAGCAATCTGATTATATGTTCGTCTCGCCTTTCCTCTGAGCGTCGTTCGTCGGCCAAATCCCCTCGTCACACCTCGCTGTCTCATTCTTACCAGACTATGGTGATCCATTTGCTCCTCCGAGGTGTACACATGCTCCCACAAGGCCGCAACCACGTCTGTCTTGTCATGCATCAATACTCCACCAAGTTTTGCAGAGCCAGCCAATATGTCCGCCTGTTCATTCCCCAGCACACCGGCATGCCCCGGAGAAAAGATCCAGGTGATGCTTGCTACCCGTGACCTCCGAAGCGAAGCAAGCCACTCTGCACGAAGCTTGCCTGTTCTCATCCTCCTCAGCATGCTTTCTGAGTCAGTTACAATCACAATGTGTGTATGTGTCGTGTTCTCTATCCAGCGGAACGCTGCACTGACCGCCTCCACCTCCATTCTTAAGCTAGATGTTGTGTCATCATACGCCAGGCTCTCCTGCACCAAACGCCGACCATTAGCATTTGCTAAGAACCCCCAGGCACTTCTCCTACCTCTCAACACCGACCCATCCGTGTAGATAATCACATCACCCGGGCGAGAATTATCCTGAATTAGTTGCTGAATTTCCACTTCCGTGACCCCTGCTGGCCACTCCCTGCACTCCCGGCTCAATATGATTATAACTCTGCACAAGTCTGACTGCTCGGCTGGCACTCTGACCCACTCCTCTCCTCACCTGTCTGATCATATTCTCCGCCTGAGCCATCCATGATTTCCCTCTTATCAGTCTCTGACCCTTAACTACGTCCAGCGCCTCATGCAACGGGTGATCTGTGTCTGCAGCTACTCTGAGGTATGCCTTCGCCTGCATCACCTTGTGCCTACCAGCAACAGTAGGCAGACCAAGGATGTAACGCATACACACTACTGGAGTGTCTCTGGTGCATCCTAGAATGACCCGCAAAGCTTCGTTCTGTATGCGCTCTAATTTCACCAGCTGACTCTTTGAGACAGTGAGCAGTCCTAGTCCATAATTCCAGATGTAATTTAGGACTGCTAGTAGTTTCTTTTATTTTCTTTAGTACCTCATCCTATTAGCATTTCATTTGTGATTCTATGCTTTCCTTATGATTTCCTTCTATTTTTTTTAGCGTATTCATTGCCTGTTCACTTTCTTCCATTTTTAGATTTGCATCATATATTTTGCTGCTGCCTCTGTATTACTATGATGTGTCTGTTTATCTTTGATTGCTTTCGTCTGTTCGGTTGTAATATCAATGTGGTTTGCACTAGCATAGTGTTCCATTAGTGCATTTGCAGCTTTTTTCCCTGTAAGCAAGGCATTTCCTTGTTTAATTGTTCTTTGTTTGTTTCTGGGTCCTTCATTGTTCATGGCTTTCACTAGTTTCACTATGGACCGTTGAATGAACTAAAAAAGACTGTTAGATTCATACAAGAGACAACATTGCAGTTATAAACATAGTTCAGGCGAACGAAAGAAGAAGAAGAAGAAGACTAGTTTCCATAGTTTGTTTCCATCCCTGTCAAAGTTCAAGTTTTCTGTTTTTCCCGCTCCAACAATCTCTTTTTGTTTGATTTATTGTTCTTTAATATTTTGCTAAGATGACTTTGAGAGAGATGTTCGCATCATTTGTTTGTGCTCTCTCTGCTATCTTCCTGTCATCTTCAATTTTCTCCTCCAAAATTTGTAGTTCTTCAGTCCAGTATGGTTTGTAATTTTTCCTTGCTCCTCTTGGAATGGACTCAGTGGCCGCCAGTATTATTGCTTTGATTAGAATTTCCACCATTTGTTTCATGTTGCCATGTCATGTATTTATGTTTTCACAATATTTTTCTGTTAGTATGACACATCTGTCCCAATCAGCTCGTTTGTAATTCCAGCGTCGTAAAGGCTTTTGCTCCTGTGGAACATACTCCATATTCATTACAAGCTTGATTGGTCTGTGGTCACTATCTGCTAATTGGGCAAGCACATGGCGATCGATTTTGTGAAGGATATCTTCTGTGCAGAAAGCTAAGTCTGGAGTAGAAGTGGTAAACCATCTTCTAGAAAAAGAAGCTCGGTGTGTCGTCCGCTTTGTTGAGTAGATGGAGATTTTAGTCTATTTCCCAGTCCTCCACATCATCTCCTCTGTTGTCAGTATCTGGGTATCCCCATCTTTCTGAACGGCTATTAAAGTCTCCGACAATAATGTAGTTTGCGTCAGTTATTTTCATGTTTGAAAGTGTAAGGTCCTTATCTGCTGGGTTATACAGATTGTCGGGGGGTACGGGGTGTCAGGCATTGGTAGCAACTTTGGTAAGGATGACTCTCATGTCATTTTCAGGACCCATCCTCCACTGGTCCAAGCCTGACACCCAGCCCACGCCTGTGGCTCCTAGTAGCTATCAGCATGAGACAGCGGCCACCCCCCGGGCAACAGCTGTGCGAGACTGGCTAAACCGGGTGCGGATAGCCGATTTGGTGTCAAACCAAGCGGTGAACTAGGGTATGCCTACCCAGCATGTGAAGACAGGTTCCGGCAGACTGCGCTGAAGAAATCATTCCTGATTCAACGGGCAAGACGGCGTTTACCTGCAAAGCGTTGTGGAACGTAATGAGCACGGCAAGGCACGTAGAGCGCCCTGGTCATCCACTGCACCTGTATTCGTCTCCAGTCGTCTTGACTTGTCCTGCCACTGGATTCAGATGGACTCAGGCGAGAGAGTGAGGTCGACGAATTGCGCAACTCTTCCTCACTTCAATCCAATTCATCGCGCAAGTCATTCTTCATTCAACGTCATATATCAGATCCCAGACACTGAAGTCCTAGAAAGAGCGTCCATGCCCAGTATCCAGACTCTACTAATGAAGAATCAAGTTCGCTGGGCTGGTCACTTGACTCGCATGCCAGATCACAGGCTCCCTAAACGAATTTTTTACCGTGAGTTTCGTTGTGGTAAACGCTCCCAAGGCGGCCAGAGGAAACGCTTTAAAGACACTCTGAAAATCTCACTGAATGCTTTTGGAATTCATCATGACACCTGGGAGACTGCAGCCAGAGACCGAAATTCGTGGCGTGCAACATTATGCAAGTGTGCAGTCACTTGTGAGGCAACCAGGACTGCAAGAGCTGTGAAGAAAAGATAGAACAGAAAAACCACTGCAGAAAATCCTCCTCCAGAAACGTCAAGCATTCTTTGTCCATATTGTCAAAGAACATTTCGAGCCAAAATAGGCCTTATCAGCCATCTTAGAACTCAATTCTCCATACTTTCAACCCCTCTGGATGAATTGAATGGTCATCATCTTTCTTGATGGACAAACAACATACAGATTGTAATTTCTTATTTTAACGTCCACTATCATTATATCAACACCTATAATTTCCGTTTGGTTGTCAAAAGTCACAGATACTTCACTGCAAGGTATTGTGTTTCGTTAAGTATTAGAACTCCTCCTTTGTGTCCTTCGCGGTCGACATGTGTGGCCTGATATCCTCTGACTGAGAATCTGCGATTGGCGTTGAGGTGTGCCTCTTGAATGCATGCCACATCTATTCTATCTTTATGAAGACGATTTGTTAATGGGACTTTCTTCTTAGAAACTAGAAACTCCTTCAGTATTCCCCTGTAGTGTGGTGAGTGTCCGGAGCTTCACTGATATACTAATGTAGGTAGACTGGCACCTGCATGTAAATTGATAAATACTATAGCATTTGGCGTACGTAGTGACAGGCTTTTTTCCCCCCTGCTGGAGTGGGGATTGGTGTTGTTCTGTGCCTAATAACTGGAGCTGCAGCATAGAATGTTCTGCCGGCTGCTGCAATGAACCGGTCCTGTAGACGTTGCATTACGTCATTCCCTCGAAAGGATAGCTGGATAAATACCTTGAGTTTAGAGACTGATGTCTCTCGAGGTGGAACTACAAGAAAGCAGACTGGGCAATGTACAAGCATCGCACCAGCATACTGGTTAGAAACCTGAACACTGAGAAAGACATAAATAAAGCAGTTGAAGAGTTTGGGAAATGCATACTACAGGCAGCGCGAGAAACAGTACCAAGAGGAGCCCGTAAACAATATAAACCCTACTGGAGTAGTGAACTGGAACAGTTGCATAATGATGTTGAAGTGTGTAGAAAGCAAGCAGAGGCCACACCCAGCCAAGAGCACCACAATAAATTCCAGCATGCAAAAGCCAAATTTCAAAGGGCCAAGCTGCAGGCTAGACGGAAAAGCTGGCAGGAGAAAACAGAGTCTCTGAACTTTGAAAGAGACACAAGGAAATTGTGGAAGCTAATAAAACAGCTTAATGACGAGGGCACAGGGAGAAACTCAAAAATTGCACTACATAAAGATGGAAAAATCTTAACAAGAAAGCAAGCAGCTGACCATTTTGCGGACTCGTTCGCACAAGATAGCAATATCAAAATTAGTCCAGAGAAACAACAAGAGATTCGAGAGAAACGACAACATACAGGACAGAAGGAAATAGTACATGAGGTTCTGGAGGCACCCATCACAATCAGCGAACTGGAGCTAGCCATATCAAAACTGAAAATGAGAAAATCACCAGGAGCTGATGGTATCTCCAATGAAATGATCAGGAACCTAGGAACAGAGGCCAAAACAAAGCTGTTGCAGATCTTCAATAACAGCTGGACCTTAGGCAGTGTTCCACAAGCCTGGAGAGAAGCAATCATGATACCCCTCCTAAAATCAGGGAAAGATGGTTCCATTCCCTCTAGCTACAGACCAATTAGCCTCACCAGCTGTCTCTACAAAACACTGGAGCGCATCATCAATCACAGACTGCAGTGGTACATTGAAAGTAAAAACATCCTTGTGCCACAGCAGGCTGGCTTTAGGCAGTGCTACTCTACGGAAGATCAGACAACCTACCTCTCTCAAGAAATTGAGGATGCATTCCAAGAGAAGAAGCTGGTGCTTGCGGCATGGATAGATCTGAAGAAAGCCTTTGACAAAGTCTGGAAAGAAGGTCTGATGAAGAAACTGAGAAACTGCAAAGTCAATGGAAAAATGTACAAATGGGTGAAAGCATACTTGCACAACAGAAGAGCCCGAGTACAGATAGACGGACTCAAGAGCAAGAAAGTACTACTGCGTCACGGTGTCCCCCAGGGCGGAGTCCTGTCCCCCACACTTTTTCTAATCTTCATCAATGATCTTGTTGCTCACCTACCGCATGGAATTAAAGCGGCAATGTACGCCGATGACCTGGTTCTATGGAGCACAAATGAATATGCATCAGTGGCCACCAGATTGCTACAAAGAGCCTTAGATACATTTGCTGTATGGGCAAATAGATGGTGTGTCAGCATAAACACTGACAAGTGCAGCACAACCCTATTTACCCTCTCTCCAAAACAAAAGGCAGGGATCATCCAGATAAATGGAACACCCCTAAGAGAAGATAAAGAACCAACATACCTTGGAGTAACATTTGATGGCAAGCTGACATGGAGAAAGCACATCAACAAAGCAGTAGCAAAAGCCAGAAGGAAAATAGCCATCCTGAGAAAGCTAAGTGGAACCACATGGGGAGCCAGTACGAAAATACTTAGCAAAGTTTACCAACAGAGCATACGACCACACCTGGAATATGGGTCAACTGCGTGGTGTTCAGCATCAAATACCACACTACAAGAGCTGGACAAGGTGCAAAATCAAGCACTTAGAGTCACCACAGGAGGGATGAGATCAACCCCTATAGTGGAAATGGAGAAGATGGGGAGGACACAGGCACTGAGTGAGCGCAGAGATACGAAAACGCTAATACAAGCAGAAAAGTTCCTCAGCTTGCCAGGCCACCCTATGAAGAACAGATTTGAAAACCTAGCTATGGGGCGGTTGAAAAGAAGTAGTTTTATCCACCAGGCCAAACGACTCTGCAGAGAAACCACTGATTTGCCCACAGTTGGTATCCCCCTAACAACTATTCCAGAGCGAACTCCATGGAAAGATGAGCATAGACTATCGTTACAAATCCAGACTAAAGTGAGAGGAATATTTGACAAGGAAGAACAGAACAGTGTGCAGCGCAGAACAGCCACTCTCAGCTTCCTTGATGAAGAATACCCACAGGACCTCTGGATCCGAGTCTACACAGATGGGTCAGCACAAAATGCTGTTCGAAATGGAGGAGCGGGAGTGTACATAGAATACCCAAATAATACTAGGGGCACAGCCAGAGTACCCACAGGAAAGTACTGCCATAACTATGATGCCGAAATTGAGGCAATCAAGATAGCAACAGAGAAATTACTAAATAACAGCAATGGTACTCAACCTGTGGTGCTACTAACAGATGCAAAATCAGTACTCGAGGCGCTCCTCTCTGGGAAATTGCCAGTACTAAGGACACTACTTTCTGAACTTAGCAGTCAGCATAAAGTCACCATACAGTGGATACCATCCCACTGTGGAGTACCCGGAAACGACAGAGCTGATCAATTGGCTAAGGAAGGAGCCAAAGAAGAACAGCTTGATGTGCCCGTTACATACCACCAAAAGAAAAGAATGATCAAATCAGTCAGAAAGCCACCAAAACCTGCTCAAGATGACTACCACGTTATGGACAGACCAGAACAAGTCATTATTCTGCGCCTCAGAACAGGACACAATAGATTACGCAACCACATGTATACAAAATTCAAGATTGGTGAAACAGCCATGTGCACATGTGGATTGGCGTCGCAGACAGCAGAGCACATACTCCAAGACTGCCCAAAATATAACATATCTAGGCAAACCTTCTGGCCTAGAGAGACGACAGTGGAAGATAAACTCTATGGACCACTGTGTGGACTGAAAAAAACAGTTCAATTCATGCAAGAGACGACATTGCAGATATAGACATATTTCAAGCGAACGAAAGAAGAAGAAGAGACTGATGTTTCATCGGGTTTTGGTTTCGGCTGTTGGCAGTGGCGCTTTATATTTCCAGTGGCTTATCCATTCAGGTGTAAGACGTTCTTCAGAGTTTCATATTCCTCTGTCAGTGTGTCTTGGGTGCATATCTTCCTGGCTCGGTCAAGCAGGGTCCGCATTAAGCCACGCTTGTACTGGATGGGTGCGAAGCTGTGGAAATGTAAGTATTGGCCAGTATACGTTTCTTTGCGGTACACCAATCTTTTAATTGTGCCGTCTGCTCTACGTCTCATTAGAATATCTACGGAAATGCTTGCCGGTGATACCCCGATATACTTACATACTTTTTACGGCGAGACAGACTGTGTTGGTCGAGGACGTCTATCTGTGCCTCAATAACTTATGACCTCCACAGGAGGAACTCTGCTATCCTCCTGAATTAACTTTCCACTCGATGGAATAGGTCTTTGAACTGAGGCTGAATGCCCAGAGGTGATGTGAGTTAGGATTATTGAATCCATAACATAACCTGCCCAGTCTATAGGAAACAATGTTTTGGAGGAAAGACCAAACACAACCAGAGGTTATCAGTCAGTGTGCAGTGTAGTTAAGATATAATGGTAAAGGATTTTATGGATCGGTACTCCTGAGCTGTACTTGTTACACGGCCATCTTTATTGTTGTGTACTGACGAGGAGACGAATCACCTCCAGTCAGCCAGCGATCCAGGACTGGGCAGTCAATCAGGACCAACCAGAAGAAGCCTAAGCAATCAGAAGATGGAGGGGTGGGGGGGGGGGGGGGAGGCCGTGTCCTGACATTTTGAAGAAGACCAAGAATCCGACGAGAGACGGTACGCCCAGGATGCCAGTCTAGAGTGTCAACAGACGGTCTACTACTGAAGCTCGCCTAAAGTTGAGTGTTTCTTAGAGTTACTTTAAGGGTCTGTCATTGATAAATTATCATAGAGCGTCTGTTGTCAAGGGCTATAGTAAAGATAAATAGAATAGCAACCTATAGTCGTAGCGTGAACTGCATGTATTGTTCGAAACGATGGCGGTGGGCCTGTCGCTTGGAATTGACTGAATTGCATTTCGGTTCAAGAGTGCATTTTTCTCGAAGACTCCTGGGGTCGTCGCTAAAGCTACGGTTTCCAGCTTTGTGTGATGCTTTCAGTGGGTCACCCTGCCGAAAGGAACCGAGCCATATGGGATAAATCCCGGGGCAATAATGTCGATCCTCTCGACTTTTAATGCAGTAATGTGTAGCTGCTGGTTTTTTAGTGACTGTCGCTTCCATCGACAATGAAATATATTTTCAATGGATGACTTTTGTATTGACATCCTGACGGCGGTATTTTGCACAGTGTACCTGTGCGGGCTGTTGGCTTGTCGAGACTCCTGTCTACTCCACTTGTCACGTAGGGCAGTAAGGAGCATTTCGCGTGATATTCACTGGTACAGGAACGGAGCATAATGGGGACGATCCGTTGCCGTGAAGTTGGAACCGCGACTAACTATACTAAAGAAACAGGGACTGGAAATCCCGTGCCAAACTTGTGTACACACACACACACACCCAGAACCACCCCCACCCACACATACACACACACACTCACATGTATTCTTCCGGTCGCCAACATGGCGGTTAGGCGTTGACCGTTAAGGCCTGTGGCCTGTTTGTGCTTGCAGCTACGGTTTGCAATCACATTTTATTCATGTTGGACGGGTAGTACGTGGTTCCGTCGCCCTGCTACTGAGTGAGTGCGTGGGTGACACTGTGAGCTGTGAAATTTGCGGGGAATGCTTTTACATCTGTCCTGTACAGTGACCTGCATGTTCGAAAAAATGTCTACCGGCTGTTACTGAATCGACTGATTTGCCTTTTCGGTTCACGAGTGCATTTTACAGGAGACTCCCGGGAGTCCGTGCTGAAGCTGCGGAGTTCATGCTTTAAGCGACACTTTCGGCGGGTCGCCCTGCGGTAAACGACCGAGCCATGTGAGAAAACCCAGGCCAGTGAGGTCTTTCTGGTGACTGCCGAGTCCATCGACGATGAACTGTGGTTTCGTGGATTAATTTTGTGTTGGCATTCTGGCGGTGGCATTATTCACAGTGTGCCTGTGCGGGCTGTTGGATTGCCGAGACTCCTGCCTATTCCACTTTTCACATTGGACAGTGATGAGCATTTTGTGTGATATTCACTGGCACAGGAACGGAGCATAATGGGAACTACCCGTTGCCGTGAAGTTGGAACCTCCACTGACTGACTGGCTGACTCACATGCATTTCCTTAGCGCTGTTGCACTAGAGATGAGCTGATGAAATAGCTTTCTAAAAACTTCATTAAATGCTTGTTATTTAGTTTAGGTAAATGGATATCAATGGCAAACTACTGAACGTAAAACTTGCCAAGACATCAACGGCATTTGGAAAATGCTGATGGTGACTACAATGTCCTGTAAAGGATATGCGAAAAAAAATGGATATCAGCAGACATCATCGTCTAGCACAGGCCATGGGAAAATTATGATATTTGTCTTGACATTGGCTTGTTGATTTATGCAACATTAGTTGCTACCGGTTGTCTGATGCAGAATTTAGAGTCAAGCTGCTCTTGTGGGTTCTAAATGTTGCTGTTATGTAACCAAAGGCACAGAGTTGGGGCGATCGTCCAACCTTGCATAAATACCCGAAGGCTCGTGCAGTCACCACCTCTACGGCAAAAGTCCCTCTCCTGGCCTTCACGTGGCTGACTGTTTTAATTAACAGGACAAAGGGCAGCGACGAGTCCATGGTGTTGTAAAAATAACCAGAATGCTCTAGATGTGTATGTACGGACATACATGCGCAAACACGCGTGTGCGTACCTACAATCTAATCTCAAGTAAGATCTCAGTCTGTTCTTCTAAAAGAAAGGTGCTGAAGACGGAGGCACCACAGAAATCAGGATGCCACGCAATTACGCAATGAGATATGTCAATTACTGCAAATCCTTATGATGCTCACCCTGCTTTAGACACCTAGGCAGGTGGTGTGCCGGTCCCTATGCCTCGAAAGGATCCAACCAAAACGACTGGAGGTCCTACTCAGATTTCCTATGGATCCAGGGGATCTGAGAATAAAGCGTCTGGCATACCAAACAAAGACTAAAAATAATGCACTGGAATGCGGAGGGAGTCAGCAACAAATAAACAGAGCTAGAAAACATCTTGGAATAAGAATTGTTGGGAAACAACTTGATGACAGTGACCATCGGCCAGTCTTTCTAACTGTAAAAAATGGGCTTGTAAGTGAAAGCAGCACCTTCTCGAGGTGGAACAACAAGAAAGCAGACTGGGCAATGTACAAGCAACGCATCAGTATACTGATTAGAAATGTGAAGACAGACAAAGACATAAATAAAGTAGTTGAAGAGTTTGGGAAATGCATACTACAGGCAGCACGAGAAACAGTACCAAGAGGAGAGCTCGTAAACCATATAAAACCTACTGGAGTTGTGAACTGGAACAGTTGAATAATGCTGTGGAAGTGTGTAGAAAGCAAGCAGAGACCAAACCGAGCCAAGAGCACCACAATAAACACCAGCACGCAAAAGCCAAATTTCAAATGGTCAAGCTGCAAGCTAGACGGAATAGCTTGCAGGGGAAAACAGTCACTGGACTTTGAAAGAGACACCAGGAAGGTGTGAAAACTAATAAAACAACAATATGGATCCGAATCCGCCTGATGACGTAGTATTTTACTATATAAAAAGTCATGATGCATCGTGATGACGTCAAAAAGCGGATCCATTGGCGACCACATTTTCAAGGGATGCAACCCATGAATAAATAATCGAACGTATTTTTGCACTGTTTACTTCCCTTTTGGTGTGATAGATTTTATATCTTTATAAATTTAATAACTACTGATAGTATTGATTGTAGCGGGCCGGCGCTTAAATAAACTATCATCATACTAATGAGGGTGGTAAGCTACAGTGCTCTTCCTCCTCGGTGTCTTCCGTCTTTTTTTCTCATCTTCTTTCTTTATCTGTATTGGGGGAAAAATTACTATCATCATTCCATGGGTGATGTGTAAGGCGTAGGGTTACAGTGCGTTTCCTCAGGGTGATCAAGAGGGCGGGAGGGCGTGGGGGTGGGAGCTCAGGGGTAGGGCGCGGGTGTCAGCGTGTGGGATAGGACTAGGCGGTTCGAACCTCGGGTCATGACGGGCGTCATATGAAAAAAACCTATAAGTAAAAATGTAAATATGGTGGCTATATGATCTGTAGAGGGTCGTAGTGGTGTAAACACTATCATCACACAGGTTACAAATGAAGACCTTAAAAAGTAAAAATGGCCGATATTATTGATTTTATCGGGTATAGCTAGTAAAAGTCGATGGTTAGACGTGGGTAGCGGTTATTAGTGGTCTGTAGAGGGTCACAGTGGCTTGTTCACTATCATCATACGGGGTACAAATGAGAACCTTAAAAAGTAAAGATGGTCGATATTATTGATTGTAACGGGTACAGCTTAGTGAAATTCGTTGGTAACGGGTGGGTAGCGGCTCTTAGTGATCTGTATAATGTTTTAGTGACCTATACACTATCACCACACAGGTTACAAATGAAAACCTTAAAAAGTAAAAATGGCCGATATTATTGATTGTAGCCGGTATAGCTGAGTGAAAGTCGTTGATAAGGGGTGGATAGCGGTTATTAGTGATCTGTAGAGTGCCATAGTGGTGTAAACAATATCATCACACAGGTTACAAATGAAAACTTTAAAATGTAAAGATGGCTGGCATTATCGACTGTACCGGGTATAGCTTAGTTAAATTAGTTGGTAAGGTGTGGGTAGCGGCTATTAGTGATCTGTAGATGGTCGAAGTGGTGTAAACACTATCATCACACAGGGTACAACTGAAAACCTTAAAAGGGTAAACATGGCCGGCATCATCGACTATAGTGGTTATGGCGTAGTGAAATTCGTTGGTATGGGGTTTGTGAGTGGGGGAAAGACTAGATAGGTGCTTCTAATCATTGTTAAGGGGTGATCGAGGGGCGGGGTGGTAGATAAATACGTCCGTTCTTTGATAATAGCCGGAGGTTAAGTCTCATAGTAAAGTCTAAAGATTGAACACATAGGTGGCTGATCCGAGGGTGACCGCCTGGGTGACTCATCACGGGGCTATGTCGGCGAGGGTGAACGTGCTCAGACATGTCTTTGGGGAAATACCGGCGGATGACTCAGAGCGTACTGATCGCATAATGATACAGCTGAGACACCTGTGTAATGTTCACAACAGCTCAAATATGGCGCTGCTTCCGGTCGCATGTGTAATGACTACAACCAGACCACGTGCTCACTGGCTACGAGTGGTCAAAGATGGCTCTGCATCCGGTCGCCTGCGTAATGGCTACAACCAGACCACATGCTCACTGGCTTTGTGTGGTCAAAGATGGCGTCGCATCCGGTTACATGTGACATGGCTGGCGGCGCATCTGGTCTCATGTGGCAATGGCTACAACCAGACCATGTGCTCGTTGGTTAAACCCGATTAAAGATGGCGCTGCAGCCGATCACACTTTGGTAATGGTCACTTCCGATCAAATGTGCGATGCTTCCGGACATATGTCTAAGGTATGCAATTGAAACACGTGACTAAAGCCGGTTAAAGATGGCGTCGCAGTCGAGCGCATGTGTAAGGGTACAGACGAGACACGAAGGTAATGACTACAACCGAAGTTATTCATGGAACCCAAACTCACAGTGAGATTACATCTCAGTTGACCTTACAAACATTTTAAATCTGACATCAGTGTTGGCAGCACATAGAAAATGATCAAGAAAGGACATCATCTTCGAAAAAGCAAAAGAAACGTCAAGAGAAAAACTAAAACATGGATTACAACCCTTGCAAACGAAAGAAATTCCTGACTCCACTCACACTGAATGTGACACAGAGCAAAAGCTTCATTCCCAGAGCCTAGTATTGGTGCACGATCAGAGAAATGAAGACACTGGTTTCCAAAATAATTTCTACCAAAGTTCAGCAGAGCATGCCAGTTTTGACAAAAGTAGCACAACTTGTACGATACCTGTTTTGAACACTGGTGATTCTTGTTTTTTTCTTTCATCCCAGCTTTGTCATTAGACATGTCGTTCTGCAAGAAACCTACTTCTTGTAGTCAGACAGCCATAGACCCGCACGAGAACACATTTGAGCTGCTTGATGATCTTTCTTCAGATGAAAATATTGACCTTCTGTCTAGCAGTCATGGACCAGACTCTGAGTTTCTCAAGAAAATAAATGCTTTGTGGAATGAAAACTATCCTACTGCTGGTTTCCGAAGTTGCTCCTCTGTCGCAGCAGATGAAATACAACACCCAACGAGTAAGGTATGTATACATAGTAACGTTTATGATCATAGATTCCAAGAACAGGTGTGCTAGTTTCGGTGTCTAATGGTACATTCTATTATATGGTCCTCTTTATTTCACTATAAGTAGGTTTCAATGTGATTTTTCTCCTCCACAGGTTAATTTTGCAACAGAACCTCACTTCTTAACAGTTCATATCGCTGGCACCGAAGAACGCAATGGTAACTGGCACCATGTAAACAGAGAACGTGAGCATTTTGAACGCCGTAAACTAGAGTTGGAGCAAATTCTGACCCCAGTCCTTGGGACCAGTCACAGAGTCAAAGCCCTGGAGCAGAGAAAAAGTCAAGAACAACAGTGAAAGAGGCCGAGATAGTCTAATCCCCGTTAGGTAACTGTTAATTAAAATTAAAAATGTCAATACACACTAGCGGACGCGTCTTAAAACACCTGCTTAAAAAACAAGATGGTTGTAATATACTTACGATCGTGTCTTCAATAGCTGACCAGCCCTCAATACAAAGAAATCTGCAGTGGGTGTGAGGAGACTGTATATGTATATCGTCGCTATTCTGGCTTCACAGACTGTAGCTCACAGTGACTGCAACGCAAGTAAGACTGTGCCCTCTATGCTATATATTTCATCAAATTGAGAGGTCATGGGGCGAGCATGACCCGCATTCCCCAACCCGGCTTAAACATACAACGGGTCAACGAGCGGGTAGTAGAACGCTTACTCGCGCCATACAGACAGTCGCGTCAGCGTAATCTGAACCGCTTGACATAAGAAACTGGCTGAAACCGGTTTTACGCATGGCTCAAAAACTAGTATATAAACCCGAGGCTGGTAACACTCAAGCATTGTGATCAGAAGATGACTACAGACCTCAAGACTGTGCCTGCTAATTGGGTCTACATGACTCGTAGTGGTGAGACTATTAGACCAATGGGCGGTGGTGATAAGGCCGTGTTTGTCTCATCCTACAGAGGAACGAGCACGTTACACGTCCGAAGCTTTTACGGTCAATCCGACAAAAAATTTCCGACTAAGACGGGTATGACACTTACTCGGAAAGAATATGAACAGATGAGCGCCATGCATCGCGAGATCCTAGCTGACTTTGACAGACTCAACCAAGTTAACCAAGCCAGTAACGAAGTCAAACAAGGTACTAACAGAGACAAGCAAGTTAGTAACCAAAACATTCAAGTCAGTGCTCATGTCAAACAAGGCACTACCAGAAGCAATCAAGTCCAAAACACTCAAGTCAGTGCTCAAGCTAAACAAGAAACTAACCGAAACCACCAAGTAGACGCATACTATACTGTCGTGTCCTCCTTTAAAGTGTCGTCCCTGGAGTGAAGAGAGTCAACACCCACATTATAATATTTTTTCCCTATCCATATCCTGGAGAATCCACCAGCTTCCGTCCAACACACTCCATCAGCCAATGGACACCTTTTCCTATCACTCTCTCACTGTTGTACTATGCCCCCTCTCATACTTCCCCAACGCAACATACTCAACAACTCTTGCTTCTAAAAATTAATAAAGATTAATTTATTAAAAGAAAAGTGTAACGTATATGAGACGTGTATGCGAAGAAAATGCGTGTCGTGTATTATAACATAAATGTATGTGTCAGCCCTCAAAGTTCAGGATCATAGTGTACACATCATGGCAAGGATTACACGACATCACACGAGTCAGTACACAAGACCTCACCGAAGTCGTATCCTTCTCTCCAGACATGTCCTCTTCCAGGAACTTTGATGACCATGAGATCTGAATCCCATGTAAATATAGTCCTTGAGAAAAAAAAACAACTATTATTGTTCCTAACACAATGGTTCCTAATAGTTTTAGAGAAACCACGATCTCATAATTCTGCACAGTGAAAAATCATGGAACGCTGTCTCATGAACATGACGGTTTCTTCTAGCGAAATGTTCTATATTTTCACTCTTAAACAGTCATAGTCTAGACTAAAATGGCTTGCTTTATTTACTAGATATTGTCTGACAGTTCTGATTTCCTTGGTACATGGAACAACTACACTTCAATGTTTGGTTTCATCTAATGTGAACATCAGTTCCTACTGATCTAGTTCCACGTGGGCTGAACATCCATCACTTCAGGTGTGTTAACGATTGGTATTCACTCATGTAGGATACATATACCATTAAGCTCCACCGAGCAATGTTTATTAACTTCTTCCGTTGTGAAAGTTGCTGGCCCATCTCTCTACATCATACTTTAGCCGGGATCGGATTTTTAGTTGTTCCGGGTTCTTCATTCCAACCAGAGGAACCTTAGGCAACACTGCAGTTAGATCAAATTACATCCACTCTTGCCATGACAGGCACGTGTAAAATTAAATTAACTCAATTCGCACACGGTAGACGTTTTCCCATCAGAACCACAGTGCCGAAGCACGTCTTCTACAATCCAGGGTTTGCGATCAACTCCCCATCTCCAATCATGGTTTTTGGCCAAACCTCTAATTGGTCACGGGACTGTATTCTTCCTGTCCACACAGGTGTTATTTGGACATATCAGCCATTGTCAAGAATCTATTTTTCCCTGGCTTAGTCACTGTCAAAGTTGTCATCACTTGTTTTGACTCCCCCAACAAACTAACGAGTTACTGTATGATCCCAACAACAGTTTTCCCCAACAAGCTGCCAATCTTCTTGATGTTCCGGAAACTATAAATTGACAGATGTACTGTTATCTTCCGTGCTGAGTACTTCCGTTTTCCCTCTGACTTGTTTATAATCTGTCAAAGCGATGTATGATTCAGCGCACTCACTTCCCCTATACATCTGCAACTTGTTAATTTTGCCCTGACATGTGATGGCCGACATCCGATTGCCACCATGATCCCACGGGTTCCATCTGTATTCAAATGTTGACAAACTGTCAAGGCGATGCCGGGATTTGTCTCAATCACCACCGAATGTTCCAAATCCGTTAGAGATGTACACGTGCAGCTACAAATATTGTCCTGGGATTTTGACATCCGATTTGTTTATACTGTTAGTAAAATAGTTGTCGCTGGCAGATAGTCCGTTTTATCAGAAAACCTCTATAATCATCAGCTGGGTAAACGCACGGTTTTATTTTGTGACATAGGCCCCCTCTTAAGAGAGTAGTCCATCTCACTCTTCTCCACCATGAGTTTAATCCAGATGATTCATTCTTCTTCTTCTGGAGCTGGGTGTCTTGACAAGAAATCCGCTCCAACATTTTCCTTCCCAGGAATGTACTCCACGGTGAAATTATAAGGTTGAAGTAACAACGACCACCGCATCAAACGGGCGTTGAGCTTCTGAGAAGTAGCCAGGAACATCAAGGGCTGATGATCCGACTGGACCCGAAACTTAACTCCATACAAATATGGCTGGAATTTTTGCACTGCCCATACGAGAGACAAGCACTCTCTCTCGACAGTTGAATAATTCCTCTCCGCCTGTAGAAGTTTCTTACTTGCGTATGCTACAGGTTTCAAAACCGAAGCATCGTCTTTTCCTTCCTGTAACAGAGCTGCTCCCAATTCCAATCGCACTCGCATCCATTCTCAACACAAATGGTTTGGAAAGGTCAGGGAGCTGTAATACAGGTTTGCTGACCAAGGCCTCCTTTAACTGACTATAGGCATTCTCACATTCTGGTGTCCAAATGATTTGGTCCGGGAATCCCTTTTTCAAGGTTTCTGTCAATGGAGCTCCCAGTTCAGTGAAATGTGGGATAAATTTGTGGTAGAACCCACACAACGAGAGAAAATATCGCACATCCTTCTTCGTTATTGGCCTTGGTGCATTTCTGATTTTCTCCAGGTTCTTCTCTTCTGGGACAATGTGTCCTGGAGTGATGGTGTGACCTAGAAATTCCAGAGTCTGGTAACCAATCATGCACTTGGTTGGACGAGCAGTAAGCCCTGCTTCCTTGAGCCTATTAAACACTCTCTCCAAGGATTGTAAGTGGTCATCCTAGCTGTCACTGGAAATCAGAATATCATCCATGAATGAGATGATGGATGGATCCTGTAACGGATCTAGTAAAGTCCTCATCGTGCGTGTAAACACACTAGGTGCATTGCTGAGTCCAAAGGGCATGACTTTGAATTCGTAGTGTCCACTGGGTGTACTGAAAGCCAACAGTGGTCGAATCTCCGGTTTGACTGGTATCTGATAATACCCCCGACTCAGATCCACCTTTGAAAAGTACCGAGCCTTATGGAGCCTAGCGATTAACTGAGTTGGATTCGGCAAAGTTTCCACCTGAAATTGTGTGTGACTGTTCAGAAGTCGGTAGTCTATACACAACCGGTGTTCTCCACTTGGTTTCCGTAACAAAACTACCCCTGCATTGTATGGGGATGTGGATGGTGCAATCACGTCATCCTCCAGCAGTTTCTGTATTTCCTCCTCCAGGGCCTTTTCTTTAGAGAATGGCACTGGGTAAACCTTTTGGACGAACAGGCTTCCTGCTGTGGTCAAAGTCATCTCGAACTCCACCAACCTCGTTCGTCCTGGTTTATCAGTCAGTATCTCCTTATGAGACTTGAGAACCTGGGTTATCCTTTCCCTCTCCTGGGAGGTCAGATCAGGGTTCACTTGCACATCCCTATAGGTTTCCTGGTGTACTAAGGGATATTCCCTGCCCTCGCTGGTTCCCACTTCAGTCTCCACTGCAACTGCCATTGCCATGAGGTGAGCTGCCTTGTCTCCGGGTCTCTCTTCGTATTTCCGCAAGAGATTGATATGGAAAATCTTCGACTTTCCCCGGATCCGGATCTGATAGTTGGTTCTGGATATCACCCTTTCCACGGGAAATGGTCCTTGCCAACCTATCTCCAGTTTGTTGTTTCCCGTTGGGAGTAGCAACAAGACTTTATCTCCCACCTCTAGAGATCTGTCTTTAGACCTACGGTTGTAGTAAGCCGCATGTCTTTTTCTGGCCTTTTTCAAGTTTTGATTTGCCAGAGTCCATCCCTTGTGGAGTTTTTCTTTCAGTTCCTCCACGTATTTGTAGGATGAGATCACTTCTTCTGACGTCCCCTCTTCAGTCCAACTCCTCAACATGGCTTCCAACGGTCCTTTGATTGGACGACCACACAGCAACGTAGCGGGTGGTAGTCCTGTTGAGCCATGAGGAACTTCCCGATAGGCAAAGAGTGCTGCTGGGATATATTCATCCCACCTATCAGGTTTTTCCTGCGCTAGTTTCCTGAGCATTGTCATCAACGTGCCGTTGAAACGCTCCACTTGTCCATTGGCTTGAGGGTGGTAAGGGCTGGTATGTATGTGGTTAGAGTGAAACACCCTAAATACCTCCTCCATGAGTTTTCCACAAAACTGAGATCCATTGTCCGTCAGAATTTGATCCGGAAAGCCTAATCTGGTAAAGGCCTCCATCAGTGCGTCCGCCACTCTTTTCGAGTCAATCGTGGTCAACGGTATGGCTTCACCCCACATTGTACAGCAATCCACCATTGTGAGTATATACATGTTCCTCTTCCTAGTCCTGGGAAGTGGACCTACGATATCGATGGCTACCCTCTCGAAAGGAGAGTTCATGATGGGCATCTCACCCAACACCACCGGTGCTGTCCAGTGTTTCGGTGCCACCCTCTGGCACTCAGGGCATGACTTCACATACCGACGCACATCATCTGTCATTCCCGGCCAATAGTAATTGCAGGAAATCCGCTGCATGGTGGCGGCAATACCCATGTGTCCACTAAAGGAGAGGGTATGCCCCATATGAAGAATCTGGGCCCGGTGAGCTTTCGGGACGACCAACTGACCGTATAAGTTGTCTCCCCTTCCTGCTCTCCTGTAGAGTATCCTATTCTTCATGTAGTACTGCCCCCGTCCTGGTGGATCAGCACTTTTCTGCAGCTTTCTGTAGCAAGGACGTAAAGTATCGTCCTCACTCTGGGCAGTTCGTAGCTCCCCCGGCATTGGGTTAGTCACAATTGCGTCTGCCTCTTCCGTTTTCGTCTGAGAGCGAGTCTGCATTGCTCCCATATGGATTGGCTCCCTGGGCATTCCCAGAAAGACATACCGGCAACCTAGGATGACTGGAAAAATGGGATCGGTCAATACATCGGCCTTGATGGTGCCGGTGACGTACCTTGACCGAATCTCCACATTAGCAATGGGTAACTTCAT
Source organism: Cepaea nemoralis (assembly GCA_014155875.1). Classification (NCBI taxonomy): domain Eukaryota; kingdom Metazoa; phylum Mollusca; class Gastropoda; order Stylommatophora; family Helicidae; genus Cepaea; species Cepaea nemoralis. The sequence continues at coordinate 735,190 of JACEFZ010019406.1, forward strand.
GACTACAGCACTCTTCTGTGCAGGCTGTATCTCCATGGTTTCACCTGTGAATTGTTCTGGATGTACCAGATCCGCAGAAATCACGGCCTCCCCGTCCAGTCCTGTGTCGTATAAACACTCCACTTGACGACCGTTAATCTCTACCAATTCCACTACATGTGGTTTTTCCTGGTCTGGAGTCTCTTCCTCGGCCTCGACCTGTTCGGTGGGCTCCACCTTAGGTTTCCCGGGGCACACGACGAATTGAGTGTCTCCTGACTTTCCCCTGCAGTCAATAGCATTGTGCGTATTCGACTTGCATTGGTTGCACCATTTCCCTGTCCTAGATTTTCTAGTGCCGGACTTGAGTGAGCTCTCCTGGTGGCGAGCTTCCTTGTTGACCTTGGCATTTTCTGTGACAACCTCCTTGGAAGTCACTTGACATGCTGCGAAGTGAGGGTTCTTAGCCTTCGATTTGCAGTCCCTCGTATTGTGAGAGGGTGACTTACAAATTGAACACCACTTCTCCGACCACGGTCGTTTTGGTGTAGAGCTTGAAGTGCTCTTGCTTCCCTCCTTCTTCTTCTCTGAACTATCCTCTGATTTTTGCACATAAGGTTCCCACTTTTTGGTTCCTGAGCTTTTGGCTTCCTTCTTGTCATGTTTCTCTTGACTTTTGGTGTTGGTGGAAAGGTTTTCCCCTGCCTCCCCATGTACCTCGACGAACCGTTCTGCTAATTTAGTCACGAGGTCAATACGTTCCGCTCCTTGTTCTCCCAGGAACGTCCTGTAAGGTTTAGACATTTGCTTCTTCAGCTGGTCGACCACCATGAGCTCTTCCAGACTCTCATAGTCATGTGCGAACCCAGCCAAATCCATCCACTTATGGAGATAATATTTTAGACGCAAACTGTAGAACTCCCGGTTCTCGTTTCGCTGCTCGAAATTTTTTCCGGTAGGTATGTGACGTAACCTCGAATCGTTTCAGCAGAGCCGTCTTTAACTCGTCATAATTGTTCTCATGTCCTGGTGGCAGGCGAGAATAAACCTCGTATCCGGTCCCGCGTAAACCCTGGGGTAGCTTGAGATTCAATTTGTTACGCTCTAGACCCATAGCAACTGACATAGCCTCGAAGCGTTGAAGGTACTGGTCAATCTTCTCTTTATCCTCCTCGTATACCGCTAAAGGAAACTTCATAGCATGATACCCATGTCCACCTACTGGTGTTGAGCCTGGGATGGAGGAACCTCCAACTGCTCCCTCAGTTTCTCCATTAGATTGACTCTTCAACTCGAGTTCCCTCATCCGGTACTCGTGCTCCCTTTTCTGTGCTTCCTGTTCAGCTTCTAATTTCCTAGCCGCTTGCTCAGCTTCAAATTTCTTAGCTGCTTGCTCAGCTTCAACTTTCTTAGCTGCTTGCTCCAACTCCATCCTTCTCAATTCCAACTCGGCCTTTCGATCTTCCCGTTCTGCTTGACGATACTCTCTCTCCACTTCCTGTATGTAATCCGTTAGAGCAGAACCCTCCAGTCCCATTTCTTCCCCCTTTGCCTTTAATTCTAACGTGGTTAGTTTAGGGGTGGCCATTATACAGAGAGGTAAGCTAGCAGGTCAAGTACAATATAACTGCAAATTACTATACAGATATATGAACAAGTACTGTAAATCTAAATATTACCACACACAGCACATTCACTCAGTGACAAGAGTAGAATCAGGACCACAGACCTATGCAGACGTGTGAAGTGTGAACAGGTAAGATATTAGTCCTAACCCCTATCCACATTCACTCTAGCTGGATTCTCCAATATGAGAAGCCATCTTTGACCACTCGTAGCCAGTGAGCACGTGGTCTGGTTGTAGTCATTACACATGCCCGGAAGCAGCGCCATATTTGAGCTGTTGTGACCATTACACAGGTGTCTTGGCTGTATCATTATGCGATCAGTACGCTCTGAGTCATCCGCCGGTATTTCCCCAAAGACATGTCTGAGCACGTTCACGTACGTTCACCCTCGCCGACATAGCCTCGTGATGAGTCACCCAGGCGGTCACCCTCAGATCAGCTACCAATGTGTTCAATCTTTAGACTTAATATGAGACTTAACCTCCAGCTATTATCAAGGAATGGACGTATTTATCTACCACCCCGTCCGTCGACCACCCCTTAACAATGATTAGAAGCACCCATCTAGTCTTACCTCCACTCACAAACTCTTTACCAACGAATTTCACTACGCCATACCCGCTATAGTCGATAATGCAGGCCATGTTTACTTTTTTAAGGTTTTCAGTTGTATCCTGTGTGATGATAGTATTTACACCACTTCGAACCTCTACAGATCACTAATAGCCGCTATCCACCCCTTACCAACTAATTTCACTAAGCCATACCCGGTACAGTTGATAATGCCGGCCATTTTTACTTTTTAAGATTTCCTGTGTGATGATAGTGTATAGGTCACTACAACATTATACAGATCACTAAGAGCCGCTACCCACCGCTTACCAACGAATTTCACTAAGATATACCCGGTACAATCAATAATATCGACCATCTTTACTTTTAAGGTTTTCATTTGTACCCCGTATGATGATAGTGAACAAGCCACTGTGACCCTCTACAGACCACTAATAACTGCTACCCACCCCTTACCAACGAATTTCACTAAGCTATACCCGCTACAATCAATAATATCCGCCACCGTTACCTTTTTAAGGTTTTCATTTGTAGCCTGTGTGATGATAGTGTTTACACTACTACGACCCCCTACAGATCACTAATAATCGCTATCCACCCCTTACCATCGAATTTCACTAAGGTATACCCGCGACAATCAATAATATCGGCCATCTTTACTTTTTAAGATTTTCATTTGTAACCCTATGATGATAGTGTTTACACCACTGTGACCCTCTACAGACCACTAATAACCGCAACCCACCCTAACCATCGACTTTCACTAATCTATACCCGATAATATCAATAATATCGGCCATTTTTACTTTTTAAGGTTTTCATTTGTAACCTGTGTGATGATAGTGTTTACACTACTACAACCCTCTACAGATCAGTAATAACCGCTACTACTCCCCCCCCCCCATATCCTTTACAGGACATCGCTGTCAACACCAGCATTTTACCGCTATCGTTGATTTCTTGGCAAGATTACGCTCAGTAGTTTGCCACTGATTTCTGAGCGGCCGGCTCACTTATCCTGTAAGTTACCAACGCGGCGAGAACCGCTTCCAATAATCGCGCGCTGCGTTACCCTACGTAGATAAACGGGATTACGGAAAAATCATTTAACGTTTTACAGACCTTCACCTTATCAATTACTACTGTCCAAATGACCGCCCACAGGTACTGGACACGCTACAATTAAAAGGAAAAATGATTGTGTGTGGCGACTTCAACAGCCATTCGCAGAGCTGGGGCTATGATCACATGGACCAGAGAGGAGAGAGATTGGAAGACTGACAGGATGAGAATAGATTCATCCTGATTAACAAGCCGTTTGACCCACATACCTTCTACTCGAGATCATGGCACACTACAACTACACCTGACCTGGCGTTTCATTCACCAGACCTGGAGTGGCACATTACACGAATTGTTGGGAAACAACTTGGTGGCAGTGACCATCGGCCAGTCTTAACTGTAGAAAATGAGCTTGTAAGTGAAAGCAGCACCCTCTCGAGGTGGAACTACAAGAAAGCAGACTGGGCAATGTACAAGCATCGCACCAGCTTACTGGTTAAAAACCTGAACACTGAGAAGGATATAAATAAAGCAGTTGAAGAGTTTGAGAAACAATACCAAGAGGAGCCCATAAACATTATAAACCCTACTGGAGTAGTGAACTGGAACAGTTGCATAATGATGTGGATGTATGTAGAAAGAAAACAGAGGCCAATCCCAGCCAAGAGCACCACAATACATATCAGCACGCAAAAGCCAAATTGCAAAGGGCCCAGCTGCAGGCTAGACGGAAAAGCTGGCAGGAGAAAACAGAGTCACTGAACTTTGAAAGAGACACAACGAAGTTTGGAAGCTAATTGAGGGCACAGGGAGAAACTCAAAAATTGCACTACATAAAGACGGAAACATCTTAACAGGAAAGCAAGCAGCTGGCCATTTTGCGGACTCATTCGCACAAGATAACAATATCGAAATTAGTCCAGAGAAACAACAAGAGATTCGAGAAAAATGGCAACATACAGGACAGAAGGAAATTGTACATGAGATTATGGAGACACCTATCACATTAAGTGAACTGGAGTTAGCCATATCTAAACTTAAAATGAGAAATTCACCAGGAGCTGATGGTATCTCCAATGAAATGATCATGGACCTAGGAACAGAGGCCAAAGCAAAGCTGCTACAGATCTTTAATAACACATGGACCTTATACAGTGTTCCACAAGCCTGGAGAGAAACAATCATGATACCCCTCCTAAAATCTGGGAAAGACAGTTCCATTGCTTCCAACCACAGACCCATTAAGCTCACAAGCTGTCTCTGCAAAACAATGGAACGCGTCATCAATCACAGACTACAGTGGTACATTGAAAGTGAAAACATCCTTGTGCCACAGCAGGCTGCTTTTAGGCAGTGCTACTCTATGGAAGATCAGACAACCTACCTCTCTCATGAAGTTGAGGATGCATTCCAAGAGAAGAAGCTGGTACTTGCGGCTTGGATAGATCTGAAGAAAGCCTTTGACAAAGTCTGGAAAGAAGATCTGATGAAGAAACTAAGAAACTGTAAAGTCAATGGAAGAATGTACAAATGAGTGAAAGCATACTTGCACAACAGAAGAGCCCGAGTACAGATAGACGGTCTTAAGAGCAAGAAAGTACTATTGCGTCACGGTGTTCCCCAGGGCGGTGTCCTGTCCCCAACACTTTTTCTAACCTTCATCAATGATCTTGTTGCTAATCTACCTATGGAATTAAAGCGGCAATGTAAGCTGATGACCTGGTTTTGTTGAGCGCAAATTAACATGCATCAGTGGCCACCATATTGCTACAGAGAGCTGTAGATACATTTGTTGCATGGGCGGATATATGGTGTGTCAGCATAAACACTGACACCTTTCTCCGAAACAAAAGGCAGGGATCATTCAGATAAATGGAACACCCCTGAGAGAAGATAAAGAACCAACATACCTTGGTGTAACATTCGATGACGGGCTGACATGGAGAAAACATCAAAACAGCAGTAGCAAAAGCCAGAAGGAAAATAGCCATCACGAGAAAGCTAGGTGGAACCACTTGGGGAGCCAGTGGGAAAACACTTAGCAAAGTTTATCAAAATAGCATACGACCACACTTGGAATACGGGTCAACTGCGTGGTGTTCAGCATCAAAAACCACATTACAGGAGCTGGACAAGATGCAAAAACAAGCTCTTAGAGTCATCACAGGAAGGATGAGATCAACCCCTATAGTAGTAATGGAGAAAAATGGGGAGGACACAAGCTCTAAGAGAACGAAGAGATACAAAAACACTAATACAAGCAGAAAAGTTCCTCAGCTTGCCAGGCCACCCTATGAAGAACCGAAAACTTAGCTATGGGGCGGTTGAAAAGAAGTAGTTTCATCCACCAGGCCAAACAACTCTGCAGAGAAACCATCGATCTTCCCACAGTTGGTATCCCCCTGACAACTATTCCAGAGCGAACCCGTGGAAAGATGAACATAGACTATCGCTACAAATCCAGACAAAAGTGAGAGGAATATTTGACAAGGAAGAACAGAACAGTGTACAGCGCAGAACAGCCCTCTCAGCTTCCTTGATGACGAATACCCACAGGATCTCTGGATCCGAGTCTACACAGATGGGTCAGCATAAAATGCTGTCCGAAATAGGAGCGGGAGTGTACATAGAATACCCAAATAATACTAGAGACACGGCCAGAGTTCCAACAGGAAAGTACTGCCATAACTATGATGCTGAAATTGAGGCAATCAAGATAGCCACAGAGAAATTACAAAATACCAGCCATGGTACACAACCTGTGGTGATATTGACAGATGCAAAATCCGTAATAGAGGCGCTCCTGTATGGGAAATTGCCAGTTCTAAGGACACTACATTCTGAACTTAGCAGTCAGCGTAAGGTCACCATACAGTGGATACCATCCCACTGTGGAGTCCCAGGAAACGACAGAGCTGATCGATTGGCTACGGAAGGAGCAAAAGAAGAACAACCTGATGTGCCCATTACATACCACCAAAATAAAAGAATGATCAAATCAGTCAGAAGGCCATCAAACCTTACTCAAGACGACTACCACGTTATGGACAGACCAGAACAATCTTCTGCGCCTCAGAACAGGACACAATAGATTACACAACCACATGTATACAAAATTCAAGATTGGTGACTCAGCCATGTGCACATGTGGTTTGGCGTCGCAGACAGCAGAGCACATACTCCAGGATTGCCCAAACTACAACATATCCATGCGAACCTTCTGGCCTAGTCTAGTTGGTCGTGCGTCTAAGTGCACTTGTTCCTGCAGCGAGGCGCCGTCGTCATTTGGAGGCGACAGGTTCGATCCCGGTCGGTAACTATTATAGCTTTCAAATTTTATGTTGTCTAGTGCGTATTCTAATCTCTATTTCCTTCTTCTTCTGTGAGCGCCAAATAATATTATGTGTGTTTATTTGTTTAATCGTCTTAGTGGCCTCAACGGTTCTCCCCATCATTTATTTCTTCTGGCCTAGAGAGACAACAGAGGAAGATAAACTCTATGGACCGCTGATTGAACTAAAAAAGACTGTTAGATTCATACAAGAGACAACATTGCAGTTATAAACATATTTCAGGCGAACGAAAGAAGAAGAAGAAGAAGTTTAACGTTTAATACCTAGGCCAGGGAGACTGGCATTTCTCTGTTACATTGTGCAGTATATTAATAATCGAAGAACATTCACTTCCGGAGCACACAAAAATGTCGCTGAACCTTGCACAGGCACTTCGTGTTCACAAAGTAACACAGGTTTGTGCTGTTATGTATGTTATTTTAAAGACTCATCGCACAGACATATTATTAGTAATTAAGAATTAATTAGAAATCACGATTCTCCACCGTATATCGAAAGTACACGTTAATTTTATTTTAACGTGCTCAAACATTAACTCGTTAGTTAGACGGTTGCGGTAGATCTCCTTCCTCCTTCAATGAAGGTTCGTCCGTTTAATAAAACAGCTACATTTAGCGAAGTATTATACTATTAGTATGTCGCTTTTAAAGTTACTTGTCTAACTACTTTCATATTTAAAAAAAAACAACCCAGGGATATGAAAAAAAAGTATATATCGGATGGAGGTGAACATAAGAAATCGAATAGTACATAATTAAGTCTGCAATTTTAGTTAGCACCAATCCAATGTCATCACAATCACGGCCATGTGTTTAGTCTACTGGCACTGGCGATCACGCCTACCCAGATCTTTGCCATCTGTAAAATAATATTGTCACTTTGGTAAAGTTGTATGAATTGTGTTTTTATTTATCCCTTTTAGGACAGAACAACATTGGGCCAAATTTAGCTTTCCCTCTGAAGAAGATTGAGTCATTTTTTTGAAGTACAGAAATGCCTGAAGTGACAATTTTGACATAAATTCAAAAAACATAAAAAATTATTAGAACCCTATATAGGTATATAAAAGTTATATATTCTTAAACAGGATATACTAAGCGAAGTGACTATACACACAATTTTGTGAGTAGTACGAGCCACTATACACAAAAATTTGTGGCTGGTTACGTGATTATTCAGCTGGTCACGTGATGTCTAACTTCCTTTTGACTACATTATTAATGTTCGTGGAACTATCATTGTGCTCTTCTCGGTAGTGTAGTGGTTAGTATCTCCGCCTGCCATGCGGGAGACTGGGCATCCCCCAGGCAACGACGGAGTGATCGAGTGTTGGATGAATCCAATAGATGTCTTTGTTTAACGTGAATTTTATTTGTCAAATAAAATATCACTGTACATAGAGTGTGTCCTTGTTGACAAATATTGTCTTGAGGTTTGAAGAAAAAGAACTTGAAAAAAAAAAAGACAGACGAGAAGAGAGAATAATAGTCTTCTTCAAATTTTTGTGAATAGTGGCTCGTGCTATTCACAAAATTTTGTGCCGAATATTCACGTGACCAGCCACAAATTTGTGTGTATAGTGGCTTGGACTATACACAAACATTTGTGTATAGCTTCTCCCTATACTAAAGTTTATTTCTGTGTATGATTGAAGTTATTTTGTTCATGTTTATGGAAATTTTGTGACCTCATTTGCATTTTGTGAAAAATAAAATATTTCAAAACATAATATATTTTGTATAACATATTATTTAAAACAAAATGGTACTCACCTATGATTTCCTCGTTGAATGCCTACACCACTTTAGAATAAGGGAGGCTATATTCGCAATAGAATTGCGAACAGAGAAAAATTATATTCGCAATAGAATTGTGAATAGAGAAAAATTATATTCGCAATAGAATTGCCGAAAGTAACAAACATGTCACAGCGTCTGCTCACTAGTCAATTTTAGTTTGAGCCATTAAGAAGTCTAAGAAGGTGGTTAATTTAAATAGGAATGTTCACTGTTTCGAGTTTAATTCTGCAGAATTCTCCGTAATTTTTAATGAATCACCCTTCTTCTTACTTCTGTCCGTTCTTCTGGCATCCCATTTTATTTTTACATTACGTTAGTCCTGTTTAAATATAAAGAATAATTTTCCAGAACTGGTATCCCCAATACAAATAACGATCCTTACAAATAATTGTGTCCCCAGGTGAGTTCAAGAATTGTTAACTTTCGTTTCTGTACACTTACTGTTACCAGGCATCCATGTTTGTTTACGTTACCATCGTACAGTACTTTGTATGACCTGATAATTCTGGTCCAAGCTGACAGTAATATGCTTCGATCATCACACTTTATTCACATGCTTCGAGTTTCTCAGTTCTATATATAATATTTTAGTTTCTAATGTTTAATATTTGTACGTATTTGCTATAAATGAAAACTTCACAGACGAGGAATCGAACCTCGAGATCCCACGTGACAGGCGGAGACACTTATCACTACGTTACTGAGGACACGTTAACACATCAACAAAAATTTATAATATAGCTACACGCGTAGGAATAATCACGTGACCTACTTCTACTGCGAATATAATTTTTTTTCTATTCGCAATTCTTTTGCGAATAGTCACTTCGTTAGAATAATTTTAAACACTTATGTTTAGAAAAACAACAACCATGAAGTCCCATTTGACATTTGTTGCACATTTATCGGGCTCGCTTCCGCCCTCCAGGAGTTTTTTGGTCACTGAATACACAGCAGTCTTTCTCTTTTCCATCTGGAGTGGAATGTATCCCTTTAGCTTCAGGGACATCATCGCTTACTTGTGGGGTGCCATATTCCTCGCAAAGTGCTTCAATTGCTAATGTTAGGTATTCTGATCATGATTTTCAACTTGGGTATTTACCAATGGGATCACCACACATAGATAGGCCTTGAAAAACCAAATCTAACGGTACCTCAATGATATGTGTATCTCGATTCTAAGCTGAGTTATTTAAATTTGAGTGTCGTGACCTTTGGACTAAAATTTTCACAAAAGAGTTCTCACTGAGTGGTTTTGTCGCGTCCTGGTCAAAATGAGAGCCCAGAGTATCAAAATTTTGGTTTTTTGAGACTATCTGTTTTGTTTTTAAATGAACATCTTAGCAACCATACATCACTGCGATCGGGGTTGCAAGGCCTAACTGGTCATGTTATTTATTTTTTGATATGATGTCTGGTGACCTAATTAGGAAGTAAAAATGGCCGCTAATTAATTACTATTTCAGAAATTAGCCTACGTCTTCTTAAATTTAGCTTCAAAAATTACAAGTTATGTATGTTGTTATGCGGAATGATGTTACGGACCTAATGGTCACTTTGGAGTTTTGATATTATGTCTGGTGACCTAATTAGCAATTAAAAATGGCCGCTAATTAATTACTATTTCAGAAATTAGCCTACGTCTTCTTAAATTTAGATTCAAAAATTACAAGTTATGTGTGTTGTTATGCGGAATGATGTTACGGACCTAATGGTCACTTTGGAGTTTTGATATTATGTGTGGTCACCTAATTAGCAATTAAAAATGGCCACTAATTAATTACTATTTCAGAAATTAGCCTACATCTTCTTAAATTTAGATTTAAAAATTTCAAGTTATGTATGTTGTTATGCGGAATGATGTTACGGACCTAATGGTCACTTTGGAGTTTTGATATTATGTGTGGTCACCTAATTAGCAATTAAAAATGGCTGCCGATAATTATTGCAGTGATGAATAGTTGTTATGAGGTTCGTTTAAAATAAAATTACTAAATTTGCATAAGTGTCAACAGATGAAAATGTACTAAACTAAGAGTTTTCTTTTCAGTTAGTAATCTTTATTAATACTATATAACATATACATAACACATATGTATAATGTGGTAGAGTTTCTGGAATCAACAGTAGTTGACATCAGTTCAATGAAAATGACGATCCTGACAAGAGCCTGAAAAGAAAGTGGAAAAAAAAGATTAATAAAATGCTGTAAAATAACATGAAGAAGTTATACATTATTAATTGGAAACTTTAAATCTGAGCAGAAAAGAAAAAGAAATTAAAGACATATTTATTTTAAAAATGTTTTACATTATAATAAATTGATCTTAAAACTATAAAGATAGATAACATGAAGAAGTTATAAATTATTAATGATTAAATTTAAATCTGAGGAGAAAAGAAAAGGTAATTAATGAATTCTTTTTATGTATTTGTTTTACAGTATAACAAAAAGATCTTACAACTATAAAGATAAATTCAACTCACCGTAGAAACATGTCCATAATTAGAGACATACTACCTCTGTTGGCGACTGACCTGTCTTTGCATTCAATATCTCTTCTGTCTTACAGAACCTGAAAAGAGAAAATAAAAAGATTACTAAATCTGAAGAAAAAAAATGTTGTAAAATAACATGAAGAATTTATACATTATTAATTGTTTTGGGGGTGATGTGTGTTCAGGTTGTGAAGAAGCAGGAGCAACTGTGAGACTCTTGAATGGGATACGAAATGATTCACGGAAAATTCTAATAAGTGATGGCCATTCTGAAACTAAATTTAATTTTTTATGTAAAATTAATTTCTTAAATTTATACAAGTAAGTTTTAACACTTCCCTCAACTATATCCTCGCTGGGATCATTCGTCTGCACAATGGTTCTCACTTCTTTACACACATCTGCTACAGTACGACCATCCACCATCAACAACCGAGCGAGGAAGCCCTTCAGTATGGGATATTCAGCTTCGAACACTGACAGATGTGCTCTCAGATCATCCAGATTCCTTTTTGGTTTTGCCATGATAAATCTAAGGAGAAATTAAAATAATGAAATATGAAATAATAGCTAAAATTTAGTAAAACATGGTTGCAAATTTACAGAATGTTCATAGTAAATTCACATTTAGTACTTGAGCTGACGAGATGGTTCAGACCTAATCTTCCATTCTACCTTCTGGGTTGTCAGGTAAAAATGCATCCAAGAGACAACATAGTTGATAATATTAATAATATTAATAATCAGAAAGACAAGAATAGAAGCTAAATTGGTTGCAGATTTCAATAATTACAATTAACTTACAATATGTAACAACAGAATATGCAGATTCAGATTACAACTAAGTTTAGTTGGTTAGTTGCGGATCATGGACGGGTTTGAAATTATGACAAACAAATTTGATGAAAAATTACAGCAACAAGATCACATTAACTGTAGAGAAATTACTTATTAGTACAGTATATTGCTACTCTATTTAATTTAACTGTATGTTTTGATTCTAAATCTAAATCTCCCGTGTTTTAATATAAACAAACACGGTGGTCCAATTTGCAGGGCTGCCGCCATTGTGAATTTTTTTGCCAATCTTAAATATGTATCCAGCTTGGTCTCACAAAAACGTTCATTTCCACACATCAGTATAACGAAATATGTTGAAACTCCATAGTTATGTGTAAAAATGGACAAAGAATTCATAAATGCATGATAAAGGAAGTATAGATCAATAATTAATAGACAAACGCAACTGAAAACCAGTAACAGTCAGTCGAAAATGCCAGTCATGGACCCTGGACGGTTATGAATTTCAAAAATTTAAAACCATACTGCATGATGAACAATAATTAAAGCAACAAAATGAATTATTAAAAGCATTTGAAAGTAAACTGTTATTCTGTTTAATTTTATCATTAAAATTCCCCAGTGTTCTATTAATAAGAACACACCGGTCCAATATGCCGTGATTTACGCCACCATGAATTTTCTGATAAAAAGGTACCAAGCTTGAACACAAAAAATCCCCCCCCCCCCCCCCCCCCCCCCCCCCACGATAAGCACTATGAATCTCGTTGAAAGTTGACACCTAAATGTAGAATTGGACAGAAAATTCGAAAATGCACTCTAAAGAAAGGATATATTGATAATAAACAAACTATAAATTCTCTTACCTTTTGCAGACAATTAAAATTATGCTTCGAGTCAGAACACCTTAACAGCTTCTAACCATGCCGGATGAAAGATTAGCCATATGACCCTTCGTTAAAGTTGGCATTTGTGATTTTAGGGCAACAGTTTCGCATTTATCCAATTTGAAATAAGACAGGGATAGTTTCGTATACAGCTGTTTACAGGCCACAGGAAGTCGTCTGTGAACCTAATGACCTTGAACTTTCTGAAAACAGCGTCCTTCCCTAGTTACGAATAACCTACTAATGTGGTTAATTTGTATCTAGTCATTACATTTACAGTCGAATGAGCTTTGTACAATGAAGTGACTACTCGCAATAGAATTGCGAATAGAAAAAAATTATATTCGCAGTAGAAGTAGGTCACATAGCTATATTATAAATGTTTGTTGGTGTGTTAACATGTCCTCAGTAGCATAGTGATAAGTGTCTCCGCCTGTCACGCGGGAGCTCGAGGTTCGATTCCTTGTCGGTGAAGTAAATTTTTTTTTCTTCATGTGTACAAATATTAAACATTGGGAACTAAAATATAGAACTGAGAAACTTGAAGCATGTGAATAAAGTGTGATGATCGAAGCAAATTACTGTCAGCTTGGACCAGAATTATCAAGACATACATAATAGGACGGTAACGTAAACAAACATGGATGCCTGGTAATAGTAAGTCTGTAAGTGTACAGAAACAAAAGTTAACAATTTTTGAACTCGTCTGGGGACACAATTATTTGTAGGGATCGTTATTTGTATTGGTGATACCAGTTCTGGAAAATTATTATTGATATTTAAACAGGGCTAACATAATGTAAAAATAAAACGGGATGCCAGAAGAACAGACAGAAGTAAGAAGAAGGGTGATTCATTAAAAATTACGGAGAATTCTGCAGAATTAAACTCGCAACAGTGAACATTCCTATTTAAATTAACCACCTTCTTAGACTTCTTAATGGCTCAAACTAAAATTGACTAGTGAGCAGACGCTGTGACATGTGTTACTTCCCGCAATTCTATTGCGAATATAATTTTTCTCTATTCACAATTCTGTTGTGAATATAATTTTTCTCTGTTCGCAATTCTATTGCGAATAGAGCCTCCCTTGTACAAAATGAACGCATTCAGCATCATTCTTGAGAGAATATTGAAAGTTATTTTCTTCCAATGCTTCACAGTCCTCTCATCCAGATATCAATGCACCATCATGTCATTCTGATCTATCCCACCCATGTGTTTGTTGTAATCCAGAACACTTCTTGGCTTCCTAACAGTCTGAGGAGCATCTCCACCTTCTTGTTGACCTGTTTCCGCAGTGGCACTTCTCCAGTCTCTGCCTTGTTCAAAGTGGACAGTAGTAGAACAGCATTCTTTTGAGTCTTCTTTTCCCTAAAGGCAGTGGCAAAAGTTTCCACTTGTCTGAAGTTAATTATGTCTCCAGGGTTCATCTTAACTTTCAGTCCATTTGGTATTCCTTTCCTATTGTGTGTCAGCGTCCCAGTGAGGCGTGTCTGGTTGTGTCTCAGCTCTTTAACAAGAGGCATGCTTGAAAAAAAATTATCAACAAACAGATGGTATCCTTTATTCAGATAGTTGCCCATTCTGAGCAGTCTCATCACAACTCTATGGGCTAATCCTCTATCAGCTGCTTGTTGATCATCAGTGATATTATCACGCTTGCCTTTATAGACGAAGAAACCGAGAACGTATGCAGAATGAGAATCACATAACATAAAAAGCTTTATTCCCCATTTATGATGATGCTTATTTGGGAGATACTGGATTAGCTGTGTTCTGTTTTTAGTACCAATCAAAGTCTCATCTATGCAGATCTCTCTATGAGGGGTGTAATAATGTCGGAACATGTTATTCGCATGTTCAGCGAGAGGACTGATCATAATTGGGCTCCCCAGGATTGGCTAAACTAATATTATTCACCATGTGAAAGAATTTGTGAATAAGCTCAAACCTGTCCCTACTCACTAGCTCTGCGAACCAAGGGGTTCTTTGGGATGGTTCAGTTGACCAGTACGACTTTATCGCAGGCTTTTGAACCAAATCCATGTTGAGAATTATGGTTATGAAGGCCCTCATTTCATTCACAGTAACCTCAACCCAACTGTGAGCTACAGACCTTCTCTTGAAGACTCCACTATCAAGAAACTGCCTGGCATATCTGTTGTTTCTTTCACAAACAATTTAATAAGATTTAGTATGATAAACAACTCCAAATACATAATAGGTGAGCTATCATCTGGTGCTTCTGGTGCAACACACGCTTCCGGTACAAATGATGACGAAGTGAAGTTTTTATTCTTCGGGGAGACGCTGTTTAGTGTTTTCCTGTGGATTATGTGATGTTATTTCATATTCGTTTATTGGAAGTGTTCAAAAGAAGGCAGGTGGTGGATAAAACTTTGAGGGCAGCCGGCAGATATTTGTTGGTTATGGTCTCAAGTTTCGCGACGGCAGGCAGAGGATCTCTTTCTTGAGACATTGGCTGCGGTCAAACGACCAGTACGGTTACTGCCATAGAGGAAAGCACCGGCAAACTACCTCTTTAAAAATGCCTAGTACATTATGATTTGCCTTAAGACTGATCATCACAAGACAAGGACAGAGGCATTAAAATTAGCAACATGGATCGTTAGGACGTTAAACGACGACGAAAAATTAGAGAACATAAAACAAGAAATAGAAAGAGAAAAAATTAATATTTTAGGGATGTGCGAAACGAAATGGACAGGAGCAGGCATCAAGATAGATGAAGGTTTTAAGATTATTTATTCTGGAGGTGAAGATCGACAAAGGGGAGTGGCAATTATTTTGGACCGGAAAACATCAAAATCTGTTCAAGGATACTGGGCCGTGTAGGACAGAGTTCTACTAGTTAAATTGAGTGGCAGACCTTTTAGCATAAATGTTACTCAAGTATATGTCCCAACAGGAGAATCCAGTGAAGATAGTGTAGAGGAATTTTATAATGACATAGTCTGCCTTAAAGAAATGTAAAAATTCAGAAATAAATATCATAAGAGGGGACTTCAATGCAACAGTAGGAAATCAAGGTGATAGATACACAGTAGGAAACTATGGTTTAAGAGAGAGAAATGAAAGAGGATACAGAATCGTAAAGTGGGCAAAAGAACAGGAAATAATTGTAGGAAACACCTGGTTTAAGCAACACCCTAGAAGATTATGGACATGGAGGAGTCCTGATAGCAGGATCAGAAACCAGATTGACTATATTCTGATTAGCAGAAGATTTAGAAGTGCACTAACAATAACAAAAACAGTTCCCAGTGCTGATTGTTGTAGTGACCACAGACTACTTGCAGGAACACTGAGGATAAAGTTGAAGAAAGTCAAGTATATAACAGGAAACACTAAATATGATTTGTGTACATTGAGTAATGACAAGGAAATACAAAACAAATTCAACATAGAAGTACAGAACAGATTTGATATATTGTCTGATCTAGACATATTATTCCAGGATGTGGATGAGAAATGTTGAAGAATTCAATCAGTTTGGCTGCAGAAACAACTATTCCAAAATTAAAGAAGGTGGGTCATAAGAAATGGATGACAGAAGAAATTTTACACCTAATGGAAACAAGACTCAACAAAAATAATTCTGCCAAATATGAAGAAATTCACAGACAAGTTAGAATATTATGTAAGGAGGCAAAAGAAGCATGCTTGAGGAAAAGTGCTTAGACATTGAAAAATAACATAACAGTCAAAATACCAAATTAGTGCATAAAAGAATTCAGGAACTTACTAATAAAAGAACAAGTACACCAACAGGCTGTCTAAAAACTAAAGATGGCAAAATCATAATAGAAAAAGATCAGATTCTACATGTATGGACAGATTATGTGAAAAACCTTTATAATGATAACAGAGAGGAACAGTATGATATTAGATTTAATAATGAAGGACCGCCAATTTTGAAGATGGAGGTTCGAAATGTTCTTAAGCATATGAAAGCTGGCAAGGCACCCGGTGCAGATAACATCACAACAGAAATTCTTCTTCGTTCATCCGGAGTTTTTTTTTTCCCCGGATGTGATTGCGTTGTGCCTGTTTACAGCAGAGCTGCGTTCTTGCGCCGTTAGGCCGACACATCCGACTTCTGCGGGCATTTGTTGACCGGGTTAACCTT
The DNA here is from genome assembly GCA_014155875.1 of Cepaea nemoralis. Classification (NCBI taxonomy): domain Eukaryota; kingdom Metazoa; phylum Mollusca; class Gastropoda; order Stylommatophora; family Helicidae; genus Cepaea; species Cepaea nemoralis. Next base: position 751,924 of record JACEFZ010019406.1, read on the forward strand.
CCCGGGGGACAACAGAAATGATTATAGCTTTAGAAGAATTTGGACTAGAGCAAGTCATCAGACTGCTGAACACATTATATGATACTGGATTATGTAACTCTGTATTTATTGCAATCCCAAAGAAATCACGAGCCTTGGAATGTGATCAACATAGAACAATTAGTATAATGAGTCACATCACAAAGATTTTGCTACAAATTATGCAAAGAGTGAGGAAGAGAATACAACCTGAAATAGGGGAAGAACAATGGGTTTGTAGAAGGAAAGGGTACAGTAAATGCTGTGTATATGCTGCAAACATTTATTGAACGTGCTATAGAAGTAAACAAGGATATACACCTTTGCTTTATTGACTACACAAAGGCTTTTGATAGAGTTAGACATGTCAACATGGTAGATATGCTTGCAGATCTACAAATTGGTGGGAAAGACATTAGACAAAACATATATTGGAAACAACAAGCTGCCATAAGGATTGATAATGAAGTGGGACAATATCAACTATTAAGAGAGGTGTTAGGCAGGGATGTGTAATGGCTCCAGATCTTTTTTCCCTATACAGTGAAAGTATTTTCAGAAATGTAAAAGATATAAATGGAATCAGCATTGGAGGATGAAACATCAATAACATTAGATATGCAGATGATACAGTATTGATTGCAGACAATGAGCAGGATCTGCAACAATTAGTAGATGCGGTTGTTGTACACAGTGAGCAGCTGGGGTTGGAATTAAATTGTAAGAAGACACAGGTTATGGTCGTCACTAGGAAGAACGAAGTACCACAATGTAATATACAGGTAAATGGGAATATTCTTCAACAAGTGAATTGGTACAATTATCTCGGAACAGTCATAACATCTGATGGGAGATGTCTTGAAGAGATTAGAACAAGAATTGCCATGGCGAAAGTAGCCTTTAGGAAGATGAAAAACATTCTGACCAATAAAAAGATGTCAATTGAAACGAGAAAAAGTGTTGAGGGGATACATAGAGCCTGTTCTTTTGTATGGATGTGTAACTTGGACAATGTTGGATCAATCAATCAATCATGTGCCATGCCGGAAAGCGTGGGCGGTCATGACTCGCCATTTAACTCGATCACCAATGTTGGATAGGCCTTCAAAAATCAGTCGGTTCAGTGGTATCTCATTTTGAAGTCTGATTTCAACTCTAAACCACGGATAGATACGATAGAGTAGTATAAACTCGTGGAGCAGGAGCAAGCATCACACATGGCTTTGGATCCTCCGAAGTGTCTCCTTTCCATTAATGTTTCTGCCTCTTTAATGTCTTGTCACTTATAGATGTTGGCCCACTCTGGTTATGACAGCCAGGTGTCACTGCTGTTTCTTCTGTTGACAATTATTCACAAACAGATTTCCAGCTTTGAAGGTTAATTGCTGTCACATCTATCTCACAAATGTGCCACTGATTGTGCCTACCCACAAGCTACCCCACTCTTGACGATGTGAGCATTGTACACCAAGTCCATCACGACCTACCTGGTTTTTCATACTCAGATCATACTGTAGCTTAAAATTAATTGTCTTTATCTCCAATGTTTCTAGTGGAGTCTCTTCGTCCGGTAGGGAACATCATATGCTACAGGTGATGCCCGATCGTCATCAAGAGTGCTAGGACAGTTACAGGATTTTGGACAATCTCTGAGTATTATTAGTGAAACTCCATGGTAACCCTCTGAATATTAACATAATACAAGTATATGCACCAACAGCAAACTGTAAAGAAGAAGATATAGATATATTTTATAATGAATTAGACATGGCCATAGACCAGTGTAAATATTTGAATTGATTGTCATACTCGGGGATTTCAATGCCAAAGTAATCAACGAAAAGGTGAGGGGCATGACTGGTGGCTATTACTATTACCTAGGCGATAGGAATGACAGAGGTGACAGATTAATAGCTAGGGCAGAACACCATCAAATGGTAATAGTTAACACCTGGTTCAAACAACATCCTCAACGATTATAAACATGGAAAACACCTGGAGATAATATTCGTAATCAAATTGACTACATTCTGATTCCAAAGAGATTCAGAAGCAGTTTAGTTGGAGCAAAAACTAGACCAAGAGCAGATGGACATAGTGATCATGTGCCAGTTAGAGGAAAGATGAGGAAAAGTACAATGTTACTGTAAAGAACAGACTATTGATGGACAATGAGACATGTTGTGGAAATCAATCCAACAGACAGCAAAATAAATAATTCCACCTGAACATAGAATTGCAAAAAAGAAATGGATAACAGATTAAATATTGCAGATGATGGACGAAAGAAGAAAAAGCGAGATAATGGAGAATATAATAGAATACATAAAGAAATGATAAATAAATGCAAAGTGGCTAAAGAAGTATGGCTGAAGCAACAGTGCATGGAAATTGGGACAAACTATGGAAATGACTCACTTTCCATGTATCAAAAAATAAATACAATAACAGGTAGAAAAACTCGAAATACCACTGGATGTTTAAAGTCGAGGAATGGTGCAATACTTGCTTGCTTTATTCAAAAACAAAAATTCCAAATTTGGTCTTGTTCAATCTGCTTCTTCAGTCTTGGTTAGAGTTGAAATCTGTGGTTTTTGTGGGTTTTATCCTGTTTCTGTCTGTGCACTCTTATGAGTGAGTCCTAACTCGGACTGGTTATATAAGCGTTTGTGTCTGTGACATCAGCGGGGGGAATGGTCGGCAAGTTTGATGGGGCAAGATTATATAGTCATTAGATGGACGGAATATCTCAAAGAGCTGTATGACAATAGGAGGCAGGATGTAAAAATTCAGAACAACGGTGAAGGTCTACCAATACTTGCAGCGGAAGTTGAAGATGCACCTACATCACATGAAGACAAGAAAGGCATCCGGTCCAGACAAAATTACATAGGAGGAAGTTGAGGCTCTGGGTGATTTTGGAATCAGAATATTGAAAAAATTTCTAAATGACATACACTAGTGGGTACATTCCTAGTGACCTATTAAAATCCATCATTATAGCTCCGCCAAAGAAACCAGGTGCTTTAGAATGCGAAGAGCATAATAAGCGTAATAATATGAGAATAATTATGAAAAGAATAAGAAACAAGAACAAGAAATTAGTGATGAACAGTGTAGATTTGTGGAGGGAATTGAATTGAGCTAAGAACCGACATCACTGCACTGAGGCCATTCCCATATGCGCTCCCGCCCCCTCATTCAACAGCTAGCGAAGAGTCATACTACTAACCGTTCCCACCACTATGTGATTGCAAGTTCTCCTTGTCTTCCTTCTCAGTTTTGAGATTCTTCCAGAACCCCTGCCTATCCCCTGCAATATCATTCTTTCCACGTACAGTTCTTAATCTGTTCTCCCATCTTCTCCAACCGGTCCCACATGCGCTCGACAACCTCTTCCTTGCCCATAGGTAATCTACCACCAAGAAGTGCATTCCCTGCCAGCCTATCAACCTGTTAATGCCCCCGCACTCCCACATGACCAGGGCAAAAAATCCATACAATTCTCACAATCTGTGACCTATGAAGCGAGTATAGCCATTCCACACAAAACATTCCTTTCTCTACCTTACTTAGCATACTCCATGAGTTCGTAATGAATGCAATGTGTGTTGCAGCCATCTCCTCTAACCAATGGAATGCCATTGTTACTGCTTCCACCTCCATTCTCATGCTGGAGGTCATAGTCTCATATGCCCGACTTTCCTTTTTCAAGCATCGTTAATTAGCCTTTGCGATGAAACCTTAGCCACTACGTCTGTTTCTCACCACTGACCCGCCGGTGTAAAAAACTATGTCACCTTGATGTGTTTTACTTTAGATCAGTTGCACTTCAACATCTGTGCAGCTTGCTGCCCATTCTCTGCTTTTTGAGGGAAAGGGCACAAACAATGCTTTATATCTTCTCAGGACACTGTTAGAAAGAGCTATAGAAGTAAAAACAGATCTGCACTTATGCTTCGTATATAACAAAAAGGCATTTGACAACATGAAAAGTTAGTTAGTCGACAGATCATCCTCATTGCACATCGAACCATTCAGTCCATAAGTGCTCGGACCCCCAACTTAGCAAATACCGCAGCGTGTAGCAGCTAACAACACCAGTTATGTGTTAGTTTATCAATATTCTTTGGCTTCCTGCGTATTATTCTTGTTTGGCCACACCTCTTGTAATTTGCTGTTCTCGCAGTCTGACCATGGTTGTAGATTCTCGCAAAAGTCTTACTTCTCATAGAGCATTCAGAATGTCAGCCCTGGTCCATGGCGCATCCACCCTCCACAGTAGTCTTACCTGCGAGCTTGTCAACCCGCTCATTTTCTTGTACTCCTGCATGCCCTTGCACGAAGATGAAACTAATCTTTGCCAGCCGAGACCGCTCCAGAGACAGCAACCACTCTCTTCAGATCCACCCCATCTCTATCCTCTTGAGCATGCTCATTGAGTCACTAAGGAAACATTTTTTGGGGGTTGTTTTGTTTGTTCGCATATCCTCTACAGGACATCGCTGTAAACGTCAGCATCTTTCAGCTGATTGTTGATTTCTTGGCAAGATTATGCTCAGTAGTTTGCCATTGCTTTCTGAGCGACCGGCTAACATACCCCTTAAGTTACCGACGCGGAGAGAACGCCACTAATTCTCGCGCACGTCACGTTACTCGCAAGAGTATACAGGATTATGGAGAAAGTCGTGTACCTCAGACCAGGCTAAGGAAACATGCCCTAGTGAAAAATATTAAAATAATAACATTACTAAAGCAATTGAACATTGATGGCAAAGATATGCAAATAATGAACATATAATTGGCAGCAAACAGCAGCCATGAGAATCAACAACCTCATAGGAACATTTCAGTGTATAAAGAAGGGCATTAGACAAGGTTGTGTAATGTCTCCTGATTTGTTCTAATTATACATTGAGTATATAATGAGATCTATAGAAAATATGTCAAGGATAGTGGTTGGTGGATATACTATTAACCCTTTACAGGGCAGACGCTTGTCCGTTTTTTAGCCCTGAACGGGCAAGATTTTTTCAGGTTCGGTAAAATTTTGGGTTGCATTAGTAAAAACATCGCAAATAAGGTGTTAGTCAACTGATTTTAGAAACAACACAATGAAGGGGAAAGCATGCAGAATATGTTACTCATGTAATTGTCGTCGGTAATCCATATATGAACACAAATATTTACAAAATACAGCATATTGTTTGTGATTTTCAGTCATCTATACGGCAATTTACAAACACATTTTCAGAATCATAATCACTTTCTTTAAAGTCCGACTCACGACTGCTAATGCAAAGTAACGCTTTTCACTGATATCTAGCTCTGATTAATAATCAACTTCGTGCCCTTTAATGTCACTTAAATTGAACCTAGCGAAATCTCGGCTATCATTTGAAGAATCGCCGAAACCCATTTTGAAAAACTAAGCGTAAAAACCCCGAAAATTATCCAAAGAGTCCGTTCAAATTCATATTAGGCGCTTGCAAATGGCGGCCACGTTGTCAAGCTATCGGCGAAAGCGAAAGTAGCCGTTGGAAGTATTGGAAAGCCAAGAGATCGCGTTTTTACAATGCATAATAGTATCGGACGCGTTGGGGCGGTCTGCCCGTTTAAGCGATCGGACGGAAATGGACGTTCTGCCCTGTAAAGCGTTAATAACTTACATTATGCTGATAAAACCGTCTTTATAGCAATAAATACAGTGGTTGTAGTCAATGAAAAAATGGGCCTTAGTTTGAACAATAGAAAGACAGAAGTCATGGTGATATCAAAGAAACAGATTCTGTCTAAATGTGCAATTAAAGTAAATGACATTATTTTGGGCAAATGCAGAAACTCTGATATCTAGGCACATGAATAAGATCAGATGGGAGATGCATCACTGAGACAAATAACAGAATAGGACATGCAAAAACTGCATTCTATCAAATGAAGAACGTTTTGCGCAATAAGTCATTGTCCTTGAAAGTTAGAAAAAGAGTTCTCGCATGTTACATGGAACCAGTTTTAACACACGGCTGCGAATCTTGTCCAGTTTGTAAACAGGCAAAAAACTCCCTGGAAGCCTTGTAGATGTGGTTGTATAGAAGAATGCTGAAATTTTTTTTTCATATCCGTTTACAGGACATCGCTGTCAACACCAGCATTTTACTACTGTTGTTGATGTCCTGGCAAGTTTAGATTCAGTAGTTTGCCATTGCTTTCTGAACGGCCGGCTCCCATACCAATTCGTTAAAACCCAGCGCAACGCACCCTGCTGCTGTGTTTCGAACGCGGGTAAGCTGGATTACAAATCGCGTCCGTTACTCTTCTCCATGGAGATCAGCTAATTGAAAATTAATTGGACATCCAAAATGAGCAATCAGGACGTTTTAAGGTAAGCTGAGTCGCAAAGACAACTTATCACAAACATCAGACAGAGGCAGTCATATTTTTTTTGGCCACGTTATGAAAAGACAAACACTGGAACATGTGATAAACGGAAATATTTGCAGAAAGAGAGATAGAGGAAGATGGCGTGAGAAATTCTTGACAATCTTGTGTCATTGCACTGAAGGAATTGATCCATGAGGGCGGAGATCGTAATTTGTGGAGAGGCATGATCACCCACGCCAGCAGGCATGGCACTGGATGATGATCTGCAACATTGTCTTTATAAATTTCACTGTCTTTTTTTTGTTCACTCAGTTGTCTATAAAGTTTATCTTCTATAGTTGTTTCTCTAAGCCAGAAGATTTGCTTAGATATGTCATATTTGGGGCAGATTGGAGTATATGATCTGTTGTCTGCAGCACTATTTCACATGTGCACATGACTGATTTTCCAATCTTAAACTTCTGTGCCCAGGAAGGCTGCGCAGTAGTTATTTTAATTCCAAATTAGGAAATGAGGAAACAAACAATAGATTGCACGATTTATTGCCTGGCCAGGAACGTCAATTTAGAATTTACAGTAGGGAAAACTGGAAATGAGAAAATGTTGAGCCAAAAATATGGGTGCGGTCTAAATGATAAAGCAGAGTTTGATATGGATATATAGAAGGAATCAGCAAAGTTAAACAGTGGCATCTATAACAGTATTTATTTCAGTTCATGTGGCTTTCCATTTTGAGTCTAATATAACTATTAGAACAACACGAAAGGTGCGTAATTCTCAAAATGAACACGGCCGTGACTTTCGGTCATAAAACTTGTTTCCCAATCTATCAGAATATAGGGACCTTTGGCCTTTTCTACCCTATTCTATCACTTTGAGAATATCTCTCAAAAAGGGTTCATTTGAATTTCGGTCATTAGCTCATTTTGGGACTAGGATTTCAGAATGTGAATAGGTAGAGCAAACAGCACACCAGGAATATGGTCATATCCAACTGGCCGCCTTCACTTCCCAAGACATTTCCTTTACCAATTTTAATCTGTGTCGACCTGGGAGCCCAGGTTAATTTACAAAATCTGTCTTGGTGCAAATTTGAACCCATGTCTGGACCAGCAGGCAAGGATCTAGCCACTATGCTACTATGGTTCTCTGTGTATGTAGTATAGTAGGCAAAAACTGTTTAAAATGCACACCAAATTTAAAAATAAGCATTGTTGCTATTGGCATTGAATGTTTAACGATGTTGAAATCTTTAGCATGGTTTAATTTTTCTTAAACAGTACATTCCATTGCTAGCCCAGCAGAGATGGCTGAATCTTCAGGAATATCAGAGCAAGAAATTGATGGCTGATAATGGCATATCAGTTCAGATGTTTCAGGTTGCTGCATCAAAAGATGACTCTGCTACAATTGCTTCAAAGTTAAGTAAGTGTCAGCTCTAAAATTTCACAGACATTTTGACATAGCTTGTTATTTCTTGAAAACCTTTCATATTGGCTATATGCTTAGCTCTTGTTCTTGCCATCTCCATCCATGTGCCATGCAGGAAAGCGTGGGTGGTCATGACTCACCATTTCACTTGATCACCAGAGTCGTGGATCAGCTCAGTGTTCCTGTCTTGACCATGCCATGTAGACAAGCCATCCAGGTATTTACTTCTCGGTCTTTCCCTTGGTCTGTTCCCTTCGATCTTGCGAGTTGTCACCAAGTTCACCAATTCATTTCTTCTCATAACATGTCCAAAAATTTTGACTGTCTGTGTCTAATTTCTCTAATCAATTTACGATTTTCATTTGTCTGTTGTAGTACTTGGTCATTTATTTTTCTGTCTGTCTGTGGAATTCTTTGCATTCTCCTCAGAAACCACATTTCTTCAGCCATCAGATGTTTTTCAGTTTGACTGCTCATTGTCCAAGTTTCACATCCATACAAAAGTACAGGCTTCGTGTAGCACCTCAATACTCTTTTTCTCGTTTCAATTGACATCTTTTTATTGGTCAGTATGTTGTTCATCTTGCTAAAGGCAATTCTTGTTCTAATCTCTTCAAGGCATCTCCCATCAGATGTTATGACTGTTCCGAGATAATTGTACCGATTCACTTGTTGAAGAATATTCCCAGTTACTTGTATATTACATTGTGGTACTTCATTCTTCCTAGTGACTACCATAGTCTGTGTCTTTTTACAATTTAATTCTAACCCCAGTTGTTCACTGTGTGCAACAACCGCATCTACTAATTGTTGCAGATCCCGCTCATTGTCTGCAATCAATACTGTATCATCTGCATATCTAATGTTATTGATGTTTCGTCCTCCAATGATGATTATTCCATTTATATCTTCTACATTTCTGAAAATATTTTCAGTGTATAGGGAAAAAAGATCTGGAGCCATTACACATCCCTGTCTCACAGCTCTCTTAATAGGCTGATATTGTCCTACTTCATTATAAATCCTTATGGCAGCTTGTTTCCAATATATGTTTTTAATAAGTCTAATGTATTTCCCTTCAATTTGTAGGTCTGCAAGCATATCTACCATGTTGACATGTCTATCGAAAGCCTTTGTGTAGTCAATAAAGCAAAGATGTATATCTTTGTTTACTTCTATAGAACGTTCAATAACTGATCGCGGCATATACACAGCATTTACTGTACCCTTCTACAAACCCACATTGTTCTTCTCCTATTTCAGGTTGTAATTTCTTTCTCACTCTTTGCATGATAATTCGTAGCAAAATCTGTGTGATGTGACTCATTATACTAATTGTTCTATGTTGATCACATTTCAAGGCTCCTGATTTCTTTGAGATTGCAATAAATACAGAATTACATAATTCAGAAGGTATATCTCCGGTATCATATAATGTGTTCAGCAGTTGGGTGACTTGATCTATTCCATATTCGTCTAAAGCTTTAATCAATTCTGTTGTGATGCTATCTGAATCTGAATCTTGCCATCTACAAGTTACAAATGTGTATTGGTAACCTTGACTTATTTGTCTATTCTGTGATAAACTCTGAACATCAGATTTAAATGCAGGAGGCATAGCATATTAGACACTTGAATGAACACCTGATATGTCAGTTATGGGACAGTAAGTAAGGTGAAATAGCCTCATATAAAAACTACAAGATAATTCAAAGCAGTAAATAACAGATTATTATGATTGTCAGGCAGCGATTACTTCTTGTCGGTCCACGTGTGGCCCTATGCCAAAGTTCAAATGATAAAACCTAGATGTTTATCCAGTTTGGTGTGAGCTGGTTATCACCAGTGGAGCACATTTTCCAATCCAAGGCTTGCTTCAGTGTCTAATGTTGCCCTGATCATGAAAAGATAAATATAGACTATCACTACAAAGCCAGACAAAAGTGAGAGGAATATTTGACAAGGAAGAACAGAATAGTGTACAGCGCAGAACAGCCACTCTCAGCTTCCTTGATGAAGAATACCCACAGGACCTCTGGATCCGAGTTTACACAGATGGGTCAGCACAAAATGCTGTTCGGAATGGAGGAGCGGGAGTGTACATAGAACACCCATATAATACTAGGGACAAGGCCAGAGTACCAACAGGAAAGTACTGCCATAACTATGATGCTGAAATTGAGGTAGTCAAGATAGCAACAGAGAAATTACTAAATACCTGCCATGGTAGATGCAAAATCAGTACTCGAGGCGCTCCTGTCTGGGAAATTGCCAGTAATAAGGACACTACTTTCTGAACTTAGCAGTCAGCATAAGGTCACCATACAGTGGATACCATCCCACTGTGGAGTACCCGGAAACGACAGAGCTAATCGATTGGCTAAGGAAGGAGCAAAAGAAGAACACCTGATGTGCTGTTACATTCCACCAAAAGAAAAGAATGATCAAATCAGTTAGAAAGCCACCAAAACCTGCTCAAGATGACTACCACATTATGGACAGACCAGAACAAGTCATTATTCTGCGCCTCCGAACAGGACACAATAGATTATGCTGTTGGGGGGGGGGGGGGGGAAGGGCACACATTGGGCACACGGTGCATCTACCAGCATTGACACTGCACTGTGACTGGTCTTGGGAAAGCTAGCTGCCTCCCCTAGCACATTGCTGCAGTCTTCACCTCTGACTTGATGGCTAGCAATAACCCTGTCATTAGACATCGTTGCTGCTGTGTTGCTTTCTTCATGCCCTGTTCACGGCCTGCATGTTTCCAGCGAAGCCAGCTCTTCCCCTGGGCTCATTCTATTAAGGCTTGGGCTTCCCTCTTGACCTTCACTATCACTGTGGGGCATGATCCTTGCAAAACGCATTATTTTACCACAAGCAGTTGTTGCCGCCGCTTGACTGCAGAGGTTCGACTGGATGACATTTCTGGTCTGGATGATCATTACACCCAGCTTGGGTGCCTTGTCCTTCCCTAGTGGAGTGGCTCCTGGTCAGCGTGGGACCATAGCTGTTCCGGCCTCATTGAGAGGTTGCAATTTTATGGAGAAATTTCGGTTTAATAAGGTTGTTCTTCTTGAGAGACGGTGACTCACATTGCATGCAAAATGGAACCATTTACTGCGTATCCTTGTCCCTCCCAGCATTACGCTCGCTCCATAGCCAGCACGAGGCCTTCTCCGCTGTCACTCCCAGTCTTTTTAAGTGCCCATATTCTTGCTTGTCCTTTCACACCTAGCTGTTTCAGTACGTTGTATGCAGAGTTGGTAACAAGGCCTCCTGCGCCTATCTCAATGGCGAAAAGCCTAACGGTGTATCTTTCTTGTCTCTGGCTTGCGACAGTATCACTTTATTTCTCCATCTTGTAGGTGTGTTGTTCCTTAACTTTTGATTCAAACGGAACAGTCAGCTCGATTGGTACTAACTATTGAGTCAAAAGAGTTCTGTATCATTGTAGAGTGGTTCTCCGGCTAGGTACATGGACCTCTGAGCCATGAGTAATTCTCAGTGTGTATACGAGCAAGATTGCAAACCTCAAAGCACCAGGGGTTTGAAGGATACTAACATCTACAGATGATGTTCTTGCAATCAGACAGGGGAAGGGCAGAAATCAAACAGCTCAGGAACTGCAGGTGACAATGGACAAAGTGATGGATTGGTGCATGGAGATGAATGCTGTCATTAACCCAGAAAACCATCTGCCTTGTGGTGCTCTCTAAACAACAGGATTGTTAAAGCTGACCTCCCAAGCCTCACAATAAATGGTAGACCTGTGAATAGAGAAAGCAGGCTGAAGTACCTGGGAATCATTTTTGATAAAAGCCTGTCCTTTAGGGATCATGTTGAAGTGGTGGTTACAAAATGTCAGAAGGGGTTCAGTGCACTGAAGAGTATGGCAGCAAGGGACATGAAGCAGAAAATGCTATTCACACTTTTTCAGCACTTGATCATTTCAGTGTTAGAGTATGGACTGGGAATGCTCACTGTTTCAAAGAGTCAGCTAGTGAAACTAGAGCGCATATAGAATGAAGCCATAATGATGATTCTGAAGTGTACATCATCATCATCATGTACCATGCCAATAAGCGTGGGTGGTATTGTTTTGGCATCTCACTTGATCACCAGAGTCGTGGATCAGCTCAGTGTTCTTGTCTCGACCATGCCACGCGACCTAGACATCCAGGTATTTACTTCTCTGCCTTCCCTTTGTTTTTTTCCCCTCGATCTTGCCAGTTGTCACCAAGTTCTCCAATTTATTTCTTTTCATAATGTGACAAAATTATTGTGACTGTCTATGTCTAATTTCTCTTATCAATTTACAATGTTTATTTGTTTCTTGAAGGACTTGGTCATTGGTTTTTCTGTCTGTCCATGGTATTCTTTGCATTTTCCTCAGAAACCACATTTCCACAGCCAGATGTTTTTCAACCTATTTGCTCATTGTCCACACTTCACATGCATACAAAAGCACAGGTTCTATGTAGCACCTCAATATTCTTTTTCTTGTTGCAAATGACATCTTTTTATTGGTCAGTATGTTTTCTATCTTGCAAAAGGCTGCCTTCACCATGGCAATTCTTGTTCTAATCTCTTCAAGGCATCTCCCATCAGATGTTATGACTGTTCCGAGATAATTGTACAGATTCACTTGTTTAAGAATATTCCCATTTACTTGTATATTACATTGTTTCTGTGGCGAAGTGGTCAGGCCGTTTGACTCGTGCTCCGAAGGTTGTGGGTTCGATTCCAGGCCGCGTCCTTCGGTTTACGAGTTAAATGTTTCGGAGACTCCTGTGGTCGTCGCTAAAAGCTACGGATTTCGTGCTTTGTGCGACGCTTTCCATGCTGCGGAAAGAGACTGAGCCATATGGGATAAAACCTGTGCAATGAAGTCGACCCTGTCGACTTTTAAGCGACTTTTTTTTATTACATTGTGGTATTTCCTTCTTCCTAGTGACGATCATAATCTCTGTCTTCTTACAATTTAATTCTAACCCTAGTTGTTCACTGTGTGCAACAACCGCATCTACTAAATGTTGCAGATCCTGCTCATTGTCTGCAATCAGTATTATATCATCCACATTTCTAATGTTACTGATGTTTCGCCCTCCAATGATGATTCCTTTTATATCTTTTACATTTCCGAACATATTTTCACTATACAGGGAAAAAAGATCTGGAGACATTACACATCCCTGTCTCACAACTCTCTTAATAGGCTGATATTGTTCTACTTCAATTTCAATCCTTATGGCAGCTTGTTGTTTCCAATATGTTTTTTACAAGTCTAAGGTCTTTCCCATCAATCTATCGATCTGTAAGCATCTTTATCATGTTGGCATGTCTTACTTTATTGAAAGCATATATACAGCATCTACTGTACCTCCACAAACCAACACTGTTCTTCTCCTATTTCGGGTTGTACATGGTGACACCCCAATAGTGTGTTTTCGATACATACTGATGTTACCGACGATTGCGGATAGACTCAAGGTTTTTGAAGGAAATGTCATATCTCAAGGTAGCTGTGGGCAAGGAACACCTCCTACATGATTCCCTGGAGGGTCACAGGCTGCTAAGAGGAAGATCATGGATGTCTCAGGCAGAAGATACCATCATGAAGACGACACACATTATGTAGTCATGTAATGAGAAGAGAGACTTTGGAAAAAGTGACAAAGGCAAGATCAGCTGTTGAAGAAGTAGTGACAGACTTAGTGAAATGATGCTTAGTGGCCTTGGATCATCAGTGAAATTGATCCTGAACACCAGGGATAAAGATTTGAAGAGATTCATGAATGCCTGTGCCAGTTGGCAGGACACATGATGATTATGAATATATATGGTTTTTAATTTGTTTTCCCCCCAAAAATTTTCAGAGGTGAAAGAATATGTTGTGAAAGCACAGGTCCTTGCTGGCGGTAGAGGAAAGGGTGTATTTGATACTGGATTCAAGGGGGGAGTTCATCTTACAAAAAAGTAAGACTTTCTTTAATATTAAATATGATAATAAGGTGAAAGATTTCTGTTTCCGAAGACATGATACTGTTTACAAGCCAGTTTTCTTTAATATTCATATCTTGCAAAAGTTAATTATTTTTCTTCTTTGGATCACAGTATTTTAAGAACTTTTCTGAAACCATTCAGCTCAAAAGCCCTGATTTTCTTAGTAATTGTGAAATGGTCTGTGATGTCATCCATATATTGCACAGAGAAAATGAATGTTCTGAAAACATTTTACTTTGTTTGTTGGTGTTGTGTCATTGGTTTTTAATACTTGCCATAGTGAGTCTTGTCTGACTTCTTTTGAATATGGGATTATCAATTCTAATCCTTTAGCACTATTTAAGGGGAGGACTGAGTCATTAGTAAATGTGAGTTTTTTTAGATTGGATTTCCACCAATTATGAATGGATCAGAACTGTCTTTGGTCTCATCATTCTTGATATTTTTCGTTATATTTTGTGCAGAGATGTTTCACTTGCGACTCTATGACAGCTTTTTCAACGGGCTTGATGATATGGTTCAATAAAGTGAATAAAATGTCAAAGAAATCCCACCTCTCTTAATTTTCCACAATTTCTGATTTTCAACAAAGACCTTACTTCTATATACTATTTGCATTTCTCAAAAAAGGTTCTGGATAATGAAAACAATAACTGCCGCCAGAAAGGGATTTCAATGCACTCTTCGGAGCAGCTTGATGACATTTCTGTCTTGTACCACACATAAAATCAGATGCAAGATAAATTAAACACACTTTATAGTAGGTCAAAACAATTGACCTTAAATTTCATATGAGAAAGACAAAATTAATGAGAAAAAATTAGAAACTGATAGTGCAATCTCCTTCAGTGAAACCCTGTATCAAGAGGTATATTCATTCACATCGATAGCAATGCAGAAAAAAGAAAGGAGAATAGCTAGAGATATTACAATTAAAAACAAAAGGGAAGAGGATCGCTAGGAAATTTGTATATTATTCATAATAATTTATTTTGCCTGAAAAAGACATCTTTGGTGTAGCTGGCATAATGTTTATTCTGATTATTTCACTAAATGTATGAGGTGTTCATATTTACATAATTAGAAATTATTTATTTGTTTTTAGCTGCTATGCTTGTGACATTTTTAAGCATAAGTTAGTGTTATTCATCAAATGTTTTAGGGCTGTCGCTTTTTGCAATGGTTACCAATAAAAATAAAATGTAAATGTCTTGTTTCACATTCCATATTTTTCTGAAACCAAATGTATTTTTGAAGCTTTTTATTGATTTCCAGGGTTCCAAATGTTGCTGTATGTAGCCGAGGCGCGGTGTTGGGGTGAGCGCCCAACATTGCTCAAATACCTCAATGGCTCGTGAATACATAACCTATGCAGCAAAAGTCCAACTCCTGGCCTTCACGTGGCGGACCTGTTTAAACTAACAGGAGAAGGGGCGACGGCGAGTCTCTGGCGCCGGAAAATAACCAGTATGCTCTAGATGTGTATGCACGTACATGCATGCGCAGACAGGTGTGTGCGCGTGTACACATCTACACTCGAGTGAGACCACAGTCTGCTCTAGCAAAGAAAGGTGCTGAAGACGGAGGCAACCAGCCAAGAGGCGCACCACAGAAATCAGGATGCCACGCAATCACGCAAAATGGAATATGTCGACTACTGCTAATCGTTATGGTGCTTGCCCTGCTCTGGACCCCCAGGCAGGTGCAGTGCCGGGCCCTATGTCTCGAAAGGGTCCAACCCCAACTACTGGAGGTCCTTCTCAGATGTCCTGTGGAGCCAGGGGACATGAGAATAGGACGACTGGCCATACTAAACGAAGACTTAAAATAATGCACTGGAATGCGGAGGGAGTCAGCAACAAAAAAATAGAAATAGAAAAAATCTTGGACCAAGAAAAAGTAAGCATATGTTGCTTGCAAGAAACTCACCTCAATGAAAATATAGCCTTCAAAATCAGAGGCTACCAGTGTTACCGATCTGACCGAAAGAACAGGCGAAAAGGTGGGATACTGACCCTTGTAAGAAATAACATGGCTTCCCAAATCAAAGTCTACATGGAAGGGGCTGAGTATCAGACACTTAAACTTAAGACAGGTAATACAGATCTACATCTGATCAATTACTACTGTCCAAGTGACCGCCCACAGGCACTGGACACTCTACCACTAAAAGAAAAAATGATTGTTTGTGGCGATTTCAACAGCCACTCGCAGAGCTGGGGCTATGATCACATGGACCAGAGAGGAGAGAGACTGGAAGACTGGCAGAATGAGAATAGATTCATGTTGATTAACAAGCCGTCCGACCCACATACTTTCTACTCGAGATCATGGCACTCTACAACTACACCTGACCTGGCTTTTCATTCACCAGACCTGGAGTGGAACATTACACGAACTGTTGGGAAACAACTTGGTGGCAGTGACCATCGGCCAGTCTTTCTAACCGTAGAAAATGAGCTTGTAAGTGAAAGCAGCACCCTCTCAAGGTGGAACTACAAGAAAGCAGACTGGGCAATGTACAAGCATCGCACCAGCATACTGGTTAGAAACCTGAACACTGAGAAAGACATAAATAAAGCAGTTGAAGAGTTTGGGAAATGCATACTACAGGCAGCGCGAGAAACAGTACCAAGAGGAGCCCGTAAACAATATAAACCCTACTGGAGTAGTGAACTGGAACAGTTGCATAATGATGTTGAAGTGTGTAGAAAGCAAGCAGAGGCCACACCCAGCCAAGAGCACCACAATAAATTCCAGCATGCAAAAGCCAAATTTCAAAGGGCCAAGCTGCAGGCTAGACGGAAAAGCTGGCAGGAGAAAACTTTGAAAGAGACACAAGGAAATTGTGGAAGCTAATAAAACAGCTTAATGACGAGGGCACAGGGAGAAACTCAAAAATTGCACTACATAAAGATGGAAAAATCTTAACAAGAAAGCAAGCAGCTGACCATTTTGCGGACTCGTTCGCACAAGATAGCAATATCAAAATTAGTCCAGAGAAACAACAAGAGATTCGAGAGAAACGACAACATACAGGACAGAAGGAAATAGTACATGAGGTTCTGGAGGCACCCATCACAATCAGCGAACTGGAGCTAGCCATATCAAAACTGAAAATGAGAAAATCACCAGGAGCTGATGGTATCTCCAATGAAATGATCAGGAACCTAGGAACAGAGGCCAAAACAAAGCTGTTGCAGATCTTCAATAACAGCTGGACCTTAGGCAGTGTTCCACAAGCCTGGAGAGAAGCAATCATGATACCCCTCCTAAAATCAGGGAAAGATGGTTCCATTCCCTCTAGCTACAGACCAATTAGCCTCACCAGCTGTCTCTACAAAACACTGGAGCGCATCATCAATCACAGACTGCAGTGGTACATTGAAAGTAAAAACATCCTTGTGCCACAGCAGGCTGGCTTTAGGCAGTGCTACTCTACGGAAGATCAGACAACCTACCTCTCTCAAGAAATTGAGGATGCATTCCAAGAGAAGAAGCTGGTGCTTGCGGCATGGATAGATCTGAAGAAAGCCTTTGACAAAGTCTGGAAAGAAGGTCTGATGAAGAAACTGAGAAACTGCAAAGTCAATGGAAAAATGTACAAATGGGTGAAAGCATACTTGCACAACAGAAGAGCCCGAGTACAGATAGACGGACTCAAGAGCAAGAAAGTACTACTGCGTCACGGTGTCCCCCAGGGCGGAGTCCTGTCCCCCACACTTTTTCTAATCTTCATCAATGATCTTGTTGCTCACCTACCGCATGGAATTAAAGCGGCAATGTACGCCGATGACCTGGTTCTATGGAGCACAAATGAATATGCATCAGTGGCCACCAGATTGCTACAAAGAGCTGTAGATACATTTGCTGCATGGGCAAATAGATGGTGTGTCAGCATAAACACTGACAAGTGCAGCACAACCCTATTTACCCTCTCTCCAAAACAAAAGGCAGGGATCATCCAGATAAATGGAACACCCCTAAGAGAAGATAAAGAACCAACATACCTTGGAGTAACATTTGATGGCAAGCTGACAAGGAGAAAGCACATCAACAAAGCAGTAGCAAAAGCCAGAAGGAAAATAGCCATCCTGAGAAAGCTAAGTGGAACCACATGGGGAGCCAGTACGAAAATACTTAGCAAAGTTTACCAACAGAGCATACGACCACACCTGGAATATGGGTCAACTGCGTGGTGTTCAGCATCAAATACCACACTACAAGAGCTGGACAAGGTGCAAAATCAAGCACTTAGAGTCACCACAGGAGGGATGAGATCAACCCCTATAGTGGAAATGGAGAAGATGGGGAGGACACAGGCACTGAGTGAGCGCAGAGATACGAAAACGCTAATACAAGCAGAAAAGTTCCTCAGCTTGCCAGGCCACCCTATGAAGAACAGATTTGAAAACCTAGCTATGGGGCGGTTGAAAAGAAGTAGTTTTATCCACCAGGCCAAACGACTCTGCAGAGAAACCACTGATCTGCCCACAGTTGGTATCCCCCTAACAACTATTCCAGAGCGAACTCCATGGAAAGATGAGCATAGACTATCGTTACAAATCCAGACAAAAGTGAGAGGAATATTTGACAAGGAAGAACAGAACAGTGTGCAGCGCAGAACAGCCACTCTCAGCTTCCTTGATGAAGAATACCCACAGGACCTCTGGATCCGAGTCTACACAGATGGGTCAGCACAAAATGCTGTTCGAAATGGAGGAGCGGGAGTGTACATAGAATACCCAAATAATACTAGGGACACAGCCAGAGTACCGACAGGAAAGTACTGCCATAACTATGATGCCGAAATTGAGGCAATCAAGATAGCAACAGAGAAATTACTAAATAACAGCAATGGTACTCAACCTATGGTGCTACTAACAGATGCAAAATCAGTACTCGAGGCGCTCCTCTCTGGGAAATTGCCAGTACTAAGGGCACTACTTTCTGAACTTAGCAGTCAGCATAAAGTCACCATACAGTGGATACCATCCCACTGTGGAGTATCCGGAAACGACAGAGCTGATCAATTGGCTAAGGAAGGAGCCAAAGAGGAACAGCCTGATGTGCCCGTTACATACCACCAAAAGAAAAGAATGATCAAATCAGTCAGAAAGCCACCAAAACCTGCTCAAGATGACTACCACATTATGGACAGACCAGAACAAGTCATTATTCTGCGCCTCAGAACAGGACACAATAGATTACGCAACCACATGTATACAAAATTCAAGATTGGTGAAACAGCCATGTGCACATGTGGATTGGCGTCGCAGACAGCAGAGCACATACTCCAAGACTGCCCAAAATATAACATATCTAGGCAAACCTTCTGGCCTAGAGAGACGACAGTGGAAGATAAACTCTATGGACCACTGTGTGAACTGAAAAAAACAGTTCAATTCATGCAAGAGTAGACATTGCAGATATAGACATATTTCAAGCGAACGAAAGAAGAAGAAGAATTGATTTCCATAACTTGTAACTTCATGTGTCATAAATAACTTAATAATAATGATGACAATAATTATGATGACTAGCAAATGAATTTGGTGAAACTTACTGAAACTGATAATTAAAACACCAAAAATTGCTAGATCTCCAGTATTTATCTACTCTATGTTGAAAACTTTTAATAAACACCACTTGAAAACTGAAGCACAGCAAGAAAAAAAATATGCTGAGTAGTGAGATTCAAGCATCTGAAAAGTCTCCAGCCACACATCTAGTTGTGAGAAATGAACACTTACATAGCTGCTTTTTGCGCATGTGAACAACCTGAGGCAAAAGAGCTTTGTGGATCACTTTTGAGAATACAGATACGACTTGTCGGTTGTGTCTTAGATAAACTACTTCAGAGTATTGAACATGCAGGACTTTTTAAAATTTTATCTTCTAGAAAATGAATTGTCTAGAAAATTGTCTAATGAATGGAGATTTCTGGACTCAGTAAAAAATAAAAAGTGAAATGTAGTCGAAAGTTGGGTTAACAAACAATATATCAAATGTTAGAGGATATCATGAAGAGAAATGTAGTGCTGTTGACCACTGAAACTAAACTTCAAGCCATCTTTGTCTTCCTCGTAGTTTGCAGTGTCTGACAGATGCCCAGCTCTGTTGCTTCCCTCACTCATTTGAAATATTTAGTCTAGCAGTTTAGAAACAGGTATTGAGCATAAACAAAACATATACACTTATGTATGTGCGCTCCCACACACATGCACAGAGGGAGAGGAGGAGAGAGAACAATTTTAATAAATAATTTATCAAAATATCCAAGTGGATTCTCATCATTGTGCATTAAACAAAATCATAGGTGCTCATATCCTCCAGAGAATTTCTCAGTGTATGATGACTGATCAAGTAAATGTTCATTAGTCTTCTTGTGTCCCTCACAAAGTTGTTAAATCTCTCGACTCCTTTATAGATGTCTCATCATTCTAATAAAGACATTGTTTTTGGCATTTACAATGTCAGCTTAGTCCAGTGATATAACCTCTGAAATCTCATTATCTTGATCAAGTTGAAGTTGCCCAGTTGTTGGAGCTTTCCAACGTACATCTTTGTCTTCTTCTGCCACTCTTACCTAGTATTTTCACTCGAAGCACATTTCTCTATTTTACCATTTTGTTGATTTCCCTCATGTATTTATTTATCATGTCCTTATTGTTTTAATGAATGATCTTGTAAGACCTACAGCTCTCAATACCTCAGAAATTGTATTTTCTTTCTGTGCATATTATCATTGTTTTTCTATAAAAAAAATTCACACCTCTGGCCTTCAGTTTCTTTACTATTTTAATACTAATTGTTCAGCATTCATATTCATACCGAAGTATTAGCACATATCTTTTCATTAAGCAGATTGTTGTACTTGTGATATTTATGTTTTTCATGATGTTGTAAATTCTTGTAAAAGAATCTTTAGATTTGGTTATTATTTATTCTTGTGTCACATGTTTGGATGTCAACATGTAGCCTTCACATTAAAACAGCTTGACTTATTCAGTTGTTAAGTCTTTACTATTATAAAGCATATTTAAATTTGAACTTTCTTGGAAACCACTGTGCATTAAGTTTTGGTAACTTTTAATCAGAACAGAAATGATTACAGCTTTAGAAGACTATGGAATAAATCAAGTCACCAGACTGCTGAACACATTATATGATACTGGAGATACACCTTCTGAATTATGTAACTTGTTGCAATCCCAATGAAATCAGGAGCCTTGGAATGTGATCAACATAGAACAATTAATATAATGAGTCACATCACAAAGATTTTACTATGAATTATCATGCAAAGAGTGAGGAAGAAAATGCAACCTGAAATAGGGGAAGAACAATGTGGGTTTGCAGAAGGAAAGGGTACAGTAAATGCTGTGTGTATGCTGCGAACAGTTATTGAACGTGCTATAGAAATAAACAAGGATATACATCTTTGCTTTATTGACTACACAAAGGCTTTTGATAGAGTTAAACATGTCAACATAGTGGATATGCTTGCAGATCTACGAATTGATTGGAAAGACATAGACTTATAAAAAACATATATTGGAAACAACAAGCTACCATAAGGATTAATAATGAAGTGGGACAATATCAACCTATTAAGAGAGGTGTTAGGCAGGGATGTGTAATGTCTCCAGATCTTTTTTCCCTATACAGTCAACATATTTTCAAAAATGTAGAAAATATAAATGGAATCAACATTGGAGGACAAAACATCAACATTAGATATGCAGATGATACAGTATTGATTGCAGACAATGAGCAGGATCTGCAACAATTAGTAGAGCGATTGTTGTACACAGTGAGCAACTGGGATTAGAATTAAATTGTAAAAAGACACAGGTTTTGGTCGTCACTAAGAAGAACGAAATACCACAATGTAATATACAAGTAAATGGGAATATTCTTCAACAAGTTAATCGGTACAATTATCTCGGCACAGTCATAACATCTGATTGGAGATGCCTTGAAGAGATTAGAACAAGAATCGCCATGGCGAAAGTAGCCTTTAGCAAAATGAAAAACATTCTGACCAATAAAAAAATGTCAATTGAAACGAGAAAAAGAGTGCTGAGGGGATACATAGAGCCTGTTCTTTTGTATGGATGTGAAACTTGGACAATGAGCAGTCAAGCTGAAAAACATCTGATGGCTGCAGAAATGTGGTTTCTGAGGAAATGCAAAGAATACCATGGACAGACAGAAAAACCAATGACCAAGTACTACAAGAGGACAGATGAAAATCGTAGATTGATTAGAGAAATTAGACGTAGTCAGTCAACATTTTTTGGATATGTTATGAGAAGAAATGGATTGGAGAACTTAGTGACAACTGGCAAGATCGAAGGGAACAGACCAAGAGGAAGACAGAGAGGAAAATACCTGGATGGCTTGGCCACATGGCATGGACGACACAGGAACACTGAGCTGATCCACGACTCTGGTGATCGAGTGAAATGGTGAATCATGACGGCCCACGCTTTCCGGCATGACACATGATTGATTGATTGAACTTTTAATCATAATCCCTTCTTCTAGCTCCTCCTCTGCAACCTGTCTAGAGTATATATATATATATATATATATATATATATATATATATTCACACACTTTTTAAACAACACCCAAGAAGAATGGAAGTTCACGGACAGTATTACCAAAAATCAGATAGATAATATTTTAATACAAAGAAGATGATCAGGCATAACATCGGCAAAAACCCTACGAAGTGCAGATTATGATGCAGATCATCAGTTAATACAGTGTTTCCCAACGTGGGGCCCATGCCCCACAATTCGATTGTTACGGGTGGCAATTCGAAAATGGAAGAAATCGGCTGGATATAACAAAACGGGGAGACTTGAGACTGAAGTTAACTAAATTGGAACCTGACATAAAATCTCTTTGCAGCAAGCATCAAGCGCAAGGATGTCACTAAATTTAAATAATTACTAATAATTAAAAAAATATAGAAAAATCTTTCATTAAAATTATTTTGTACTTGATTTGAAAATTTACTTACTGTGTTTGCTCAATAATTTCCTAGTAATTTCTTCCTAAAACCGCCAAACAAAAAAAAATAATTCACCCAACACAACCGACACACAAGGGCGCAGGGCCGGGGGGGGGGGGGGGGGGGGGGGGGGGGGGGGGGGGGGGGGGGGGGGGGGGGGGGGGGGGGGGGGGGGGGGGGCCTCTGGCCCCTCTGGGAACCGTGAGCCCTTCTAAAAAAAAAATTCAAGTTTCTTTAGTGAACATTTCAATTTTTGAATATTAAAAATGATGCATATGGTGGGGGTGGGGCATAAGAATTTTAGAAAGGCTTAGGTGGGGCATAGCACAAAAAAGGTTGGGAAACACTGAGTTAATAGAAGGAGATCTGAAATTAAAACTCAAAAAGCTTACCCGAGGACCAAGGCCACTTCGTTTTGATCTCACAAAAATAGCAGATGCATACACTGTAGAAGTTAAGAATCGTTTTGGGGTCTTGATGTCTGTACAAGAGAAAATGACACCTGATGAACTGGCAGTACAAGCTAGAGATATCTTGATAACTGCAGCCAAAGATTTAATTCTGATCAGAACTAAGCAACATAATCCATGGATTACACCATGCACGTTTGAATTAATAAAACAACGAAGGGAACTTAAAAAGAAAGAAAAAATCAATAACAGTGGGATGCAGTATAAATTCAACACGAGAAATAAGAAAGAACACAAGAAAGGACAAAAACCAGTATATACAAGATTGATGTATTAAAATAGAGCAAAATCAAAAGAATGGAAGAGATTACGAAATGTTCAAAGAAATTAAGTTATTGACAAGAAATGTTCAACCTCAATTAAATTTATCTGTGACAAGTTGGGAAATACCTTAACAGAATCTAGACAAATTCTAGAAAGATAGCAGGAATACTGCAGTGGAATGTATGATATGAATGACTGAGGATATGAATCCTATACATGAACCAATGATAGCAGAAACAGAACCTGAACCATCATTAGATAAAATTGCATGGGCAATAAAGAACCTGAAAAATGGTAAATCACCAGGATGTGATGAGATACCAGCTGAACTAATTAAAGCAGGAGGAGAAGAAAGTGTACAAATCTGTCACACATTATGTAAAAAGGTATGGAAATATGGTATATAGCCAAAAGATTGGAAGAGATCTTCATTCCAATACCAAAAAAGGGCAACCTGAAATTATGCACCAACTATAGAACTGTTGCCCTGATAAGTCATGCAAGTAAAATTCTACTAAAAATCATAATGGGAAGACTTCGTCTGGGAACCGTGAGCCCTTCTAAAAAAAAAATTCAAGTTTCTTTAGTGAACATTTCAATTTTTGAATATTAAAAATGATGCATATGGTGGGGGTGGGGCATAAGAATTTTAGAAAGGCTTAGGTGGGGCATAGCACAAAAAAGGTTGGGAAACACTGAGTTAATAGAAGGAGATCTGAAATTAAAACTCAAAAAGCTTACCCGAGGACCAAGGCCACTTCGTTTTGATCTCACAAAAATAGCAGATGCATACACTGTAGAAGTTAAGAATCGTTTTGGGGTCTTGATGTCTGTACAAGAGAAAATGACACCTGATGAACTGGCAGTACAAGCTAGAGATATCTTGATAACTGCAGCCAAAGATTTAATTCTGATCAGAACTAAGCAACATAATCCATGGATTACACCATGCACGTTTGAATTAATAAAACAACGAAGGGAACTTAAAAAGAAAGAAAAAATCAATAACAGTGGGATGCAGTATAAATTCAACACGAGAAATAAGAAAGAACACAAGAAAGGACAAAAACCAGTATATACAAGATTGATGTATTAAAATAGAGCAAAATCAAAAGAATGGAAGAGATTACGAAATGTTCAAAGAAATTAAGTTATTGACAAGAAATGTTCAACCTCAATTAAATTTATCTGTGACAAGTTGGGAAATACCTTAACAGAATCTAGACAAATTCTAGAAAGATAGCAGGAATACTGCAGTGGAATGTATGATATGAATGACTGAGGATATGAATCCTATACATGAACCAATGATAGCAGAAACAGAACCTGAACCATCATTAGATAAAATTGCATGGGCAATAAAGAACCTGAAAAATGGTAAATCACCAGGATGTGATGAGATACCAGCTGAACTAATTAAAGCAGGAGGAGAAGAAAGTGTACAAATCTGTCACACATTATGTAAAAAGGTATGGAAATATGGTATATAGCCAAAAGATTGGAAGAGATCTTCATTCCAATACCAAAAAAGGGCAACCTGAAATTATGCACCAACTATAGAACTGTTGCCCTGATAAGTCATGCAAGTAAAATTCTACTAAAAATCATAATGGGAAGACTTCGTAAAAAATGGAAGAAGAGATTAACATGATTCAAGCTGGATATTTTAAGATAAGATATTATTTAAGAATTTAATTATTTAATTTTAAGATACCCTTCTGTAAATCACCAAAATAGATATCCTTTGGTATTCTACCATTATTTATCCTCCTAATGTGTCCTATCCATCTATGTCTACGAAGACTGAGCATGAACAGTCACACAACCCGATCTTTCCAATACTTCAGTAATTGCGATTTTGTCTTGCAACTTATATCAAGTATTCTTCGCAGACACCGCATATGAAAGCTGTTTAAACATTTTTCTTGGTGTGAATAAGTTGTCCAGGCTTCACAACCATAGAGAAGAGTACTGACAACACAGGCTTGATAGACCAGGACTTTTGTTTTGCAGTAAGCTTCCTATTCTAGACTAAATGTTTAAACCTGTTCATTGTTATTGCTGCCTTACCAAACCTGATGTTGATTTCCTGATCTAGGGATAATTTGCCTCTGATCCTAGATTTGTAAAATAGTTTACTATTTCCACTTCGGTGTTGTCAAGATTGATGATACCCCATGTGCACCTTGTGACATAATCTGTGTCTTCTTTTTGTTAATTGTTAAAACCAAATTCATAACAAGCATTGGAGGATGCTGATAGTAGAAACTAATTCTTCCTAGGAGTGGGTCGTAATTGCAGCAGCATCTGCAAAAAGCAACTCTCTAATCAGTACCCTCCTAATTTTGGTCATGGCCTTCAATCTCTGAGCATTGTAGAGGCCGCCATCTAAGTGTGAGTGAATGTATATACCACCATCTAGATCATGAAAAGCATATTTCAATAGAAGTGAAAAGTATATTCCAAAGAAGGTAGGAGTAAGTACACAACCTTGCTAACTCCACTCTTGATTTCAAACTTTTATGTTGCACCATCAAACTTGATTATATCTTTCATGCCTGTGTGGAACAATTCTGCAATGGACAGAAGATTTGGCGCGCAGTCAATCTTTTTTAACGCCTTTAACACACACTCATGGCTGACCAATTCAAATGCCTTTGTGATTTCGATGATATGCAGGTAGTCGTCGACTTACGACCACGATCGGTTTCGACAGACCGGTCGTAACACGATTTGGTCGTAAGTTGAGTGCGCTATGTGTACAGTAATGTGAAGTGATGTTATAAAAATATTTAAGTTAAATTATATCATACATTTATTTTATTATTGTTATAAATCAGAATTTTCGATGTTCATTTTGTGCCATTTGTATCACCTCTACACCATTTTGTTTCTTATTTTTACATCGTCAGGTTTAAGAATAACACTGCATTAGGTTTAAGAAAAACACTGCATTAACTGTACATGTACAACTGGTTTAACCCTTTACAGGGCAGACGCTTGTCCGTTTTGTAGCCCTGAACGGGCAAGATTTTTTCAGGTTCGGTAAAATTTTGGGTCGCGTTAGTAAAAACATCACAAATAAGGTGTTAGTCAACCGATTTTAGTTAAATAAACAACACAATGAAGGGAAAAGCATGCAGAATATGTTACGCACATGATTTTTGTCGGTAATCCATATATGAACACAAATATTTGCGAAATACGGCATGTTGTTTGTGATTTTCCGTCATCTATACGGCAATTTACAAACACATTTTCAGAATCATAATCACTTTCTTTAAAGTCCGACTCAGACTGCTAATGCACTGATATCTAGCTGCGATTAATAGTCAATTTCGTGCCCTTTAATGTCACTTAAATTGAAACTAGCGAAATCTCGGCTATGACTTGAAGAATCGCCGAAATCCATTTTGAAAAACAGCGTAAAAATCCCAAAAACTATCAAAAAAAGTCTGTAAAAGTCCATTCAAATTCATACTATTGCGTTTACAAATGGCGGCCACGTTATCAAGCTGTCGGCGAAAGCGAAAGTAGCCGTCGGTAGTGTCAGAAAGCCGAGAGATCGCGTTTTTACAATGCATAATAGTATCGGACGTAAATGGCCGCTATGCGCGTTTTATGGCATCGGCCGGAAATGGCCGCTGTGCCCTGTAAAGGGTTAATATTTGCAAAACATACACAATACAGGTGTGGAAAATACTATAGGAAACATTATTATTACATGGTCTACCATCTCTAGCTCGACGTCGTCAATAAAGGTTGATGGTACCCCATGTGCACCTTGTGACCTAAACTGTCTTCTTTTTGCTAATTGTTAAACCAATTCTGAACAAGCATTGGAGAATGCAGATAGTAGACATTGTAATTCTTCCTCTGGGTCGTAACTGCAGCAGCATCTGCAAAAATCAGGTTATCCATCTAAGTCTATGAAGACTGAGCATCGAATAAACCGTCACACTACCTGATCTTTGCAGACAATGCCGATCGACTGATAATTGAGGCAGAAATAAATCTTTAAATATTGAGTACAAACCACTACTGGCAACGCTGATCGCACTCTGGTATGAACCTAAGGCCTATCCACGTCAATGTGGAAGCACTAGACTCGAGTTAATAATATGGCTAGTGATTGTGGTCGTAAAGTCGAATGGTCGTAAGTTGCATAGGTCATAAGTCGACGACTAGCTGTGTGTGTGTGTATATATATATATATATATATATATATATATATATATATATATATATATATATATATATATATACACACACACACACACGCACGCGCGCGCACACACACGCATATATATATATATGCATTTGTCACCAGGCATGGTATATGCCAGGTGGACCTGATTCTTTGAAAAAACCTGGAAAATATATAGGAAAAAATATTTGTAAATGTTGCTCTGACTCTTAGTGTTTATATGACCAACTGGCTTTATGTTTCATGGTTTTTGTGTGTGTGAATGCATGCATATATGCATGTTATAAAACATGTAGTCTTGACTGTGTCAATATATGTAATAGGAAGGGACATGTGCACGATTAGCCTGTGTGCCCAGTTTGTGACTTTAATAATAAAAACTTCATTCACTAAAGATGGTGTTGGGCTGCCAAATATAGACAACTAAGCAGTCTGGGCTCCCAGCAGTGACAGACTAGTTTTCTTTATTTTTCTTTCCAACCATTATGACTGTGGGTTCAACCTAGCTTATAAAATGGTACCAGATAATTTAAAGAAGTTTCTGAAACTTTGGATGAAGACACAGTGATAGTGAAAGAAATCAAGGCTGTGCTTTGATGATAAAAAAACAGCGCTCCAGAGCCTGATGGCATAAGATACGACGACATCAATATGTGTATAGACAACGAGCTAGAGAAACTAGC
Organism: Cepaea nemoralis; assembly: GCA_014155875.1. Taxonomy (NCBI): domain Eukaryota; kingdom Metazoa; phylum Mollusca; class Gastropoda; order Stylommatophora; family Helicidae; genus Cepaea; species Cepaea nemoralis. The sequence goes on from JACEFZ010019406.1 coordinate 780,415, forward strand.
AGACATGTATAACAGTATAGGGAGTGCTAGGATCAAGGAGGAGTGGTTACACAGCTATCTGATTCCCTTGCCGAAGCTTGGCAAAGACCACACAAAAATTCAAGGATATCGATTTATAACCATGCAGAATACAATAGGCAAGCTGCTGGAAAAGTTAATTGCCAGGAAAATATCAAGCCAGCTAGAGAGGCAAGGTGTTTTCCCACCTACCCTGGGTGGGTACCGCCCAAAAAGAGAAACCTCGACGAATGCAGCAGTTTTTGCCCATGATGTCTATGAAGGTTTCCACTCAGGCATTGAAACCTTTGCTGCAGCGATTGATCTTGAGGACGCGTACAACAGAGTACCATTCCTCTTTAGCTGGATCGCTGCAGCCCTCTTGCAATGGAAAGTAGTTTTTAGATGTGACGATGTTTTAGTGTATCGTCAGAGTAAGGATAGAGATCAAGTTGCTGTGGAACTACAAACAACTCAATAGCATAAGTACTTGGTGTGTTGAAGCTGGGGGCAATGGTAAACCCAACAAAGGCAACAGTAACTTGGTTCTCGTTGAATAATCATCAACACTCCAACGCCAACTGTAAAGCTGTGTTCAGAGACGGTGGAAAGAACACAGGCAATGAATTACCTGGAGATACGGTTTGATCGAAGCCTTGCTTATAATGAGCACATAGACCAGGTGATAACAAAGGCCAAGTGGGCTTTGGCTGCGATGCGGGTGATGGTGGCAGCAAACTGTGAGCAGTGCCATCTATGTCTTCTGTACGAGGGGGCTGGTAATGTCTGTTTTTGAGTATGCGATGGCAATCCTGACTCTCAGCCGTAAGCAAATAGAAAGGATGGAAAGGATACAGAATGAAGCTATGTGAATTATTCTTGGATGTACAAGTGATACAGCATGCAGGGCGATGCTCTACCTTCTTGATTTTCCAACCATTGAAGACAGAATACAAGTTTGCAGAGCACGCGCCTACCTCAGAGTTAACACAAACACACATCCACTGCATAGTGAAATTAGGAAGGTGAAGGGCAGCAGGTTAAAAAGAGGACGGTCGTGGATGGGTCAAGCCGAAGACATTCTTCAACAGGTGTGTTCACTTGAGGACTTAGAACCTGGCGAGGAGTGGGTACAAGTGCCAATAGATTTCTGTACATCCTTTTCAGCTTGCATCCAACTAGATAGAAAAAGCAGACAAGAAAATCCGGCTGCTGTGGAGGCGGAAGTGCAAGCGTTGATTTTCGAGAATTCGCTAGACGGTGATGCCGTCATTTACACAAATGGGTCAGTCGTCCGGCACGTGAGAAGCTCATGGGCCTTTACGGCTCAGGCCAGAGGGAGAATTGTGGAGGAGGACTCTGGTGCTTTTGCTGAGACCCCAAGTAGCCTGACTATGGAAGTCATGGCAGTAAGTAAAGCAGTAACATGGCTCGAGACCCAGATATTCACTAGGGCATGTTTCCTTAGTGACTCAATGAGCATGCTCAAGAGGATAGAGATGGGGTGGATCCAAAGAGAATGGTTGCTGTCTCTGGAGCAAAGATTAGTTTCATCTTCGTGCCAGGGCATGCAGGAGTACAAGGAAATGAGCGGGCTGACAAGTTCACAGGTAAGGCTACTGTGGAGGAAGAACGCACCATGGACCAGGCTGACATTCTGAATGCTCTACGAGAAGTAAGACTTTTGCGAGAACCAAGTGATGACTGTGAATCTATAACCATGGCCAGACTGCGAGAACAGCAAATTAAAAGAGGGGTGGCCAAACAAGAACACTATGCAGGAAGCCAAAGAAGATTGATAAACCAACACAGAACTGGTGTCGTTAGCCGCTACACGCTGTGGGATTTGCTGAGGAGGGGATCCGAGCACTTATGGACTGAATGGTTTGATGTGCAATGAGGATGATCTGTCAACTAACTAACTTAAAGAAATTTCTGGGATTTGCTGCGTACTAAAGCTGGTGAGAAAGTGAACTTGATATTCAAGGAGAGTCCTTTCTTTGCACTCTGTTACTACAATGTCCAACAATTGTTGTAGAGCTTTTGCATTATCCGCCACCAAAACCGTATCATCTGCGTAGCAGATATTGTTTATATTATAACCTCCTATTAGTATTCCTAGCTTCTCTTTGATCTCTCTCGTTATTACTTCGCTATATAGGGAGAAGAGATCCGGTGACAGAACACATCATTGTCATATTACTAGCTTTATTTGTTCATAATTGCCTTCTTTATTTTCCAATTTAATTCCTGTTACTTGCTTCCTGTTACTTGGTTCCAGTATATGATCTTTATTATTCTGAGATTTTTCCCATCTTGATATCTTATAACATCTGATCTTTTTTCAACATTGTAATCAGTTCATCATGTTGTACTTTATCAAATGCCTTGGTATAATCTATGAAGCACAAATATATATGTCGTTCTATGTCACTATAGATCTTTCTATTAGTGTTCATAATATATATATTTTGCATTGTTTGTACCCTTTCCTTCCAAAAATCCATATTGTTCTTCAGCAATTCTTATTTTTATTTTCTTTCTTGTTCTTCTCATTATAATTATGAGTAGAAGCTTAATGACACAGTTTAACAGGTTAATCATACTAACACCTTCGCATTTAATTCTTCCTGGTCTTTTTGGTATAGATATACAGATTTCAGCATATCGCTCGGTAGATATCCACTGCTGTAAACATCATTCAACATTTTGCTTAATATACCTACTCCAAATTCTCCCAATACTTCTAATTCTTCTATTGTGATTTCATCTGGTCCAGCTGTTTTTCCTTTCTTCATATATTTCATAGCGTCAGCGACTTCTTCTTTTAGAATAGGTGGACCTTCTAAGTTACTTTCTTCTGTTAATTCTTCCCTTTCTCCATCATATAATTCTCTTATATACTCATTCCACCTCTTCATTATATCATCTTCCTCCAATAATATCTTTCCTGTTTTTGATTTCAAACACCCTGTATTTACTCTTTATTTTTCGTCCTGTGAGCTCATTGATTTGTCTCTGCATATTTTTTGTATCTTGAATAGAATGTAATTCAATTCTCTTGCACTGCTCATTTAACCAACTTTCTTTTGCCTTCACACATTTATCTGTTATTACTTTATTTATCTTATCATACTTTTGTTTATCACCTTTACTCTTGTTTTATTTTGTCCATCAACTGTAAGATTTCTTCAGTCATCCATTTTTTTCTTAGCTTTTTGGCTTCTCTCTGGTAATATTTCTTTGATTGTTTGATGAATGGACCCTTAACATTTCCCATTGTTCATTTATATTCTGTATTTTAGCCATTGCATTGTACCTATTTTTCACAGTAACTATTGTTCTTGAATTTCTTTATTTGCTTACAGAACATCTTTATTAAGTCTCATGTTCTTAACCCCCTTTTTCCCTCTCTTCTTACTTTTATTTGTCCATATAGTGGTACATGATCACTATCACAGTCAGCACCAGGCATTGTCTTAACATTAAAATGCATTTCTAAATCTTTTATTAATAAGTACGTAGTCAGTTTGGTTTAGTATTTTCTTATCAAGGCTTCTCCATGTGTAAAGTCGTCATTATGGTGTTTAAACCAGGTGTTTCCAATTATATCATTGATATTTGCAGATTCTATTCTTCTCCTCACTTTCGTTTCTTGTACCCAAAGCATCATTCCTGCCTACTTTTGCAATAAAATCCACTAGTATTATTATAATTTCTTGTGATTTAATTTGAGACATCTTCTTCTTCTTCTTCTTCAGCATTCCGAGCCATTGAGGTTCTTTGCTGCAGATACAATCCATCTCCATTCGTCTCTCTGGTTGACCTTCTCTTGCCAGTCGTTGATTCCAAGTGCTTGTAAGTCTGTATATATATTATCTCTCCACCGTCTTCTTGGTCTACCTCGGGGTCTACGGTCATTTATTTCCTGAGTGTAAGCGAGTTTTGTTTCCCTATTATCTTCCATTCTTTCTATATGCCCCAGCCATTGTAGTCTATTAGCCTTCATGATACCAGTGATTAGCGGGGACTTAACAGATCATAAATGTCTTTATTACTTCTTCTTTTCCACTCTCCACTTTGTGTATCCCTAATGGGTCCAAAGATGCGTCTTAAAACTTTGTTCTCAAAGGTTTGTAGCAAGGCTTCACCTCCTTTCGTTGTACTCCAGGTTTCAGAGCCATACAGCACAACTGGTCTAATCAGTGTTTTGTATATTGTGATCTTGGTATTACGAGATAGCGCCTTTGATTTTAGTAGATGTTGTAGTGCATAGTATATCTTATTTCCAGAATTGATTCTAGTTTGTATTTCTTCCCTTATGATGTTGGAGTAGTTGAAGATTGTACCCAGGTATTTGTATGTTTCCGTTCTTTTAATGGTCATATTATCTATTTGCATGTGGCCAGAGTTTTTAGCCATTCCTTCTCTTGATATTACCATATATTGTCTTATCTTGGTTGATAACCAGCCCCATCTGTTGGGGTCATCCTTTAAGTGAGTCAATATTTCCAATGTCTTTTGTTCATTTTCCCCTATAATATCTATATTATCTGCATAACCAAGCAGCTTGGATGTTCCTCCAATATCACATTCCTCCTTTACCCTCCTTACAACTTTCTCTAGAGCCAGATTGAAGAGTGGCGGCGATAGTGCATCACCCTGTTTCAAGCCAGATGTTATTTGGAAAGGGTCTGATTTCCTGCCTTTATATGTTACTATATTATAAGTATCTTCCATGCATAGTCTGGTCATGTTGATTAACTTCCTTGGTATTCCAAATTCCCGCATAGCATTCTATAGACTATTCCTATGGACACTATCATAAGCCTTTTTAAAATCCACAAAAATGTTATGGAGATCTCTTTTATATTCCCAATTTTTCTCGGCTATTTGTCGTAAGATAAATATCTGATCTATTGTTGATCTGTTTTGTCTAAAACCCGCCTGGTAGTCACCTAATATGTATTCTGAATATGGTTTTAGTCTATTTAGTAGTACTGCGGATAGTATCTTATAGCTTATGGACAGTAGTGATATTCCTCAATTAACAATCCAACTCTTGTTATTTCAATTTGAGACATCACCATTTCTATTTCATATAAGTGTTGTATTTCTTTGTCACTACTGCTTGTTGGTGCATATACTTGTATAATATTTATATCTATTGGTTTGCTGTTGATTTTGATCATAATAGCTATCTGAAATACACCAGTAACCATTAATTGACGTGGCTTTTTTTTTCTTTTCAATCAAAAAGTAGTCCCACTCATTTTTCGTGTGTAGCCTCTCCAAAATAAACTATTGTGTGGTTGTCTGTTATAATTTTATCCGATCCCTTCCACCTCATTTCATTTATGCCTAGGATATTCATCTTCATGCTTTCCATTTCTCTGAAAGCAATTCACTATACATATAATCTTTTCAAGCCTTTTGATTGATCTGCTGTCTGTCATGCAGGAATCTGGTGATGAGCAAGCAGATATGCTGATTTCAATGGGCACTATTTTGTGGGAGCATTGGATGGGCAAAGGACGTACAATACACATCATATATAAAATGTTACTGCAAACTGACAAAGAAGTTGATAAATCAACCTGATAAGGATTGTTTTGTAGCAGCACTTGTGGCAGTAGTGAGAAAGATCACATGTGTTGATGACAGGTTTATTCATAATCAGAGCTCTGTGGAAACAGCATCCCTACACTTGAACATCTGCTTACAGATACAGCAGACGTGTGTTATGCCGATTCTTGTAATTAGTCAGTCAGTCAATTAGTCTTTCTCATAGCAAATTATTGTTCCTAAATGGATTTACTGCAATGTTTTCAAGCCTTCTAACATGTCACCTGTCCTACCCACTCATTACATAGGAGTACAATTTTACAGCTTGATGATTTGCTTTGTAACATTTGTTGATGGTTTCATGAATTGTATTAATGGTTGGCTTTCATCACTTTATTATGCTGTTTTGCCTATTTCAGTACATTTATGTTTTCAGCACAGTACCAAAAGTGCTGAAATGGGAATGGGAAATTAAAGTGATAAATTACCATTAACATGGCATATTTATTATTTTCTGATTAAAGTTTACATTATATCACATATTGGTCTCATAACAGTTTCATATGAAAACGTGCAGAAATGTTTCATTTGTTTGAAATTCTTTTCATAATCCTTAAAGTATTTTTGACATGTATTTCAGCCCTACAGAAGTGAAGGTGTTGGTTGAAAATATGCTTGGACATAGGCTGGTTACTAAACAAACGCCCAAGAATGGTGTATTGGTCACAAAGGTAGTTAATGGTTTGATGTCATGTCTGTTTTATTGATAATTCTTTCGAGATGAATGCCAGTCAGTACCTCTAAATGTATTTCTTGTTATTTCAATGACCTCAAGGGATTCGAGCGATTTATGTTATATGTGAAAATAAATTTTGAGAAGCCCACAAAGGTCCTAATTGAACATCTTTGTAATGAGCCACGTGTGTTGTTGAGTATACATGGCGAATGTTTATCACAAGTGATTGGAACTAGAGCTGCAGCTTGTCAGCAGAGTTAAAGTGCAGGTACTAGGGCACTATTAAAAACAAGAGCCAGAAGTGAGAATTGTGCTAGTCACTGCTGTGGTTACTATTTTATATAAAATTCCACCATTGCACCTGTCTTTTTGATCAGATTACTAACACAGGTAGACACTGATTTTAAAAGCTATGTGTTTATTGAACTGAGCTTCTTGTAAGCAACATATATTTAATTTACCTCCACATTCCTGTGCATTATTTTGAGTCTTTCTTTAGTATGGCCAGACACTCTATTTTCGTGTCCCCTGGCTACACAGGACAACTGAGAAGGACCTCTAGTTACTGTGGTTGGGCCTTTTTAAGGTGTAGGGCTCGGTACTGCATCTGCCTGAGAGTTTCACAGGGCAAGCACTCTATAGAGTTTTGCATTGAAGACATATTTTCTTTGCCATTGTGCGTGACATCCAGATTGCTGTGTTGCACATTCTGCTGGTTTCCCCCATCTTTAACAGCTTTTTTGCTTGCATAATCTGGTTTTATTCGAGTGTAGGTATGTATGTGTACACATATCTACATGTGTATGTACATATGTAAAACTGTTTGATTTTACATCCCAGAGACTGGGTGAAGAGATTAATGAGGTTCAAACTGGATTTAGACAAGGAAGAGGAACAAGAGTACTCAACATGCGTTTAATAATAGAGAAGTGTAGAGAATTTAGTGTAAACCTATTCTCATGTTTTGTGGATTATTCAAAGGCATTTGACTGTGTACAACATCAGAAACTTTGGGAAATTATGAGGAAAATGGTCTTTCCGTAACACGTAGTGCATCACATAAAAATGCTCTATCTAGACCAGGGGTCACCAAACTACGACGTCATTTCATCCAGCCTGCCGATGATACTCGAACTTGTTTGATATAACGCATGGAACACGAGACGTTGTGATACAATTTAAATGTAAATATTATATTTTGAATAATAGTTTAGTTTAGTCGTTGAATCAACAGCACGGCACACAGTTTAACTCATAAGTGCTCCGTTTTCCTCCTAACTCAAACCTGTCACGTCACTGCACAGAGATGACTGTCACATCACAGACTACAGAAAACATCAGGATGGGACTGTCACATCACAGACTGCAGGAAACATCAGGATGGGACTGTCACATCACAGACTTCAGGAAACAGGATGGGATTTCAAATAATAGGAGATCTTCACATGTGCGGAGACCTCCTGGCTGCTATGTGTCTTAAATTTACTAATTTCAATTATAAATTACTGTATCTAGATTTTCTTGTTTATTGTAATATTTGCTCATTTCGCGCCATCCCAGGTCCTTTCCCGGCTCATGGTAGAGCCGCCACGCTCTGACGTTACCATGATTTCCATGGTACCACACACACACACACACACACACCCACACCCACACACACACACATCTTTCCACGCCACGCTGTGACGTTACCATGATTTCCATGGTACAACACACACGCGCGCGCACACACACGCACATCTTTCCCTCCCCCAGATGTGCACGTCTTTCAACACAGGTCCGATGCTGCAGAAATATTTACTTCTTTTTGCCAATCATCCATTGTATAGGCATGTAACAAGGATTTCTTTGTTTGACAGTGATAGGTAAGTGAACTAGAAGTGTGAATAGAGGCAATAAAGTAGAAAACATAGCATAAAATTCCATAGAATCCACGTATTATTACAAAAATATTATCCCCAGCTCAGAAGAATTCCCCGTCAAGGTGTTAATCGAGCTGGTCTCTAGACCCGTGCTTCAAAATTTCTGCTGGAGCAGATCCTTATGCAAATGTTTACTTTGCTAAAGGAACTCTGTGTGATGATCCAAGTGTCTGTCCTACTTTATGTAATAAACCATATGGGCAGAAATGTTGCATTTAGGCGATTTCGGTCTGTTTCAGCGGAACCTCTGGCTGCCACTTGCGGAACCCCGGTTGAAAAACACTGCTCTAGGCTGTTTATTTAGGCCTGCCCTATTGATATATTTTGCACACCTTATTATGAGATATATTCTATTACCAAAGGTACCTATACACTTTTTATGTATCTTTGGTGAGCCATAGCTTCACCAGCGACCCCTTGTCTGCTTTTCTTGTGTTTCAATAGGTCTTTAATTATGTTTCTAATTCAATGTCCTTTTCATTTTCAGATCCCCTGTACTTCACCCTTCATTATGGCTATTAAGAAAAGAAAAGTGGACGCAGAGTGTCGCGTTTTCAATGAAGAATGGGGAGTAAAATACTTCTTTGTGGAAATAAAGGACCAGAAAACGAGATGCGTAATATGCAGCGAAAGTGTTGACGTTTTGAAAGAGTACAATCTATGCGTCACTAGGAAACAAAGTATCTATCAACATATTCAAAGTTTTCTGGAAAGTTACGCTCTGTGAAATATGAGTCCATGGAACGTGGTTTAGAAACACAAAGACATCTCTTCACAAGAAAGTTTGCTGAAAATGAATATCTCACTCGTACAAGTTACAAAATAGCGCATAAGATAGCAGAACGAAGAAAACCGTTTACCGATGTAACTTTATCAAAGAGTGTATGATAGACGCAGCAAATGACATGTCCTGAGAAAGCTGATTTGTTTGGAACTATCAGCCTTTCGGTAAGTTCAGTTGTGCGAAGAACAGAATAACTCGAAGAGAACATGGTGCTACAGATATGCGAGAAAACTAGGAACTTGTTGTGGGGTATTCTCTGGCGCTGGATGAGTCTCTCTCGAGTACATCACAATTTCTTGTGTTCATTCGTTCTGCCAATTTGGACTTTCAGAAAAAGGAAGAGTTGGCATCCGTTTGCAGCATGCATGGAACAACTGGAGAAGACATTTTCATGGAAGTGCAAAAATTTTTGCAAGGCCATAACCTTCAGTGGAATCAGCTTTGACGTGTTAAGTTGATGAACGAAAAAACGTGGCTGGAGTGAGGAAGGGTCTGATGGGGCAGATCAGCAAACACTCTGTGGCAAAGACTTAGATATTTCTTGTCTACTGATACCGGTCGTTTCTGATTTGAACTTCATTTGGGGACATAAACTCAATCACCTTCAGTTCCAGGTGTTTCTTGAAGAAATTGATTCTGAATTCTTTGATAATTTGTTTAAAGTAAATAAATATGTTGATTGTTTTTGTTTTTTGTGTGTGTGCATTGCACGCCACTCACCCATGATTAACTTAGTTTTTTGTCTTTTCCCCAGAGCTTTCGTTCTGGCTTGCAAGTATTGTTAAGCATTGTTAAAGTTAGTTGCATATCCTTTACAGGACGTTTGCTGTCAACACCAGCATTTTTTGCTGTTGATGTCTTGGCAAGTTTACGTTCAGTAGTTTGCCATTGCTTTCTGAATGACCGACACCCATACCATAGCGTAAAAGACCAGTGCAACTCGGTCTGCTGCCAAATTGTGCACAGCTATGTGTCAAACGCTGGTATACAGGATTACGGACCGCGTCTGTAAGACCTTCGCCATGAAGACAGGCGCAAGTATTGTACAGAATGAGTATCCGGCCCGCACTCGTCATTTTGTCAGTTATCCGGCCCACCGTGAAAAAGGTTTGGTGACCCCTGATCTAGACCAACAAGCAGCGGTTATAATAGATGACGAGACATCATATTGGTTTGTCATCAAACAAGGAGTCCTGTCAGAATCTCCGGGTCTTCATCTCCACCGCCTGGTGGCGACGACCAGGTACGACCGTGAACTTGACTAACAGTTACTACGCAGTGGATGGCCAGGGGTCAGCGTGGCGCACGAAGCACACGAGAGCGGAAAGCCGGGCCAACGAGGAATCACTGCTGGTAGCTCAGACAGCCTAGGACCTCGAGACTAGACGGACATGAAAGAGAGTGGTGCACATATCTATGTATGAGTCGATGCTTGAAGGAAGAAAGCCTGTATGCTTTGTGGAGTAGAGTAAAGACTGAGTGAGTGTTATATTCTATTGTATTTATGAATTGATATATTGCATGTATGTATATGGAAATGGCGTTATCGCTGACTTTGAGCGATGCCTGATATGAATGCTATTTTGAGAAGTGCGATTAAAGTGTTTGAGTTATGTCGCCGTGTGTTTGTACAGTCACTATCTGTGAGTGATTGTTTTCACGCCTATTAGTGAATACGAGCCTGTGTTAATATAAAACAAGACCCTGACAAGTCCGCCAGGGCTGTATGTTGACAAGTTGACTTTCGTCCTTGACTTGGGGAGTAAATTACAAGTACCTCTGAAGTCGGAGTGGGTTCGCCTGATGGCGGGGGACAGTGTTAATAGGGAAAGCTAATCCACATGCAAAATGCAGTCTAGCACTACTAGAAGTAGTGTTTATGGACTATGCTTGAGTTCAAAGTGAGCGAGCGCAAAAATAAAATACTTGAGAGGTAATTCTCAACTGTGCTCCGGCTATGACTGCAGTTTGGAACTTTGTATGACTGTATTGATAGATCTGTGCATCTTTGTTTTGAGTATTTGTATCTGGTATTTTACCATCATATAGCTCTTCTACATATTCAGCACATCTATTAATTATATTGTTTTGCCCCATAAATATTGTTCCGTCCTTTGTTTTTAAACATCCAATAGTAATCCCATGCTTTTCTACCTGTTAAGATATTTATTTGCTGCATGAAATTTGTCTTTCCTTTTGTTTTTCCGTCTCTGTGTTTCTTATTCTGCCAGATTTCTATGGCCTGTTTGCATTTTACTATTTCTTTATATGTTCTATTAAATGTTTCCTTATTTTTCTGTTTCCTTCTTTTATCCATTTCCAGAATTTTGTTTGCCATCCGTATTTTCACAATTCTATGTACAAAAGGAATGGTTTTGTCTAATGGATGTTATATAAATCAATTCATTTATCATATTCCACTGTTTATTGCTGCTAGGCTGTATTATCTCCAAGGCTTTATATCTGTTCTTTACAGTAACATTGTACATTTCCTTCATGACTTTGTCTGATATAAATAATGCAACACCTAACTTCTTTGTCTGTGCAGTCTTTTTTTAAAGTCTTCCATCAGCTCTTGTAATGGGACCATAACAGTTTACTGCAAGTCTGTTTTTTTACTCCCACCAAACTTTATAAATCTTGTAATCATCAAGTAGTCATTTTGATCGCAAACAGGGTTTTCCATGTCCATAATCATTGAGGATGGTGTTTGAATAAGATGTTACCTATTATATCATGTTATTATTCTACCCACGTTATTGGTCTGTCAGCATACTCATTCTTTTTACCTAGGAGATAGCCACTAGTCATGTTACTTACTTTGTGTGTGTGATATCCATGCGTATATGTGTATTTATGTTTTTTTTTTTTTTAAATACTAATTTCATACATATAAGCATGCACCACATTTTTAAGAAATGTGATATGTGGGTTGGGAATAAGTTGTTGCTAACTGATGCTATGCTATTATGCAAATGATAGTAAAGTACTGTACTGTAATTGTTTTATTTCATCGTTTATTGTGATCATAGTGAAAAAAAAAGTTTCAATTTTGCAGGTTATGGTGGCAGAAGCCCTTGACATTGCCCGTGAAACGTATTTTGCAATTTTAATGGATCGAGGACATGGTGGGCCAGTTTTTGTTGGGAGTCCTAAAGGTGGAATGGACATTGAAGAAGTTGCAGAAAAGGAGCCAGAGGCAATCTTCAAAGTGAGTTTCAGTGACCAATTATGACTAGTAGCCTCATCTGCAAGATGCTGCCTTTAACATTAACTTAGTAACTCATTAAATCAGAAGCAAAATAAACTACACACTAGACGGGAGGTCAAAATAATTAGGTCTACACCTTTATAGGCAAAAAACAAAGATAATGAGATTAAAGCAATCTAATAACAGCCTGATCACCCATGGCGAAACCTCACACCAATAGGCAGAATCGTACATCTATTTAGGTAGCAGTGTAGGCAAAGATGGGGAACAGAGAGAGATATTAAAATAAGAATACAAAAGGCAAGAGGAGCTTTTATAGCCCTAGGAAATTTGTGGTAATCAAATGAAATTAAACTTTCCACCAAACTTAGAATATTTAACTCCAGTGTTAAATCAGTACTACTATATGGATCAGAAACATGGGGAATGACGAAAAGAATTACTTACTAATAGACTACAAACGGTCAATAATTGGTGCCTGCACAGAGTAGTGGGACTAAAACTGTATGACATCATCAACTGTAAATTTCACGGAGAGAACTAAATAAATTCTAGTAAATCACAAGGTAAAGTCACCTGAGAAAATACATGTAGAGTATAAACTTACAGGAAACAAGAATATTAATGCATTTCTTGCGTTACTTATTTGTTAGGTATAGTTGTTTTTCAACATATTCACAGATCATAACTAAACATATTTTAAAAGCAGCCTCTTTTTCTCAGGAGGCAGTACGTTTTTATTTTTTCACAAATACAGGCTAATATTTACTAGAACTTTTCTTCTTCCATTGACTTCAGTGAAGTGTTCAGGGAAGATGTAAGGATCTTTTACGTGCTTTTTCTAATGCTCTTTGTAAGTTAGTATTCATTTTCCTAAGGTTCTTAATAGATCTCGATCTTTTCGATCTTTTACATGATGTGGTGAGATGGGGGTGGGTACCACATATCTCGCCTACATATATATCTTTGGTCTATAAGTCTTTGGTAAACTGTATTGAATACAATGAACTGCCTATCACACAGTAATTTTCGCAAGTCACGTTTAAGTGAGAACCAGAAAGAAGATTTATTAGAGACATGGTATCTTGGGTAAAGAACAGAAGAACAATACTGGACAACAGAAATTAGTCTTCGCGCAAAAATGTGCCGGTTGGCCTTGTCATCACTAAAACCCAGGGACTTGCGTGATAATCATTCTGTTGTTTCTGTGAAGGTTTGCAAAGATTTTGAGTCACCCCGAGGTTCTTGGTCTGGTAACCAAGGTTGAAGAAGTTGGTACTAGTTGCTCCTGTAATTCGGCTTAAGGTTACTGAAGTAACAGAACAGAAAGGCACAGAGAAAGAAAAAAAAGAAGGGGGGGGGGGGGGGGGGGGGGGGTACGTAGAACATCCTATCTGGAGTTTACGACAATCCTGACAATCTTATCACTCCAGCAGTATTAATTGCGTGAGGGTTGTAGTGGATCCCGACATTCATGGTCCCATGATGTTCGGTAGAGAATTTATGTTAGGTTGAAGTGTTATTCCAACGTATTGGGATGTGTCCATTAACAAACAGAGGATTTGAGTGGAAGGAATATCCTAGTTTAGTTTCTTGCGATCAGGAACCCATTAAGGTAGCAGCAAAGGTTATCGTAACGCCATTTACTGATCTTATGACATTAATATCAACGACCTCATGATGGTAGTTGAATTAAAGCTCTGAGTTAGACGAATCCCATGAGTAGGAGTTAGGACTTAACACTCCTCCTTCACTCAGTAAAAGAATTCCAATAACTTTGGGAAAACTAAAATTTTGTCTGTTCTGCATGGCCTTTCACTTATGGTATTGTTTATCACTGCGGTCTTCCCACCAGAAGTCTAGGTCAAGTCGACTCCCCCACTGTACTGTGTTCCGCATTGGATCTGAGCCACAACAGCTGTTGAACCAGGCTATGTTAGTTATATTAGAATACATTTTATGTGTTATCGATGCGACACAATATTGGAAATGTGTTAGGTTTAATTATAGAAAGAACAAATCAGCTGTCTGTGGAATTAGATCTTGGCTCTGCCTTGCAAAGACTAAGCGTAACATACTTCCCAGAGCAGCCTAACCTTTGTTCAGTGCGAGTGTCAGATGTGAAATGACGGCACTACTGATGCCCGGATGTGTTTAAGGGTTTCCAAAAACACAACGTGACAAACTTCACTAGACAATCTGGAATTATGGAATGCATGGATGAATCATTCATGTACATGGGACGCAGAGGTGTTTCCAAGGCACCAGGGCCGGGTTATATACTGGCCAAGACCTATTGACACGTCCTCGTCGAGCGTCCTGGGCAACAGGTCCCTTCAGGGTCCTGGCTAAAGTCAGTAGGATTGCCGATTCCTTCAAAGTCGGAGAGTGTCTGACTGTACGGCGAGGAACCACAAGTCTGCACCCCAATAAGCCAGACATGGGACAACGGATACTCACGCAAACCTCAGGTCCTGTATGACATCACACTGATGTTGGAAAACAGGATGCCTTCATCCGACATACAGGACTTCGCGTTGGAGCTCAAGCCAACGAACACAAGCAAGCAAGCATTCATGTACATCCGAACAGATTTCTTCAGATTCATGGGAAGTTTGGAGTTCAGTCTTTCAAATACACAGAATCAACCCACACACATCATTTTCCCCGCAATTAAATCCTCCTCCTTCCTCTTGGGAATAGTTTAACCAGCTTGTGTTTCATTATGCATTGTCTTCCCCTTGCTCTGTATTCATTGTATTTCATCAATGTGGCTGTTTGTGGCAGATAGTACCAGGGTATTCTTGTGAGATGGCCAAGCTAATCTATTTAACCCTTTACAGGGCAAAACGTCCATTTGCAACCGATTGCTTAAGCGAGTAGATCGGCCGATTGCATCCGATACTATTATGCATTGTAAAAACGCGATCTCTCTGCTTTCTGACACTTCCGGCGGCTGCTTTCGCCAATAGCTTGACAACGTGGCCGCCATTTGTAAGCGGTTTATCGACGATCCGACTAATCATTTTTCGTTGCTTCAAGATCAGTAAATGTTATAATGTGTTGCTCAAATATGTTAAACTCCAAAGATACTTTCAAGATTGGTTATTGGAATGTCAGAACTATGTACCAGACGGGGAAAACGACGCAGGTGTGTAATGTTATGAATGAATACAACCTAGAAATTCTTGGGGTTAGCGAGTGCAGATGGACTGACTCAGGTAAGACATTTCTCAACTGTGAACAAAGACACATAATTTATTCAAGAAGAACCGACAACCATCATTCGAATGGAGTCGCTATCATCATGTCAAAAAATGTAGAAAGATCACTGATCAGCTGGGAACCAGTAAATGATAGAATCATAACAGCGCGTTACCAAACAAAATATTTCAAGCTAACAATCATACAGTGCTACGCACCTACCAACGACGATACAGACATCAACAAAGATAATTTCTATGAACAACTAATTGGTACCATCAACTCATCTCCCAAGCACGCCATTGTTGTATTAATGGGTGATTTCAATGCCAAGATAGGGTCTGACAATAAGGGTGTTGAGAGATATATGGGAATCCACGGCTTAGGGGATATGAACCAAAACGGAGAGAGACTACTAGAATTCTGTGAAATATCAAATCTGATAGTAGCAAACTCTTTATTTCCACACAAAGATATACACAAAGTCACGTGGAACTCGCCTGATAGCATCACAAAAAATCAGATAGACCATTTTTGCATTAATACCAAATTCCGTTCATCAGTACAAGACATCAGAGCCTACAGAGGTGCAGATGCTGGCAGTGATCACAATCTCTGCATTGCCAAACTAAAAATAAAGCTCAAGACTCTGCACAGATCACCCAGAATTAAGAAAATAAACTCACAGTCCCTACTGACTAAAGAACACCAACTCGCATTCAATTCAGAGGTACAAAGCATCTATGCTAACAAAGAAAGTATATCGAGCAATGCGAATATTAAAAACAACATTGAAGAAAATTGGAATTTCCTAAAAAATACCTTGCTAAATGCTGCAACAAACACAGTCGGCTACGTACAAAGACAGAAGAAGAAGTGGCTAAGCGATAACACCTGGACGAAGATACAAGAAAGAAAACAAGCAAAACTAACACTTCTTTCTGCAAAAGACACATCTACATATGAAACCCATAAGCAAAAATACTCTATGTTGGATAAAGAGGTAAAATCAAGCGCACGAAAAGACAAACAGAACTTTATTCACAGCCTGGCCTCCGACGCCGAAGCAGCTGCCAGAACTGGAAACAACAGAGCCGTATTCCATATCATGAAGCAACTATGCAATCACTCACCTACACCAAATATACCCATCAAAGACAAACAAGGCAATCAATTGTTATCCGATGACCTTCAAAAGCAACGATGGGCAGAACATTTCAAAGAAATATTAAATAGACCGCAGCCTGACACTGTTCCGAACCTGGATGGAGAAATTACTATGCCCCCACTAGATGCCTCCTGCGAGTCATTCACCATGGAAGAGATTAAAGCAGCCATAAAAAAATTTAAGAACAACAAAGCTGTTGGTGAAGATGAAATCTCAGGAGAAATGCTCAAAGCAGCAGATGAGAACACCTTACAACGTTTGTTACAGCTGATCAATGAAATCTGGCAAAGCGAATCCCCACCACAACAGTGGAAAGATGGTGTAATTTTCAAACTGCCTAAAAAGGGCGATATGTCTGATTGCAATAATTGGCGTGGTATCACTCTATTATCAGTACCAGGAAAACTTTTTTGTAGCATGTTACTTGAGAGATTGAAAAAGGCGATAGATGAAAGGCTCAGAGAAGAACAAGCAGGCTTCAGACCAAAACGGTCATGCATAGACCACATTTTCACCCTCAGAATAATCATTGAAGACTCCGTAGAATTCCAGTCGAAATTAATCACCAACTTTGTCGACTTTCAAAAAGCCTTCGACAGCATCCACCGTCCTTCACTTTGGAATCTACTTAACATCTATGGTTTTCCTACCAAATATACCAACGTCATAAAATCTTTCTACAAAGAGACACGTTGCTGCGTAAGAACAGAAACAGGAAACTCTGACTGGTTCTCAGTCGAAACAGGAGTGAAACAGGGTTGTGTCTTATCACCGATGCTTTTTGGAATAGCTATCGATTGGGTCATGCGCAAATGCACAAACAACACAAATATGGGTATCCATTGGGTTGACAAAATTCTAGAAGACCTGGACTTTGCCGACGACATAGTGCTTTTGAGTTCAACACACCCGGATGCCCAAGAGAAAAATAAACCACCTCCAAAATGTTTCAGGGCAAATTGGTCTCCAAATTAACACCACAAAAACAAAGACTATTGATCTTACCAACAGTTCAGATGACACCAAATTGAACAGCTACGTTCTTGAAAAAGTCAACAGCTTCACATACCTAGGAAGCAAAATGACATCTACAGGGGACTCAACACCAGAAATATCATCTAGAATCGCACTGGCATCTAGTGCCTTCAATAAACTGTCAAACATCTGGAAGTCAAAGACACTCAGCAAACACACAAAACTTAAAATCTTCAACTCTTGTGTGATTCCAGTGTTAACGTATGGATGTGAAAGTTGGAAATCAACGGTAGCTTTAGATAAAAAATTAGACAATTTTGAGAACAAATGTCTTAGAAGACTTCTAAACATCCACTGGACAGACTTCAGAACCAATTCGCAAATACGACAAGAGACTAAGCAAGATACAGTATCCAATTTCATAAGAAGACGCCGTTGGAACTACATCGGCCATGTACTCAGAATGGACAAGACAAGACTCCCCTACCAAGCCCTCATATGGTCACCGGTAGGGAAAAGAAAACGGGGAAGACCAAGAGAGACCCTGCGTAGAACCATCATTAGAGAAGGCTCATTCAATGGCCAAGTAAATATCCAAGATCTACAACAGGTAGCAGCGAACCGCCAGGCATGGAGAGACAGGACTTCTCCCCTATGCGCCGCCTTAGGCTCAAGAGGAAAGACTAACTAACTATGAATTTGAACGGACTTTTACAGACTTTTTTTGATAGTTTTCGGGATTTTTACTATTAGTTTTACAAAATGGATTTCGGCGATTCTTCAAGTCATAGCCGAGATTTCGCTAGTTTCAATTTAAGTGACATTAAAGGGCACGAAGTTGACTATTAATCGCAGCTAGATATTAGTGAATAGCGTTACTTTGCATTAGCAGTCGTCAGTCGGACTTTAAAGAAAGTGATTATGATTCTGAAAATATGTTTGTAAATTGCCGTATAGATGACGGAAAATCACAAACAATACGCTATATTTCGTAAATATTTGTGTTCATATATGGATTACCGACAACAATCACGTGAGTAACATATTCTGCATGCTTTTCCCTTCATTGTGTTGTTTATTTAACTAAAATCGTTTGACTAACACCTTATTTGTGATGTTTTTACTAACGCAACCCAAAATTTTACCGAACCTGAAAAAATCTTGCCCGTTCCGGGCAAAAAAAACGGACAAGCGTCTGCCCTGTAAAGGGTTAATCTGTTGTCCTTTAATGAAGTGCATGACTGATTTCAGACCTAGTCATCTTCTAATTTCCTCATTCCTAATTCTGTCTCTTACGGTTACTCTAACAGCCCTTCTTAGGCATCTAATCTCTGTTATGATGTTTTTAGAATTGCATGTGAAAATTCAGCCAACAAGTAAACATTTTCGTCTGTGGTTTCAATAGTAAAGAAAAAGAGCTTATAGAAACAATGGAGGAGAGGAAAATTGGACTGATGGGAATAGCGGACACCAGAACAAAGGGGAAAGGATGCAAGGAGCTCCACCGCAATTGCACGTTTGTTTACTCTGGAGTAGAACAGCAAGAAAGGGCAAGACACGGTGTGGGAATAGTCATCGAACCACAGCTAGCAAGAGGAAAACTAGAAATAAAATATATATCAGAAAGAATCATAACAGTGAGAATAAAAGAACAAACAATTACAACATATGTACAGATATACGCACCATGTAATGCAAACAATAATGAGCAAGAATGTGAGGACTTCTACGAAGACATACATGACGTGCTAAATAAAATAGATAAGCAGGACATCATCATAGTTATGGGAGACTTCAATGCAAGACTAGGACATAACAGAGTGGGCATAGAAAAACATCTGGGAGCATTTGGAGATCAGCAGAATGAAAGGAATGATAACGGAAGTAGACTGATAGAGCTTTGCAGCCAACACGACCTCTATATAACAAACACATTCTATAAACATAAAGATTCACAAGTATACACCTGGTATAAATGGAACGATCTAGATACTAAAAGCCAAATTGATTTTATATTAACAAGAAATAACAGAAAGAGAAATATATTAGATGCAAGGGCAGTGCCCAATTTCAGTATAAACACAGTTTATAAAGCAGTCGTTGCCACAATAAGAACCATCAGAAGAAGAAAACAAAGAGCAGGAAAATACATGCCATGCAAATCAGTAAACTTAAAAAACCTTAAAGACGAGGCAGTAAGGGAAAATTATGAGAAAGAACTAACTGAACTCTTTGTAAAATTACCTACAGAAAGAAAAACAGTGGAAGAAGAATGGGAGATGTTCAAATCAAGCATTTTAAATATTGCAAAAATAACATCTGGAACCACGAAAAAACGCAAAACACAGATAAAGAAAATAACAAGTTGGTTGTAGGCAAAAGTAAAGAAAGCGGTAAAAGAAAAAAAGGAAAAATATAAAAAGTGGTTGAAGAGCAAACAGGAATGTGATTACAGAGAATATAGAATAGCGAGAAGACATGTGAGTAGAATAGTAAAGAGGGAAAAACAAAAAGACTGGGAAGAGTATGGAGAAACTCTAAATAAAAACTACAAGGAGGCAACTAGAAACTTCTACAAAAAAGATAAGTGCAATGCGAACCAGAGGAGAACCCTTTGACCCAACTGAAATAATTAACAGAAAAAATGGAGAACCAATAAGTGAACAAAAACAGATCCTAATAAGATGGAAGCAGTATTTCGAACAACTTCTCAACATCCTATCAGATGTCACAGGAATTCAAGAGACCTACACAGATGTCACCGAAGAACTAGAACCAGACATACTAAAAGAAGAAATTATAGAAGCCATCAGATTAGCCCCATTGAACAAATCACCGGACAGGATGAAATACCAAATGAACTGATTAAAGCAGCAAGAGAAGTAGGAACAGCTTGGCTACATAGTCTATTCAACCATGTTTGGGTAGAACAATAGACACCACGAGACTGGGGAAACGCCATAATTATCCCAATTTGGGAAAACAAAGGCAGCAAAAGAGACTGCACACAATACAGAGGCATTTCACTGTTGAGTCATACTGGGAAAATATTTTGCAAAATTCTTGAAAAAAGATTACGAACTACTTTAGAACCCCAGCTAAGCAAAACGCAACTTGGATTTAGGAAAAACAGGATGCACAGACACCATTTTTGCTCTTAGACAACTTATAGAAAAATCAATCGAATTCAATGAAAAACTCTACTTAGCCTTTGTCGACCAAGAAAAGGCATTCGATAGGGTGGGAAATCCTTAAACAATATGGAGTGAGTACACATCTAACAAACCTATGTAGAAGTTTATATAACAACAGTGAATGCATAGTGAGAGCAACTGGAGGACACTCAGAACCCTTCACCATAAGATCTGGAGTACGACAAGGTTGTGTCCTGTCACCTCTCTTGTTCATAACATATATAAACAACATATGTAAAGAAACCAGCCAAGCAGAGACAGCAAGAATACCGCATGACGAGAACACAGAAGAAGAACCATCTGCAAATCTAACCATTAGAGAACTCCTATTTGCGGACGACCAAGCACTAATAGCAAAATCAGAAGCTGAATTACAAGACCACATGATAGTCTAAACGAAATGTGTAAGGAACATAACATGAAAATTAGCACAAGCAAAACAGAGGTAATGACTATAACTAAAGAAGTATGATATTCACTGGCACAGGAACGGAGCATAATGGGGATGACCCGTTGCTGTGAAGTTGGAACTGCGACTAACTAACTAACTAACTAAAGAAGAACAAACTGCAACAATTCACCTAAACGAACATCCCTTGAAACAAGTAAAGAGTTTCAAGTACCTAGGAAGTATAATATCATCAAATGGCAGATCAGAAGACGAGATCGAAAATAGGTGCAATAAGGCAAATCCACTCATTGGACAAATGGCACTGTCACACGTTTCTCTTGATGATGATATCACGAAGTTCTCACGATGATACTGTTCATGATATTGATGATAAGTTTTGTGTGATGGTCGTTGTCTAGGTAACGATGTTCATGGTGTGTCAATGGAGATATCTGTCTTGCAATGTAACTCACCCCCGCAGTGCATATTCACCAGGCATTAAACAAGATTCCGTTGGCGCACATAATCCTTTATTACAAAAATAAGACGGACAAACGTAACAGGTTTATACATCCAGAAACATAACATAATCCATAGAATATGAATATCCTCCTCACAATTTAACCAGCACACATCAATTCCTTCTCACGGCCTGCTTCTAATCTCAATCCATAAGACAGGTAATCCAGCAACAATCCTCGGCTGGATCTCACACAATACAACCCACACATTGGGTTGGAGCCACTGCTCAACTATAGAACCCACTCTGGGTTTTGGCCTACACTCAATACAGAACCCACTCTGGGATTCAGGCCTGTCTTCACAACTAGAAGAACAACACACCGCGGAGCTCTCTCTTAAACGACCTGACCCCCAGTCGGTCTCTTCTCTCACTGCCCTTTCAGTACCTTGACTTCACACAACACACCACTCTCTTTCGACCCATCCCCCCTGGGGCCACACTCACCCTTCCCATTATTTCTAAGGACTGGCTGTTTACTCGTAGCCAGGTCAGTCACTTTACTGTCTCCCACTTTCATCTCCATTCTTTCTCATGCCCGGCCACTCAACTCAATGTCAGTGACCCAGGCTTATGTCAGGCACCAATACTAAAGAACAAACATGTATCAATAACTACTAAGAAAGCACTTTACAACACAATCTTCCTACCAACTCTGTGCTACCAATGCCAAACCTGGACAGTGACAGAAAAAGAGAAAAGAAAAATCACAACAACAGAAATGAGGTTCCTGAGAAGAATACTCAACGTATCAAGAAGAGATAAGATCAGAAATGAAGAAATCAGGACTAAAGTGGGGGTTAAAACAGCACTAGATTTTATTAGAAAGCAGCAAGTCAAATGGTTTGGCCATGCAAGTAGGTTACCAGTCAACAGCATGCCACAACAAGCAATGATGTACAGACCAGATGGAAACAGAGGAAGAGGCCGACCACGTAAACGTTGGACGGAGGGAATAGCAGAATCCATGGGAATGTCGATATACGAAGCCCATAACCGGGCACTCTCACGAAGTTTATACTTCACCTTGACACCGCAAGGTACAAGAGAAACATGATGAGATGAGTAAACATTTTCTGCTGCCATGACAATCAGGCACCCCCTAATTTTCTATCCCTGTCACAGCTCTTGGAGTTTACATTTTATCATCTGGTTTCTTGGAGGCTCTATTTCCTTTCTCTTTTGTATGCAATAAAACACTTTAGGCTTGTTATTCTGTAAAGTTGTTGACCAGATGTAAGCTTTCGGGTCTACATCTATTTATATGAGTACGTTACGTATGAACATCAATGTCAAGTGCCATCTCTGCAGTGAAGGTTGGCAGCAACAGATCTCCAGAACTTTATGCGCTCGGCCTTCATTGTGCAGTCTGTATCTTGACTGTAAGTTGCTCTTGTTTGTCTGGTTATATATTTATCATCGTCTAGCTCTTGTCCCTTCTACTTTTCCCTCATTGATTATTTTTGGTATATTTTTTATGTTGCTTATGTCACTAAAGTACCTTGCCTTGCTCATTTTCTTCTGCATCACCCTCTTTATTACAGCCAGACTCTGCAACCCTTGATTGATAAGAAGAAGATAGCTCTCTTAAGAAACAAGGAAAGACCAACGCGTAACACTCTGAGTGAGCTAAAGCAAGCTAGGAAGGATGTGCAAAAGGCTGCCAGGCAGTGTGCAAATTATTATTGGATCAAGTTATGTGAGTCCATTCAAATCGCACGTGATAAGAGAAACATCAGAAGCATGTATGAAGGAATAAAGAAAGCCTGTGGTCCAGTGATCAAAAGAAGTGCACCATTGAAAACCTTGACTGGAGAAAGCATAACTGATAAGAAACAGCAGATGGGTAGAGCACTTTGGAGCTTTACTTAAATGAGACCAAACTAGCGGATGATGCCCTCAACGCCATAGAGGCTCTACCAACTCTTGACCACCTGGACACACTTCCCACCATAACAGAAGTTAAGTGTGCTATAAATGAACGTGCATCTGGCAAGGCTGCAGGTAAGGATGTGATTCCAATAGAGGTTATCAGGAGTGGGCAAGACACACTCACTCTACAGATCCACCAGCCAATAGAGCTATGCTGGCGAGAAGGACAAGTCCCACAGGATTTCAAAGATTCAAGCATCATAACACTGTACAAGAACAAGGGCGATCGGGGCGACTGCAACAACTGTAGGGGTATCTCACTTCTGTGTATTGTTGGAACAGTATTTGCCAGAATTGTTCTCCGCAGACTTCAAGTCCCAGGAGATCAAGTCTACCCTGAATCACAGTGTGGCTTTCGACAGAACCTGTCTACCATTGATATGATATTCTCATTGCAACAAATGCAAGAAAAATACTGTGAACAGAATCAACCACTGTGTATTGCCTTCATCGACCTCACAAAGGCATTTTATTTAGTCAGTCGTAAGGGTCTGTTCAAGGCACTAAAGAAGATTGGCTGTCCACCAACTCTTCTGTTCATTGTGGAATCATTCCACACAGGCATGAAGGGTACAATCAAGTTTGATGGTGCAACTTCAGAAGAGTTTGAAATCAAGAGTGGAGTTTAGGAAGGTTGTGTACTAGCTCCCACCCTCTTTGGAATATACTTTTCACATCTACTGAAATATGCCTTTCGTGATTAGGATGGTGGTATATACATTCATTCACGCTCAGATGGCGGCCTCTACAATGCTCAGAGATTGAAGGCCAAGACCAAAATTAGGAGGGTACTGATCAGAGAGTTGCTTTTTTGCAGATGATGCTGCAGTTACGACCCACTCTGAGAAAGAATTACAATGTCTACTATCTGCATTCTCCAATGCGTTTTCTGAATTTGGTTTAACAATTAGCAAAAAGAAGACACAGATTATGTCACAAGGTGCACATGGGGTACCATCAATCTTTATTGATGACACCGAACTAGAGATGGTAGACCATTTTACATATCTAGGATCAGTGGTAAATAGCAAATTATCCTTAGATCAGGAAATCAACATCCGGACTGGTAAGGCAGCAACAACAATGAACAGGTTAAGAAAAAGAGTCTGGGAGAACAGGAAGCTTACTGCAAAAACAAAAGTCCTTAATCTATCAGGCCTGTGTCCTTAGTAGCTCTTCTTTATGGCAGTGAAACCTGGACAACTTACTCACACCAAGAGAAACATTTAAACAACTTTCATATGCGGTGTCTGCGAAGAATTCTTGGTATTAAGTGGCAAGACAAAATCACAAATACTGAAGTATTGGAAAGATCAGGTTGTGTGACAGTTTATTCCATGCTCAGTCTTCGTAGACTTAGATGGATAGGACATCTTAGGAGGATGGATGATGGTAGAATACCAAAGGACATCTTTTTTTGGTGAATTACAGATGGGTAAGAGATCTCAGGGTTGGCCTCTACTACGATACAAAGATGTGTGTAAGCGGGACATGATTGATACAGGCATTGATAATGCACATTGGGAGGAAGTCGCCTCTGAACGTGTTGCATGGAGGGCAAACATCAGAAATGGAATAAAGACAAAGGAGAAAATTATTGCAGATAAGTCACACACCGAGCGAGACGTAAGATGGTGCATGACGGTGGAAATGTGAACGAACATTTACAGCGCGAATTGGCCTTATCAGTCACATTCGCTACCGCCATGAGTAAAATTATGCCTTTTTGAAGCACAAACTATCGTCTATCAAGATGGCAAGGTGCCAATGACTGACCCTCTTTATATAAATTCCTAATTTTCTTGTCATCTTTTAAACCCAGAAACAGCCTTGTAAAGACTGACATTTCGAAAGCCTAAAAATTGTATGCTCGATCTTAACCAGCATCCATACTCCTGAACTTCTGCTGCGAGAGATGAAGTTCTTATGGGTTTGAGCTGAGTGCAGTGACATTATTTCTTTACCATCAATCATAAACAAGTAGCACTTAAAGTAAGAATTGTATAGGTTGAGCAGAACATTATTGTATAAAAGATGTTGGTTTGGTTTGTAAAGGATCACTTTCTTTGTGCTTTGTTACTTTCCGAGGTGTTCTAGTATGCTCCCGTAGATCACACAAGGAAAATCTTAGCACAGGCATGCACTTGGTAGCACCAGCAAGGATCCAGAGGTGTACATGCTAAAATGACATAGGCTATACATATTTTTTGTGTGGGTTGGTTTTCTAATTTGAAATTGAGCCTGGGCAGCGGTCTCTGTACTTTTACATTTCTAACTGCATAGGAATGTTAAAAATACACAACCTATACCTGGGTCCTCCTTGTTTTTTTTCTTTTATACAAGAAGGCTTGACATGCGTTCCACTGCGCCAGGTTTAGAGGGGAATATACCATCCTTTTCTTATCTGTACAAATCAACACTGCTCACACAGAGAATCATGCTAGGTCTGCTCAAGTTACAGCCATATGTCTTACCTTTAAGCCACTTCATCTCTTTATTTTTAAAATGAACATTTCCTTAAAATTCTTATCTTTTGCTTAGAGCCAGTCTTAGCATGCAAATAAGCTCACTAAAAAACAAATCACCAGGAAAGGATGGAATTACAAATGAAATGCCTATAGGACTTGACACTAAGTAAGTCAAAATAGACTATTAGCAAAATTTAAATCTTGGACAATTTGTAAACAAGCTAGAAAATAACTTGAAGCGACAGAAATTATTTGATTTACAGAAGATTGTTAAGCATGCAATAACAGTCAAAATTATTAGTTTTTGGAGAGACCAAGACATTATACAGAGAAATATTGCGATATATATCAAGAAGAACAAGTTACCATTCTTTGGCCACATAGTTTTGTTTGAAGTGTATATTTATCAGGAGTAATTTTAACTCTTCCCATTTCAGGAACCCATTGACATAATGTCAGGACCACACAGGGAGCAGCTGCTAAGTATGGCAGAAAAACTTGGATTTAAGGGTGCTAGACAACAAGAGGTAGTAAGCATTGCCCAATCTTTAAAGATTTAACAATCATTTATCTAAAAATAAAGTCTTTCTGCTTGCCATTTATTTTTATGTGTATATTTATATGTTACTAGCAGACCCGGCCCGGCTTCGCCCAGTCCCTGGTGGGGAGCATCTCATTTAATTAATATAAGTAGTCATATAAGCTCCCGTTCCTGTTCCTGTCTGTCTGTCTGTCTGTCTGTCTGACCCTGCCCGGCATCGCCTGGCTCCTGGTGTGGAGCATCTCATTTAATTCATATAAGTAGTCATATAAGCTCCCGTTACCGACTGTCTGTCTGTCTGTCTGTCTGACCCTGCCCAGCATCGCCTGGCTCCTGGTGTGGAGCATCTCATTTAATTCATATAAGTAGACATATAAGCTCCCGTTCCCGTTCCCGACTATCTATCTGTCTGTCTATCTGTCTGTCCCTCCCTCTCTGTCTGTCTGTCTGTCCGTCTGTCTGTCTGTCTAATCATTTATTGGTTGCGGTTAGAACAACCTTAGATAAACGGACAAAAAGCATTAGAAAGAGCACTTGAAAGATCTTTACATATTCCCCCAACAATTAATTTGGGTAAATGGAGCGGCGGCAGCAGCAGAAGAAGAAGAAGAAGGAGGAGGAGGAGGGAGGAAGAGATAGGCAGAGAGTGTAGGAGGAGGAGGAGGAGGGATTAGGAGGAAGAGAGGGGAAAGAGGAGGAGGAAGGAGAAGGAGGAGGAAGAATGATGAGGAGGGATGTGGAGGAAGGAGGTAGAGGGAGGAGGAGGAGGAATAGGAGGGAGGAGGAGGGGGGAAAGAGGAGAAGGAGGGAGGGAGAGAGAGGAGGTAGAGGGAGGAGAAGGAGGGGGATGAGGAAGAGGGAGGAGATAGAGGGAGGGGGAGGAAAAGGGAGGAGGAAGAGGGAAGAGGAGGGAGAGGGGGAGGGCAAGAGGAAGAGGGTAGGAGGAGGATAGAGGAGGGATTAGGTAGAGGGAGGAGAAGGAGGGAGGAGGAGGGGAGGGGAAGAGAAAGACGGTAGGAATTGGAGGAGGGGAGAGGAGGAGGAGGGAGGGAGGAGGCGGAGGGAGAGGGAGGAGGGGAGGAAGGAAAGGGAGGAGGAGGTAGAGGGAGGAGGAAGAGGGAGAAGGAGGCAGGAGGAGGAGAAGGAGGAAGGGAGAGGGAGGAGGAGGCGGTAGAGGGAGGAGGAGGGAGTTCGCCATTCCGAATTCATACTCGTCTAGGTTCTGTGATTTCGGTCCTTCCATTGATTGTTCTTCCTTTCTACACGACTATAGATAACTTCCTTACACATAAAAAGATGAATTGTTATTGATATTGCCGTGGCATGGAGGCATATATATCAGCAGCAGAGTTGATCCAGAAAACCAAAGACTAAGATCTATGGAGAACCATGAACGCCTACGCCAGCCGGCACGGCACTTGATGATGATGATGAATGCCGTGTGACGATTCTGTGTAGTCAAGTCATTTTCTTCGCTTGTCCTAGCGTTTTGGTTCGGGGATTCTTTCATCATCATCATCATCATATATTACGTACATGTTTAGGGAGGGGGAGGAGGGAGGAGGAGGAAGAAGAAACAAAAATATGACAGTTGGCAGCGCTGGAATGAGAGGAAGGCGTGTAGAAAATTTCATCTCAATCGGATGGGTCGTTCGTGAACGCATAAAGGACATACATATCCACACACATTGCCTTTTATATATAAGATAATCCTTGACATGTGATTAATTCTGAATTAAGTAAATTATGTGTAACTTCTTTGCAAGAGATAATATTGTAGATACAAACATCTGTGTTTGCCCTAGTGGAAAACATAAAGGAGGATGAAAAGCACACACCCACACATATGCATGCCCACAAAAATAGTTTCTCTACAATCCATTTTGAAAAATTAATGACATCAGTGAGACTAGTATTATCCTTATTCTTTCATTCTTTATCCCCATTTGGAACATAAGCCCTCAACCAACTACAAGACGTCCTATCCTTAGCTATCTTATGCAGCTCCATTCATGTCTTCCCCATATTCATTTGTCTTTACTTCACTTCTCCATGTTTTTTTTTTTCTTCTCTATGTTATATGCCTTGTGGATTCCAGACAAAATGTCCTTTTGTTTATACTATTCTCTGGTTCTTTCATGTCATATCCAGCACCAGTGACTTTTCTTCACCTCGTGATCCACTGATATTTGTTTAGTTCTCTTCATGAGCCCCACATTGGTGATTCTTTCATACCAAATTAGTCCTTCTGCTTTACGCAAATTTCACCATTATCCATGTTTCTTATTTATGTTATTTATACAGTAGTATTAATTTAACATTAGGAATAAATATTCTAAATTTGGTGCTAAGTTTAATTTCTTTTAACGTCCATACATGTCCTAGTGCTATTAAAGCTTCTCTTTCTCATTCTTATTATGATATCTTTTTATGTTCCCCCATCTTCACCTACATTGCTGCCTAAATAGGTGTATGATTCTCTTCAAGTGAGGTTTCCTGATGGGAGGATCAGGGTTTCATTTTCTTGATTTTTTTCTCTCATTATCTTTGTCTTTCCTCTGTGACCATGCAGACCATCGAGCTGCTTTGTCAGAGGAGTCCATTGAATTCTTTTTTTTTTTTTTTTTTTTTGGGGGGGGGGGGGGGGGGGGGCCAATGCTTATTGTTGTCTTCAAAATCTAGCAATAAGAATTTATTAGAGAATTATAAAAGGCATCCCTGTTCTTATTTTGTATCCATCTATTAATTTTCTGTCATTGAGGATCCTGTATCTCATGTCTTTAAATGTCTCTATTAGGTTAAAAATTTTCTTTGGGATCCCATGATACCTCAATACTTTCCAAATAGATTCCCTACCAATGAAATCCAATGCCTGTTCATAGTCCACAAATCCAGTATAAAGTGGTGAGTTCATTTTAATGCTTTGCAATATCATTATGGGCAATGTGACTGGTCATCATAGGATCTATTTCGTCGAAAGCCTCCACGTTTATCCCTTAGTTGCTTGTCAATGGCATCTCTACATCTTACAATGATCCTGCTATGATATGAGAATGATATTTTCCAAGGAACTGTTAGCAATGTTGTTTTTTTTTAAAAATTACATGTCATTTGCGGGACATTGCTATCAACTCTAACCTCAGTTACATTATTCTTCTGTAATGTTCACACTCTGTGTTTCACCAGATATCCTTCTCTCCAGTTTGCTGGTATTTCTTCATGTTCCCAGATTCTGCTAAATAATTTGTGCAGTAACTAATTTAATGTGAATATATTAAACAACCCTCTGCTGGGATTTCATCTCCACCAGCAGTTTTCCCATCCTTCAGAAGTTATAGCTTTTTTATATTGTTTCTCGCACTTGATACCCAGCTCCACTTTTGCAGGTTTTCTGGGACTGGTCTATTCAGATTTTCCTCAAAGTTTTCAGCCAATCTGTTCAATTAATATTTGATGTTACTTTCCCGTTTCTATTTTTGATTAATCCATTTGGCAGATAATATTTTTCTGCTGTCTTCCTTGTGGTACTGTTAAGATCTCTTGCAAGTGTATAAGACGTTTGTCTATTCAATTTTGCTTTCCTAGGCAGCTGAACAGATGTCCAGATTGTATGACTTATTTCTGAAAGTGGATGCTACTCAAGTTGAAATTAACCCATTTGGAGAAACTACTGATGGAAGAGGTAAGTTAACTCTTCTTTTTTTCTTCAGGCTATTATAAGCATTTTGTAACTTTCATTTATAGGACCTTAAGTGATATTGAGAATTTGTATGTTTAAAAAAAAAATTAATGCTATTAGATAACATTTTGTGAAAGAAATGTCTAAGTCAGGTGTTGTTTTATTTTTTTATTTTGCAAAGATGGAATGTGCCATTTTAACCTTTTGAACCCTACGAGCTGGTATACCGGCTTCCACATGCTTTCTGTTTACATTTCACTGTTAATCGGCAACCAGCCGACCAATAAGCATCCAGCTTACATCTAGACATAGCTAACATGTCTAGATGTAAGCTGGATGCTTATTGGACTGATAAAAATGATCAGCTAACATGACTTCAACGCTGCAGTCACCACTGGTGGCCTCGAAGACTGACAGTCAAATTCTGCATGTGGGCTTCTTCTTCTTCTTCTTCTTCTTCTTCTTCTTCTTCTTCTTCTTCTTCTTCTTCTTCTTCTTCTTCTTCTTCTTCTTCTTCTTCTTCTTCTTCTTTCGTTTCCTTGAAATATGTCTATAACTGCAATGTTGTCTCTTGTATAAATTTAACTGTCTTATTCAGTTCACACAGCGGTCCATAGAGTTTATCTTCCACTGTCGTCTCTCTAGGCCAGAAGGTTTGCCTAGATATGTTATATTTTGGGCAGTCTTGGAGTATGTGCTCTGCTGTCTGCGACGCCAATCCACATGTGCATATGTCTGTTTCACCAATCTTGAATTTTGTATACATGTGGTTGCGTAATCTATTGTGTCCTGTTCTGAGGCGCAGAATCACTTGTTCTGGTCTGTCCATAATATGGTAGTCATCTTGAGCAGGTTTTAGTGGCTTTCTGACTGATTTGATCATTCTTTTCTTTTGGTGGTATGTAACGGGCACATCAGGCTGTTCTTTGGCTCCTTCCTTAGCCAATTGATCAGCTCTGTCGTTTCTGGGTACTCCACACTGTATGGTGACCTTATACTGACTGCTAAGTTCAGAAAGTAGTGTCCTTAGTACTGGCAATTTCCCAGACAGGAGCGCCTCGAGTACTGATTTTGCATCTGTCAATAGCACCACAGGTTGTGTACCATTGCTGGTATTTAGTAATTTCTCTGTTGCTATCTTGATTGTCTCAATTTCAGCATCATAGTTATGGCAGTACTTTCCTGTTGGTACTCTGGCTGTGTCCCTAGTATTATTTGGGTATTCTATGTACACTCCCGCTCCTCCATTTTGAACAGCATTTTGTGCTGACCCATCTGTGTAGACTTGGATCCAGAGGTCCTGTGGGTATTCTTCATCAAGGAAGCTGAGAGTGGCTATTCTGCGCTGCACATTGTTCTGTTCTTCCTTGTCAAATATTCCTCTCACTTTTGTCTGGATTTGTAATGATAGTCTATGTTCATCGTTCCATGGAGTTCGCTCTGGAATAGTTGTTAGGGGGATACCAACTTTGGGCAGATCGGTGGTTTCTCTGCAGAGTCGTTTGGGCTGGTGGATAAAACTATTCTTTTCAACCGCCCCATAGCTAGTTTTCAAATCTGTTCTTCATAGGGTGGCTTGGCAAGCTGAGGAACTTTTCTGCTCGTATTAGTGTTTTCGTATCTCTGCGCTCTCTCAGTGCTTGCGTCCTTCCCATCTTCTCCATTTCCACTATAGGGGTTGATCTCATCCCTCCTGTGGTGACTCTTAAGTGCTTGATTTTGCGCCTTGTCCAGCTCTTGTAGTTGCATGTGGGCTATTTTCAATAGTTACAGCAACATGGAGAATTAGTGCCAGAAGTTCCTGGAAAATGGAAAACCTTTCATATGTACAATGAAACACTTTGCAAACAACTTGTCGAAAATTTCCATCGTGATGCGCCAGTTACCCCTGGCCGAGTTGTAGGGGAACACATGGGAGGACGACTTCGTAATGCACAGAATGAACCAATCCAATTGAATAAATATTATTTTTTTGTCACTTGGAAACATTTCCTATGTTTCTTCGTGTTGTTCATCAATGATTTTTTTTCAGAAATAATGTCTTTTTCAGGTTGAAATATTGAAATATTATTAGTATGCCATAAAACGGGTAATTACCCAGGACACCCAGGGTTAAAAACAATACTTAACCCTTTACAGGGCAGACGCTTGTCCATTTTTTAGCCTTGAACGGGCAAGATTTTTTCAGGTTTGGTAAAATTTCGGGTCGCGTTAGTAAAAACATCACAAATAAGGTGTTAGTCAACCGATCTTAGTTAAATAAACAACACAATGAAGGGAAAAGCATGCAGAATATGTTACTCATGTGATTGTTGTTGGTAATCCATATATGAACACAAATATTTACGAAATACGGCATGTTGTTTGTGATTTTCCGTCATCTATACGGCAATTTACAAACACATTTTCAGAATCATAATCACTTTCTTTAAAGTCCGACTCAGACTGCTAATGCAAAGTAACGCTTTGCACTGATAACTAGCTCCGATTAATAGTCAACTTCGTGCCCTTTGATGTCATTTAAATTGAACCTAGCGAAATCTCGGCTATCACTTGAAGAATCGCCGAAATCCGTTTTGAAAAACAGCGTAAAAGTCCCGAAAACTATCTGTAAAAGTCCGTTCAAATTCATAATAGCGCATTTACAAATGGCGGCCACGTTGTCAAGCTATCGGCGAAAGCGAAAGTAGCCGTCGGAAGTGTCGGAAAGCCGAGAGATCGCGTTTTTACAATGCATAATAGTATCGGACGTAATCGGCCGCTTCGCTCGTTTAAGCGATTGGCCGCTAACGGCCGCTCTGCCCTGTAAAGGGTTAATAGAAGGGAGTTAACATTGTATTTGCATCCTGAATTAGTATTCTGATAATGCATAAACTAGTGATGTCAATGTTATATTAATAGTCATCTATACTAGCATTCAGGCATTGTAGGGACCCTTAAATAGTGGAAAAACCCTGCCATGAGAACTTTGATTCTCAAGCAAATAAGACTAATATTTACTGTACCAAGATTCAACAGTTGAAATTAAGACAACAGGTCATGAGATTTGATTTAACCCTTTACAGGGTGGAACATCCATTTCCGCCTGATCGCTTAAACGGGCAGATCGCCCAAACGCGCCCGATAATATTATGCATTGTAAAAACGCGATCTCTCGGCTTTCCGATACTTCCGAGGCTGCTTTCGCTGATAGTTTGACAATGTGGTCGCCATTTGTAAGTGCTTTAACAGAGTGAACGGTTAAACGATGATATCAATAGATGACATTGAAGCCTTTGATGAGTGTAAACGGCTTTATTTGTCCCGTAATACAAAGTTGATATCAGTTCTTTAAAATACACCCTCACTGAACACAGGTAAAGTTGGAACTGTTTATATTTTTGACGTCACCCGTGAGCTTCCCTAGAAATGGTGCTTTCAATAGTGCTCACGGGTGCGACATTTCCTAACCCTTCTCTATTTCCCCCTAACTATCTATAACAGAGATGGAGCTCTGTTATAGTGCCTACTATGAATTTGAACGAACTTATTTGGATAGTTGGATGGATTTCGGCGATTCTTCAAGTGATAGCCGAGATTTCGCTAGGTTCAATTTAAGTGACATTAAAGGGCACAAAGTTGACTACTAATTGGAGCTAGATATCAGTGAAAAGCGTTACTTTGCATTAGCAGTCGTGAGTTGGACTTTAAAAGAAAGTGATTATGATTCTGAAAATGTGTTTGTAAATTGCCGTATAGATGACGGAAAATCACAAACAATATGCTGTATTTCGTAAATATTTGTGTTCATATATGGATTACCGACAACAATCATGTGAGTAACATATTCTGCATGCTTTTCCCTTCATTGTGTTGTTTATTTAACTAACATCGTTTCTTCTCTTCTTTTCGTTCATCCGGAGTGTTTTTTTCAGATGTGATTGCGGTATGTCTGTTATGCGCCATTGGGCAGAAACCCGTAGGCCAACACATCGACTTTAGCGTGCTTTTTTGGCCAGGTAGCATTCCTGGGAGACTCTCACTTTTGTGGTGCCATCTGCAACCATGCTGGCCAAGTTAGAATGGTCGAAGACAACAGTCATCCCTCAAAGGAAGGCAGGGACAGTCCATAGCATTTTCCGCCATCCAAGGTTGCTTCCATAGTTGCAGGGCCGACACATAACGCCCTGGATCTGGGCTCACCGAGGGAAATCGTCACGTCCTGCTCATGGCTGCTTTAAATCCTCACTTCAATATATTGGTCATTTCGTTTGCCCCGGGCCATTCCCGCACAAACCAGACAGGTTTTTGTTTTTTGAGTCATCCCTCAAAGGAAGGCAGGGACAGTCCATAGCATTTTCCGCCATCCAAGGTTGCTTCCATAGTTGCAGGGCCGACACATAACGCCCTGGATCTGGGCTCACCGAGGGAAATCGTCACGTCCTGCTCATGGCTGCTTTAAATCCTCACTTCAATATATTGGTCATTTCGTTTGCCCCGGGCCATTCCCGCACAAACCAGACAGGTTTGCAGACGGTATCCACTTAGCGAGTTTTCGGACATGTGCTTGTCGTTGCGTCCGTCAGAGCTATTCCAGGCACGACAGACATTCGGAAAACTACCTAGTCAGAGCTGTTCCGAACAAGAGCGGCATTCGGAAACTAGGTAGTCAGAGCTGTTCCTAGCACGAGAGACATTCCGACGAGACATTTCACTCGGACGTAATTGCGTAGTGTCAATTTTTAGTTTGCCACCCGTAGGACGACACTTCCGGCTTCCGGCGGGCATTTTTTAATGAGGTTAGCCTTCCTCGGACTAAAATCGTTTGACTAACACCTTATTTGTGATGTTTTTACTAACGCAACCCGAAATTTTACCAAACCTGAAAAAATCTTGCCCGTTCAGGGCTAAAAAACGGACAAGCATCTGCCCTGTAAAGGGTTAATTTGATTTGAATTAACTTTATTTTCAGTGGGTCACAAAATGGGCACCCAGGCCCGTCTTACATTCGGCCTTTCCATACACACATCATTTGTTCATCAATATTGCATGATACATTCACATAGGAAAAAACATTGTCAAATGAATGTTGTAAACATAAACAATGCATATTACCATGTTATGAGATATATATCACGCACCCACCCACACATCCCCCCACATAACATTCCCCACCCATTCCATAACCCACACCCACCCACACACCTCCAATCACCCAGCCAAAAACACATGACTCAACCACACATCCCCCCCACCAACCCACACATCCCCTCGCCAAACCACACATCCTGCAACTAACCACACACATCCCCCATTCACACAATCTCTCCCCCCCCACCCATACCATCTTCCCCCACCCATCCCATCCACCCTCACACATCATCACCCATGCCCCAACCTACACACACAATATCACCCTCCACCCACCCACACACCTCCAATCACCCATCCCCCATCCACACATCCCTCAACCACACATCCCTACCCACTCACATATCCCTCACCCACTCACACATCCTTCACCCGCTCACACATCCCCACCCATGCACACATCTCCTCACCCACAAACACACATTCACCACACACACATCCTGCACCCACCCACACATCCCCTACCCCACACATCCCTCACCCACACACACATCCCACACCCACCCACACACATCCCCACCCATCCACATTCCCCAATCACCAATTCTCCAACTACACACCCCTCAACCACACCCCCCCCCACCCACACACACATCCCCACCCATCTCCCAACCTACACACTCACCCACACACCCTCCACCTATCCACACACCCTCCACCCATCCACACACCCCTAATCACCCACCACACAACCCTCAACCACACATCCATCAACCACACCCCCCACCCACACATACATTCCCCACCCATACACATCCATCACCCTCTCACACATCCCCACCCATGCATACATCTCCCCACCTACACATATCCCCCATCCACCCACACACACCCCACAACCCACACATACATCCCCTGACTCACCCACACACACATATCCTACACTGCACACACATCCCCCACCCATACACCCATCCCCACATCACCTACACACCCAGCCACACATCCACTCACATCCCTACCCACACATCCCACTACCCACCAACACCCACACACTCCCACTAGCTCAAACACATACTCCACACACACATCCCCCACCCACACATCCCCCACCCACACGTCCCTCATCCACACACACATTCCCACCCAGCCTCACATTCTCCCACTCACCCCCACATCCCTCACCCACACATTTCCCCACCCACCCACATGTCCCACACCCACACACATCTCAGCCACACACACATCCACACCCACACATCCCCCACACCCGCACACATACCCCCACCACACACTCATCCACACACACAAATCCTCGCATCTAGACACATACATGATGCCTCACATAATCACTGAAGCTAATATGAACAAACTCCCACACTTTACATACACATACACTGACGATTATCATGAGCATCTCACGAAAATGTAAAGAATGGAGAGAAAAATATACATATACAATATGTAACATAAAAAAAAAAGTGATGCTTCCACACATAGAGACAGGCACAACAAATTCAAACTCATACACTATATCTCACAGAGGTAAATCAAAATTACCTGTGCAAATTCCACTAGTGGATTAACTTAAAACATTACAAAGTTTATCAGAAAAATATTTAATATTGTCTAAGAAAAAATATGTTAGTTCCTGCTGCACATGTTCTGCATTTAAGTTATGACAATCGTTGTCAAGGACAGCACAAATAAACATATAGGTAATAGGGCTTTTAAAGTTGTTGCATATGCTTTACTGGAGTAGCAGTCAAGCCCAGCATGTTTTGGCTGTTCGTGATTCCTGGGCAAGTTTATGTTCAGTAGTTTGCCATCGCTTTCTAAACAACTGGCACCCATACCATTTCATTAAAAATCTGACTTAAGGCAGTCTGCTGCCAATTCTTCCACAGCTGTGTTTCGAACGTGGGTATGCAGGATTACGAACTGCATCTGTAAACCCATAGCCACGGAGCTGGTGCTAATAGGGACAAAATAGGGCAATAATTGGGACAACAATTATAAGTAAAACAAAAATTATAAACTGCACAGGAATGTGGTGTGGGACAGATAGACCTGCAAAAATTAGATTTTTAAGAGCATGCATCTTTCCCATTGCATCATATGCCTGTAAGACCTGGACACTTACTAAACAAGCTGCACAGCTCATAAATGCCTATGAGTATAAATGTTATAGACTGGTTCTAAGAATATCTTGGATACAGAAAAGAACACAGGCATCCATACAACAAGATATGAATATTGAAGAAGATTGGCTACTGAAGATGATAAAAACAAAAAAATTTAAATATTTTGGTCACTTGAAACATCATGAAAGTTTGGAGATAACAATAATGCAAGGGTATATGCCCTGGAAGAGAGGAAGAGGAAGGCCAAAGAGAAGATGGGTGCAGGATGTGGCCGATGATCTCCAGATGAGTGTATTTTCCTTATGTCCGAGAAGTTTTCCGGAAGGTTGTTATGAGAGCAAGGTTCTGCAAAGGACATGCTACTGAATGAATCCATCCATCCATTATGTGCCATGCCGATAAGCGTGGGCGGTCATGTTCTGCGATCTCACTTGATCACCAGAGTCGTGGATGAACTCCGTCTCAACCATGCCATGTGGCCAAGCCATCCAGGTATTTAATTCTTGGTATTCCCCTTGGTCTGTTCCCTTCAATCTTGCCAGTTGTCACCATTCATTTCTTCTCATAACATGCCCCAAATATTGTGACTGTCTACGTCTAATGTCTCTAATCAGTTTACGATCTTCATTTGTTTCTTGAAGGACTTGTTCATTGGTTTTTCTATCTGTCCATGGTATTCTTTGCATTTTCCTCAGAACCACATTTCCACAGCCATCAGATGTTTTTCAGCTTGACTGCACATTGTCCAAGTTTCACACCCATACAAAAGAACAGGCTCTATGTATCCCCTTAACACTCTTTTTCTCATTTCAACTGACATCTTTTTATTGGTCAGAATGTTTTTCATCTTGCTAAAGGCTACTTTTGCCATGGCGATTCTTGTTCTAATCTCTTCAAGGCTTCTCCCATCAGATGTTATGACTGTTCCGAGATAATTGTATCGATTCACTTGTTGAAGAATATTCCCATTTACTTATATATTACATTGTGGTACTTCGTTCTTCCTAGTGACGACCATAACCTGTGTCTTTTTACAATTTAATTTTAACCCTAGCTGCTCACTGTGTACAACAACCGCATCTACTAATTGTTGCAGATCCTGCGCATTGTCTGCAATCAATACCGTATCATCTGCATATCTAATGTTATTGATGTTTCGTCCTCCAATGCTGATTCTATTTATATCTTCTACATTTCTGAAAATATTTTCACTGTACAGGGAAAAGAGATCTGGAGACATTACACATACCTGCCTAACACCTCTCTTAATAGGCTGACATTGTCCCACTTCATTGTCAATCCTTATGGCAGCTTGTTGTTTCCAGTATATGTTTTTTATAAGTCTAATGTCTTTCCCATCAATTTTTAGATCTTCAAGCATATCCACTATGTTGACATGCCTAACTCTATCTAAAGCTTTTGTGTAGTCAATAAAGCTGTTTACTTCTATAGCACGTTCAATAACTGTTCGCAGCATATACACAGCATTTACTGTTCCCTTTCCTTCTACAAACCCACATTGTTCTTCCCCTATTTCAGGTTGTAATTTCTTCCTCACTCTTTGCATGATAATTCGTAGCAAAATCTTTGTGATGTGACTCATTATACTAATTGTT
Organism: Cepaea nemoralis; assembly: GCA_014155875.1. Lineage (NCBI taxonomy): Eukaryota > Metazoa > Mollusca > Gastropoda > Stylommatophora > Helicidae > Cepaea > Cepaea nemoralis. The sequence continues at coordinate 819,532 of JACEFZ010019406.1, forward strand.
CTATGTTGATCACATTCCAAGGCTCCTGATTTCTTTGGGATTGCAATAAATACAGAGTTACATAATTCAGAAGGTATATCTCCAGTATCATATAATGTGTTCAGCAGTCTGGTGACTTGATCTAGTCCATATTCTTCTTAAGCTCTTGAAGTATTTCTGGTGACTGCCGATTCCATCGACAATGAACTGTATTTTTAGTGGAGGACTTTTGTGTTGGCATTATGCAGGGTAGCACGGTATAAAACAGCAATGCACAATGTGTTAATTGTGTTTCATTAAGCTTAATGTACTTACATTACTGCATTCAAACTGATGATAAGGCACAGATTCATATATTGATAATTTTAATTATTATTAATAGTGACAAAGAACTTGTGATACACTGAGCAAGGCAATTTAACCAGCATGAGTTAAAGAGGTGGATCCAGTAGAAGCAAAGAGATATTTTGGAAATGAGATGGCAAAATCTACTACTACTGGCACTTTGTCTTCTTGACAGACGATAGTATGTTACATTGTGCTTTAAAAAAACGGCATAATAACTACAACCCATGGCAGTAGCGAATGTGACTGATTAGACCAGTTCACGCTGTAAATGTTCGTCCACAATGGATGCATGTGAAAGCATGGTCATTTTCACTATCACATACCATATGACGTCTCACACGCTCAATGTGTGACCTATCTGCAATCATGGTCTCCTTTGTCTTTATTCCATTTCTGATCTTTGCACTCCATGCAACACGATCAGCGGCAACTTACTCCTAAGATGCAATATCAATGCCAATATCAATTATGCCCCACATACAAGATGTGTATCTTTGTATTGTAGTAGAGGCCGAACCCGAGATCTTTCACCCATCTGTAATTCACCAAAAAAGATGTCCTTTGGTATTCTACTGTCATCCATCCTCCTCATGTGTCCTACCCATCTAAGTCTATGAAGACTGAGCATGGAACAAGCCGCCACACAACCCGATCTTTCCAATTATCATCATCATCACGTGTAAGCCGATAAGCTTTGGCTGTCATGTTTCGCCATCTCACACGATCACCAAGTCGTGGATCAGCTATGTGTTCTTGTTTTGACCATACCACGTGGCCTTCCCTTTGTTCTTTTCCCTTGGATCTTGCCAGTTGTCACCGGGTTCTTCAATTTACTTCTTCTCATCACATGTCACAAAACATTGTGATTGTTTGTGTCTAATTATTCTAGTCAGTTTACGGTTTCATTTGTTTCTTGTGGGACTTGGTCATTGGTTTTTCTGTCTGTCCATGGTATTCTTTGCATTATCCTTAGAGGCCACATTTCCACGGCCATCGGATGTTTTTCAGCTTGTCTGCTCATTGTTCACGCTTCACATCATTACACATCTATAGGTCCCCAACATGGCAGTTAGGCATTGAGCCGTTAAGACCTCTGGCGTGTTTATGCTTGTGGCTACGGTTTGTATTCGCATTTTCCTCATGTTGGACTGGTAGTACATGGTTCCATCGCCTTCTACTGAGTGCACACATGGCGTGACACTGAGCTGAGAAATTTGTGTAGAATTCTTTTACATCTGTCCACTGTTGTTTGCACAGTGAACTGCATGTTCAAAACAATGGCCGGCTGTCACTAAATTGACTGGTTTACCTTTTCTGTTCATGAGTACATTTTTCAGGAGACTCCTGGGAGTTGTCGCTGAAGCTACGGAGTTTGTGCTTTGTACGGCGCTTTCGGCAGGTCGCCCTGCGGAAAGAGACCGAGCCATGTGTGATAAAACCTGGGTCAATGAAGTCTTTCTGGTGACTGCTGATTCCATTGACAATGAACTGTATTTTTCATGGAGGACTTTTGTGTTGGCATTATGCACAGTGTACCTGTGTGGGCTGTTGGCTTGCCGAGGCTCCTGTCTGTTCCACTTTTCACATTGGGCAGTGAGGAGCATTTTGTGTGATATTCACTGGCACATGAACGGAGCATAATGGGGACGACTTGTTGCCATGAAGTTGGAACCACGACTGACTACTAACTGACTATCTAATCTATTTTTTTTTTGCATTTTCCTGAGGGATCACATTTATAAACTATAGGCTTTATAAACCACAAAAAAGCTTTTGACAAAGTACAACTTGAACAGTCAATTACATATCTTTAGGAATAAGAGTTATATGGAAAAGATGGTGGAGATGAGCAGCCTATACTGGGAAGTGTCAACAATTAGATATGAAGATAATTACTCATCACACATAGATATCAATTAAGAAGTAATGCAGAGATGCATCTTGTCACTAAACCTTTTCAACTTATACACAAAAAGCATTTTTATTCAAGTTGTAGAATTGGTGGGCTGAATACAAACAAAAAAATAATTTTAAAATCTTAGATATGCTGATGACACAGTGTTGCTAGTAGAAAGTACACAGGAGTTACAAGACCTTGCAGAGCACGTAAATGGGCACAGTGCTAAATGTGGATTTATATTAAAAAAAGAATTATTCCAACAAGGACATGGACAAATAACAAACCATATTGTACTGAAGAGCTACACATTGTGGAGGATAAAGTAGATGATGTTTGGAAGATAGCAGAGAGAGAACAAACATCTGAAATAAATATCTCACTTAAAATTATTTCAGCAAAATACAAAAAAAATCTTAAATCAGTCAAGAGATTGAAGGAGAGGAAAATTGTAACACCTTAATTTAGACAAAGATGGAAACAAATTATGGAAAATAGTAAAAACCATAAATAATCCAGGACCTAGTAACAAACAAATAACACAGAAACATCATACTTGCAGGGGGAAAAGCCAAATGCACATGAGGAATACTGTGCTTATGGAAATTAATTGATGTTGCAATAGAACAGAAAAAAGGCAACTAAAGACATAAATGTTTAATATAACATTATATGTTATAATAATTTCGAGAGAGCTGAATATATATGACGGCAAATGTAAAAATGAAAGTTAGTGAGAGCTCTAGAGAGAAGAAATCAACAGCAAGGGATGGAATTATGAATGGAATGCTGACAGGGTTGGATACTGTGACACAAAAGAAACTACAAGCAGTCCTAATTCACAGCTGGAAGATAGGACTAATCTCACCAGCATGAAAGATAGCTATATTAATACCAGTCTCAAAGAAAGGAAAAAGACCTGGTAGAACCAAATGGCTATCAGCCTACTTAGTTGTGTGGGAAAGTTAATGAAACACATTATCAATTGCAGACTAATGTGGTATCTGGAAATAAAAACACATAACTCCACAGCAAGCAGGATTCAGAAAGTACAGATCCACTGAAGATCAAATAACTATATGTATCAGAAAATTGATGGTGCATTGCAAGAGGAAAAGCACACACCAGCAGTCTCAACATATTTGGAAAAAGAGCATTTGATACAGTATGGACAGAGAAACTAAAGTAAAATTGCAAAAAAATGAAAGTGTGATGGAAAATGTACACATCAGTCAGCCACTACCTTGAGAACAGAATTGTCAGGGCAAAACAAGAAGAAATTAGTGTTAGGGTAAGGTGTCTTCTATAGGGGAGTTCTGTCACCAGTGTTATTTCTAGCATATATAAATGACATCACAAACATTTTCCAGTCAAAGTACACACCTGCAGATGATCTAGCCATATAAACTTCTGAATAATATAACAGCTAACAATATGATGCACTTAGCTTTGTCAGTATTAAAGGAAAGGTAAACAATGTGGCTAGTGAAGACCAGTGAGGAGAAAACAACATGTACAATTAAAACACTGCACCCACGAAAATGCAAACTATGATACAAGCTACCTGAAGAGTTGTTAATCTTTTACATCAGTCGCATGCTGACTGTCTAGAGTCACACCTCTTGCAGTTGAATATTTCTACCGGGTGAAGCTGCTCCTGTGGAGTATGCCATTTAATGGAATTCTATGGGTTATCAAATCATGGTTTACTAGGTATGTGTGATGAAGGAAACCATTGTTTTTCTTCTTGGCAGTGGCCATACCGGTCTGTGAATAGCCATTGATACCAATTACAGAGGTGGATGAGTTTATGCTGTAAAAGAAATATTACAAAACAGCCTTACAATATGAACTAGTGCAAGAAAGAAAACTTCCCCCTCTAAATGCAATTGCAGGTGGAAGTGTTGTGTATTCATCCACTGAGAAATAAAAAAAATCATCAGTTACATCTTCATTCTTTTCAGGACAGACATAGGTTAGTGAAAAAAAAGAAAGAATCATTTTTGTTCTTAAAAACTAAAATATTACTATGTCTTTTTCCACAGTTGTTTGTTTTGATGCAAAAATTAACTTTGATGACAATGCCCAGTTTCGTCAAAAAGAAGTGTTTGCTATGGATTGCATGACTGAAAGTGATCCCAGGGAAGTGGAAGCAGCAAAGCACAATCTCAACTATATTGGCATGGATGGAAATATAGCCTGCTTAGGTAATGTCTTTTGAAGATTAAAATACATTTGTATACACATTCTTTCAATAAGATTTCAGTAACAGCTTAGTGCTTATTTGTGTTGTTATCAATCCAGCGACACCTGGGCATTCTGTCCTTCATCCCAATGCCATATAGCAATACATGCTAATGTTCAACATCTGTTGGGCTGTTCCATTTACTTATTCTTTGTTTGTATGAAATGTTTGATTTGGTAGAAATTGTGCTAGCCTATTTGCAGCAGAGCTGTGATATTTGCACCCTTTGGCCGACACATCAGACTTCTTCGGGCATTTGTTAACCTTCCCGGGTGTTTCATGGGACTTTCCACTCTCAATATTGTGGTATCATCCTCATCCCTCCATTCCAGCTGGTCCATTTAGAACAGCTGAACACATCCTGGTCAGCCCTCAAGGAAAGGCAGGGGCAGATCATGGACATTCCCCATCCAATGAGACTTCAATAATTACATATCGCTTTGGGCCTGGGCTCATCCAAGGAACCATTACGTCCTGCACATGGTTGCTTAGCCTCACTTTTGTATATTGGGCTTTATGTTCACCACAGACTGCTCCTCCAGAAACTAGAAGAATGTAATCTGTAGATGACGCCCACTACAATGAGAATTCGATTCAGACTTTCCATGTAATGAATTTGCTAGCCAAACAATATTCCATTTCGTGCCACCACAATGCTTTTGCCACCCTTGATGCCCAGACAGTTAGCTTTCCATTTGGACTTTCCACGTAATGGATTTGCTAGCCAACTGACATACTTGTGCCTTGAACTGTGGTAGGCTAGGAACATTCTTCTTCGTACACTTTCAGATGTCAACCTGAATTATTGTAAAAGGAAGCAGCAGTCAACTTGAACTTGTTGACATCTCCATACAGTTTCCTCAAATGAAGCGAGTTGAAGCCAAAATAACTTTCTCTGTTCTATATATATTGGACACTCTTGCCAGCTCATGTCTAGCTGTCAGTTCCACAATTATATTCATCAGTATCTCCTATCCTTAATATATAGAAGTGGTGTTTCAACCTATTATGTACTGTGCAAAGATTGCTTCTTGTTCACTTCGGTCAAGTTGATAATATGCATCATCTTTCTGGTGGTCTGGATGCTCTAATTCCCACTTAGTTCTATAAGTGCTTTTCATAAACCTCATTGCCTCATTATATTATTATAACTAGCAATGATTTTGACCATTCCTCTAACACTAATAAGGCTTACTGCATTCTGATGTTTGCTGTACTAATATATTCTTCAGATGTCCTTATGACTAGTAAATCTGCAAAGGAAGATGTGTGTACTCTGGCTAGAAAGTGTTTTTTGATGTCATTTATATATGCTAGAATAATGTTTGCTAAAGGAACTCCTCCATGGGAAAGACCTTGCTCCAACAGCATCTTTTTGCTGGTTTGTCTTTGTATTTTTGTCTTGGCAGTTCTGTTGTTTTATTCTGTATAATTGTGTCTGGTTTTCAGCTCGCTGCCTATTAAGGTGGTTTCAGCTCATTTTTATGCAGCTTTCGTAGGATTCAGTGACAGTCGTATTCCTCTGAATTTCAAGAGGTTTTTAATTTAAATTTTTTAAATTCACATGCTTCTGTTTGTGTTCCATTGTTTTTCAATTATTTGGGTACTCTGCTTGTCCGTTTTTAGATGATCTGACATATTTCTGACATTGATGTGTTTTATTGCCATCTTTAATTATGCCACTTGTCAGCCTTTCTGTGTACATTTCTATACCTTCCTGCTCTTTACATCCCATTTTTTGAAGCTCTTCTCTAATCTACCTCCAGTTTGTTTTGTAAAAGTGTCGTTCCTGTGTCATCATTCAGTCACTGATTGCTGTTCTTGAACCTTATGTATATTTATGTTGCATTACAATATGTAACTGATTAGTTTCAGTAGCCAGAGATGAGTCATGTTTTGCAAGTTTCAGCAGTCATATTGATAATCAAGTGTTTCTCACCAGTAAATGGAGCTGGCCTAGCTATGGCAACAATGGACATTATTCAGTTATATGGAGGATTGCCTGCAAACTTTCTTGATGTTGGAGGTACTGTGACAGAAGAACAGGTGTATAATGCATTCAAATTGCTGACGGGTGATTCAAAGGTAAATTCTTGTTACTTCATTCACCATGTGTTGTGTCATCATAAAATGTTATAGATACTAGTTACTCTCTCCACTCAGCCTAAGTTAAAGTATATGAAGCCGTTAATGTTTATGGTGGTTTGCTGTATTAATTTCAGCATTCACACTGATATTTGATACTTAATAGTAAGTGGAAGTCAGCGTCTGTGGCTTAGGGGTTAGTGAAACAGTTTTGCAATTACCTGATTTCAACATATCGAGTCGAGGGCTCGATTCAGCCACGGGCAATTTTCACCGCTTTGTATTGATTTTGATGGCATGTCATTTGTCAGCTATTCAGAAAGTAAAGTCAATAACTACTGAATGTAACATTGTCTAGTCAATCACAAACAACTTTTAAATGCTGGAGTGGATTGCAACATCCTGTAGAGGACTTGCGGCTAACTTTATAGTTTCAATGTAGTATAATATGTGTATAGTACAATGTTTAGGGCATACTAGTATAAGTAAACTGTTCCTTTCATTCATATTTCAGTTTTATGAATACTGATGTTTGACATACCAAATGCAGCTTTTGCTTGCCCTATTCTGCTCTTAATCTCTGTTGTGCATTTTCCATTTATAGCATCAGACGGAAGAAGCACAACAGACATTAAGAGCAGAATAGGGCAAGCAAAAGCTGCATTTCAGAAAATGAAGAGTATCTTATGCAATAAGCCACTGTCATTGAAAATAAGAAAGAGAATGCTGAAGTGCTTTATAGAACCTGTTTTGCTATGTGGCTGTGAATCTTAGAATGCAAACAATCATTAGGAAGAACTTGGAAGTAACAGAGATGTGGTTCCTGAGACAAATGTTGCAAATTCTTTGGACTGCTAAAGTAACTAACTGAAATAGGCTAATGAAACTAGAACATTATATGCAACAATAAGAAAGAGACAAACAGCTTTCTTTGGTTATATGGTGAGAGGAGAGGCTTGGAGAAATCGTGACGACTGGAAGGATTAAGGGGAAGAGGGGTAGACCAAGAGAAATGATGCTGGGTGGATTGAGACGGTGACATGGAGGAATATCATCAACAGAATTGATCCAGAAAACCAAAGACCGAGATCTGTGGAGAGTCATAAACACCTACACCAGCTGGCAGGCACTTGATGATGGGGGAACAGTAAATGCTATGTATATACTGAGAACAGTAATTGAATGTAAACATTCAATAGAAGTAATTTTACATAGAAGTAAACAAAGATCTATATCTTTGCTTTATTGACTGCACAAAGGCTTTCGATAAAGTCAGACATGTCGACATGATAAGGATGCTTGAAGATCTACAAATTGATGGAAAAGACCCTAGACTTGTACAAAACATATACTGGAAACAACAAGCTGCCATCAGAATTGATAACGATGTAGGTCAATATCAGCCTATTAAAAGAGGTAAGAGACTGGGATGCGTAATGTTTCCAGACCTTTTTTCCCTGTACAGTGAAAATATTTTCAGAAATATAGAAGATATGGAAGGAATCAACATTGGGAGATGATACATCAGTAACATTAGATATGCAGATGATACAACCTTGATTGCAAACAATGAACAGGACCTGCAAAATTTAGTAGATGCAGTTGTTGCACACAGTGAACAACTAGGGTTAGAACTGAATATTAAAAGACACAGATTATGGTCGTCACTGGGAAGAAGGAAATACAACAATGTGATATATGAGTGAATGGGCATATTCTTAAGCAAGTGAATCTATACAGTTATCTCGGCACAGTCATAACATCTGATGGGAGATGCCTTGAAGAGATTAGAACAAGAATTTTCATTGCGAAGGTAGCTTTTTGCAAGATGAAAAACATACTGACAAATAAAAACATATAAATTGAAATGAAAAAAAAAGTGTGTTGAAGTGCTACATAGAACCTATACTTTTGTATGGATGTGAAGCGTGGACAATAAGCAGTCAAGCTGAAAAACAGCTGATGGCTGTGGAAATGTGGTTTGTGAGGAAAATGCAAAGAATACCATGGACAGAAAAAAACAACCAATGAACAAGTCCTTCAAGAAACAAATAAAGCTTGTAAACTGATTAGAGTCATTAGAGATAGACAGTCAAAATAATTTGGGCGTGTTATGAGAAGAAATGACTTGAAGAACTTAGTGACGACTGGCAAGATCGAAAGGAAGAGACCAAGGGGAAGACCGAGAAGTAAATACCTGGATGGCTTGGGCACATGGCATGGTCAACACAGGAACATGGAGCTGATCCACGACTGGTTATCGAGTGAGATGGCAGAACATGACTGCCCATGCTTATCAGCATGGCATATGATGGATGGATGGAAGAGAATATCGCAGACAGAGAAAAAGACATGCTGAGTATTTGAAAGCTGCAGTCATTAAAGATCATTTATCAAAACCATAAGCAAAAGAAATTAGAGAAGACAAATATATATTTGTAAAGATTAAACAGCTTGGTGACTAATAACAATTTAAACAATACCAGCTTCACAAAAATTACACGGCCTATAGGATTGGAGAGTCATGATCACTGTCTGTTCCTGACCATAATTTGACCTTTTATTGGTCGGCAGCTGGCCTAGGATGGAAGTTCCAACAGGCGGACAGTTAGAGCATTGCTTTGCTAATGTGGCAGCTTGCGCAGCTTGCCTTGTGTCAGATGTATTGGTGTTGCCTTTGTTCTGGCAGGCCAATAGAGGGCTGATGCTGCATGGACTTCTATGGCAAAGTATAACTACTACTGCTGGTCTTACCACCTTGGGTGTAGTTATTATGCCATTTTTAATTTCATTGTAGCAAGCTATTATCTGTCAAGATGGCAAGGTGCCAATTATTGTGTGTGTGTTTGTGTGCACGCACGTGCGTGTAAAAAAATTTATATATAACATTTATATTGAGGCACAACCATATTACCATAGTCTTTCTGTATTTATAATAGGTGAAAGCTATTTTGGTGAATATATTTGGAGGTATTGTCAACTGTGCTATTATTGCGAATGGGATTACGAATGCATGCAAGTCTATCAATCTGCAGCTGCCTCTGATTGTAAGACTGGAAGGTATGTTATTTGAAAGAGAAACTGTTATCAAGGAGGGTCTATAATTAAATATCCACTGCTTCTCTTAATTAATTAAAATTATGTATCAGAAATACCAAGGAGCAAAATAAACTGCTACAACAGAAAGCAGGATTAGATTCTTATTGTAAATGAAATATATTATAATATTCATGTAAGAGGCTTTTTGTGCATTCTCTCTGTTCATGTAAGAGGCTTTGTGCATTCTCTCTCTCTCTCTCTCTCTCTCTCTCTCTCTCTCTCTCTCTCTCTCTCTCTCTCTCTCTCTCTCTCTCTCTCTCTCTCTCTCACTCACTCACACACACACCACTCACACACACACACACACCACTCACGCACCTCTCTCTCTCTCTCTCTCTCTCTCTCTCTCTCTCTCTCTCTCTCTCTCTCTCTCTCTCACTCACTCACTCACACCACACACACACACACCACTCACTCACGCACACACACCTCTCTCTCTCTCTCTCTCTCTCTCTCTCTCTCTCTCTCTCTCTCTCATATAAACAATGCATTATCACCACTGCAGTCTGTGGTAACACAGAGGCCAGCACACAGGCCTGACAACCAGGTGGTCACATGTTTGAATCCCCATTAGGGCAGTTGGACTCACAGGTCAATCCAGCCTAAAATGGGTACCAGGAAACATTCTGGCAACTAAAGAAACCCAAGAAATGCCACTTGGTCTATAAGATTATGGAGTAGCACCAGTATGTCTCAAGCTATGGAATAGAGTCTTGCTTTTACTGCATCAAGCTGTTTGGCGTCTGAAATCAAAGGAAAGGAAAATTGTACGGTAGGCAGAATATCAAACATCTTTACAGTGATCATAGACAGAATAAACTTCTGGTATAATGGAGAAAGGCCAGCATCAAAAGTCAAAGTAGTCTCAGACTAGACAACAAATACCTTCTTTCATATGCTTGCAAACCGGGAGAGGAATGTAACATCGTTGCTCCTGTTAGATATTGTGTTTTTGATTTAAAACGCCACTGCATGAGCTATTGTGAAATAGCAGTTATGTTATGTAGAACGTTACTGCACATTGGGCATTCCAACACATAAAGCAGCCATCCCAAAATATTTCTGCTCACTGTTCCCATGAGGAGTTGATTGTGGTTATCTCCTTTCTTTCCCACGAAGGCTGCAATGACATGTTTCATCAGGCTTTGCTCCAAGTTCATGCAGTCAGGTTAGAGTCAGTGTCCCGTCAGATGTGCCAAATGAGTCCATACTGCCCAGATTATATCAGCCCTGTCCATGCTTCTTTCCGTTTGCACTGGTTCATTATTTGCCAGCTTGTCCTTTTTCATTACCCCTTGCTCCGGCATGTCCGGGTATGTACATCCATGTGAGTGATGTGAGGCGTGACTTATGGTTGCTGTTTATCTATTTGGAGCAGAAGCTGCCGGTTGCAATTTTCTATAGCATGTTCATGGAGTTACATATGATTATGCCATGTGTGACTTCATGTTCTGCCATGTTCAATTATATCCTGTGGTTATTACATTAAGTAACTGGATTGAAATATGAGACAGAAAGCGCCATAGTGCTACTAAAAGAAAAAAAAATGTCCTAACAAGATCTACTAAAAATTGTATTTGCTTCTTGATACTTTGCATGTTAGTCATAGTGTGGCATGTGTTTATTGTTTACATGTTAAGTTGTTTTTAATTTCAGGCACAAATGTAGAAGAGGCAAAGCGGATTTTAGAGAAAAGTAATTTACCCATAACATCGGCCACAGATTTAGATGATGCTGCAAAGAAAGCAGTTTCAAGTCTCTCCTAACAGATGATACATATACACATATATTTGTGAGTTGTGAAGTGTTGTACATTGATTGTCCATCTGTGTCTCATATGCAGAAATGAATGCTTACAGTTTATATTAATATTTCAAATGACAACTATCACAGTTTAAAAAGGTAGCAGGCCCTTTTCCACGCCTTGAAGCATATAAGGTACATGATTTCTGCCCCAAATGTTCATTGAACAATTTGCACTCAATGAGTTATATGGCCAGTATTGCATGCATTCATTCCTTCATTCAGTGGCATGTCCTTCGCAGAACCTCGCTCCCATAACAACCATCTGGAAAATCTCTTGATCATAAGCAAGATACCCCACCTCCGATACACCCATCTGGAGATCATCCACCACATCCTGCACCCATCTTTTCTTTGGCCTTCCTCTTTCTCTCTTCCCAGGCATATACACTTCCATTATTGTTCTCTCCAAACTTTCGTGACGTTTCAAGTGACCAAAATATTTCAATTTTCTTTGTTTCATTGTCTTTAATAACCAACTTTCTTTAATATTCAGCTCTTGAAGTATGGATGCATTTGTTCTTTTCTTTATCCAAGATATTCTTTATATACTTTATATATATTATTTAATCTTTGTAGTTCTATCTGTCCCACTCCACAATTTATTCAGTTGTTTTAGTCTTTGAAGAGCAATAGATATCCATCTTTTAATTTATTTCATTGTATTATCACTGATGGTAATCAATGACCCAAGATATTCACAATTTTCCATCACCTCCAATCTTTCCTCATTAACATATAATTCTTTCTCCGTTGTAGTTTTATCTGTATGCATTATCTTTGTTTTTGCTATGTTAAGATGTAAGTTGTAATTTTCACTATTCAATTGGGTTGAGGTTATTAGATTTTCTATACCATTCTGCGTTGTGGATAGCAATACTATATTATCAGCATATTGAATCTCTGGTATTCATGACCACCGATATTTAGGGCATCATATAGCTCCCCGTTTATATCATCTCTGACATTTCTCATATTTTCGGTGAATTGGGGGGGGGGGGGACATCTCACAGCCCTGAAGGACTCCTTGCTTGATGTCAAACCAATCTGATGTCTTGCCATCTATTCTAACCGCTGCTTGTTGGTCTAGATAGAGCATTTTTATAAGTTGTACTGCATGTGATGGAAAGCCCTATTCCTCATAATTTCCCAAAGTTTCTGATGTACACAGTCAAATGCCTTTGAATATTCCACAAAACATGATAATCGGTTTACATTAAATTCTCTGGACTTCTGTATTTTTAAACGCATGTTGAGTATGCGATCTCTTGTTCCTCTTCCTTGTCTTAATCCAGCTTGAACCACGTTAATCTCTTCTTCCATTTTCTTACGAAGTCTTCCCATTATGATTTGTCATACCACGCTTTCTTTTTTCGCATATCCTTTACAGGACATCGCTGTAAACACCTGCATTTTACCACAAGATTTCTTGGCAAGATTAAGCTCAGTAGTTTGCCATTGCTTTCTGAGCGGCAGGCTCACTTATCCAGTAAGTTACCGCTTCCAATTCGCGCGTGCTGCATTATCCCACGTGGATAAATGGGGTTACGGAGAAATTTTTTTAACACCTAGGCCAGGGAGACCGGCTAGTATCACACTAGCTACCTTTAAATCCCAGAACATTTCCTGTACCTATTTTAGGCTGGATCAATCTGGTGACCCAGGTCCATTAAAAGAAAAATCTTCGCCTGAACAGGGATTTGAACAGTAAGCAAACACGCCAACACATTACATTAATTTGGCTCCCGTAAGCTTTTATTTCTAACTTAATTTTTAATTAAATTGAAAACAAAAAAATGAAAAAAAAATTAAGTTGCATGTCCTTCACAGGACATAGCAGTCAACCCCAGCATTTTCGCTGTTCGTGATTTCTGGGCAAATTTTACGTTCAGTAGTTTGCCATTGCTTTCTGAACGACCGGCTCTGATGCCTTTTTTCGAAAAAACCAGCACAGCTGTGTTTTATTTCTAACTAGTCATAAAAAAACTGTCATTTACTGCCAATATAGTACCTTGCGGTGTATGGCAGAGGGGTTTTTGAGCCTGAGGAATAAAGGCCGCCTGGCTAGTGCAGTCGCCCCGAACTGTGCAGGTTAGGATTTTCTTTTTGCCTCCGACAGAAAAAAAATCCGACACCTTACCGAGGGATCGAACCCGGGCCTCCCGAATGAGAGTCCGGCATTCTAACCTCTCGGCCAGCTTTTCTAACCAGTTTTTCTAATCTTTCTAACTAGTACATAATAATAATTGTTTAGGTACTTCAATAATAGCAGATGAAAGATGTATTACAAGATGCTTATTTTTCTGCAATTTATCTTTGTCAGTCGAAGTGAGGAATAAAGTTCTATTGAGCCCATCCTTGGGAATGGAAACAAATCATGGATAATTAGTAGAAAGTGAGTAATTTCTCACTCAGATATCCAGACCAGTTTAGGCTGAGGAAATGTGGTTTTTATAGAAAAATGATAACAGCATGGAAAGATAGAAAGAGCAACGAAGATATCTGTTTACTTGCATCAGGAGAGGAAGAAGGATGAAGTATGTCATCACAACAGGAAAGTTGGAGAGATAGAGAGGCAGGGAGAAACCAATAGAGAAGATGCTGGGCAGTTGGACATCATGGCACAGAGGGACATCATGGCACAGAGGGACATCAATATCAGACATGATTGCAGCACACAAGGCAGTGGGCTGTGGACAGACATGATCACTAATGGCACACGGGACTAGAAGAATGAGAGCTTTTTTTAATTTATAAGGTCATCAACCTCTTAAAAAACTAGTGTCATTTCACTGATTTTTGTTTTTTGTTGTAAATGTATCTTTTTTGTGGTAAATTTATCTTACCGGGTAAGGTTTTTTTAAGGCGATGCTAACCATAAAAAATTTAATTCTATAATATTTAATTTCTATGTTCTGTTACGGTATAGGGATTGATACTGAAGACTGCTGATCGATAAAATACTGTCAATTTGACTGTGCACTTAACGGTTTCTATGGAAACCAAGATAAACTGTGGCAATACTGCATTTCTTAACGAACATCTAAAACAGTTATTTTTTAATGTACAGGCTAAATTCTTTGTTTTATATGTAAATAAATAGACCCTTTACACGTTTAGTAGAAAATTTTAATGATATCTCTTGGAATTTTGTTTTCCTCCATAGTTTTAAAAATTTAACGACTTTTCTTGACATTTTTGTGTGGTATTTTTTGTACAAAAACTAATTCATAATTTCAAATATTGCTCTACTCAAAATGTAAGTAATACAATGAAGAATATATGTGCACAGTTTAATAAAAAATCTACCCAATAGTTTTTTTTTAAAAGTGTACCTAAGTATAAAAAAATGGCGAAATGAGAAAACTGGGAAAAACAAATTATTTTCATGTTTTTTTTATGGTAAAAAATTTATTTTAATAGTAAAAATTTTTATTTTACACAGAAAAACAGTTTACAACTATACCTGAGAATTAGAATGATCCTGCTGCATATGTAGGACCTCTCTCCAGGGCATGCAGCTCACCTTGTCTCTTCTGTTTGGCCGCTCGTACAGTGTCGCGTCTTTTAGTTTTGTTTGTCCTTCTTGTACTTCAGAATATTTCTTTCTTACTTCTGCATCCTAGATGCTCCTATTCTCTGCATATGCAGGCCTGTAGAAAGTCCATAAAACTGGGCAGTGTCTTGGGCAACAGCAGCTCCAAAGTTGAACTTTCTTGCTGCAGTTACAACTGCAAACTGAACGCACTTGCGTGAGGCAAAGTTATCTTTACTACATCGAGCCCATATCAAGCTGTGTAAACACTCATTTGAATTCTGAGTTTGTTCTGACACACATCTACTAAGCGGTTTAGTGTCAGACAGCCTTTCATAAATTGGCAACAGATATTTCTCAAGCTTGTCACGGTTGAGCCATGTGTGTAACATCTTGTCATGAGGACCCGGGACCTGATGCTTAGCCAGGGTGGTGGATTAAAAAAAACACCAAGATTGCTCTCCACTTGGGCACATTTCATGACGTGGACTTTTGTCTGTTGAAAAACAATGATGCAGTGAAGCCATAACACTTTTTCTCATGGACTCTTATGTTGTTTCTTATGGCTCTACTGTAATAATTGTCAGCCTACAGATGGCATTTTGTGTAAGCTGACCTTTACCGCGTCCTCCTAGGGTCACGCCTTGCTTTCGGCAGTCAGCAACAACATTGCGGAGTGCTGTTCCAAGGCGTTTACTGACATGGTCGATACACTCCTCTTTGTCTATCTGAATGTCGTCCCCATATGGTTTGATCTTTGTAAGCTCCGCAAATGTTTTGGTGTCACCATCAGACAGTATTGACGTGTAGCAAAGTTTATGACGGGCCACAGACCATCGTCACATCTCCCTTGCAGCCTCCACCTCCATCATTCTATTAGATCTCGTGAAATTATCACAGTCTAGAAGATGTTCTGCCTTCCATGCTGCAAATTCATCTGGTTTATTTCTGGAAAGTGTCTTACCTGTGGTTTCACACACCTGGCGATATGTGGACATAACATGGGCATCTATGTAAAGTCCTGTAAGAACATCCACTGCACAGCCAACTCCAATGTGGGATGTGTGGCCTCTGGTCAGCCAAGTGCCATCAAAGCTGACACTAATATCTAGCATATCATTGTCATGTAGAGTTATGCTTGACTGTTGTGCATGAGCCTGTCGAATATACATTATGGTATGAGAGAAAACAGTGTCCTCCAGATCTTCTGTCTTTGAATATAGTTTATTCGCTTTGTTGTGAAATGTTTTGTGATGAAGACCTTGCAGGTTCATGTTTTCACAAAAAGTATTGAATGTTGTTGCACCCATCCCACAAACTAATGCAGAATATACAGACTGGCTGTTGATGGCAAAAGATCTATCCCCATCATTACTTCTTGCATATAGGTATCTTCCACACACTACTTCTTCACAACAAGAGCAGTAAACCTCTGCATACACAGCTAATCCTTTGGCTTTCTTGCTGTCAGTTTTAAAAATAAGACTTGTATTTTTACATGCTGGACAACATAACATTTTGATTATTTCACCAAGTTCTGAATAATCAACTACTGTTCTTTGTTCCCGTGTTTGGTATCCATTGTCACCAGAAGTATACTTGCTGCTAGATGATGTCATATATTTATACATATCTTCGGTTAATAAAAGAGTCACTTCAACTTTGAGAAGAACACGATGGTACTGATTCATTCAGATTCACTGTCAAAACACTGGGATTTGGAAGAAGTGGCATGTGCAGTTTAGTAGCCAGTTTAGTTGGGTTGCTTTCAGAATTGTCTGTACCATTTAGGACGTTCTGGTAGGCTTTTCGCTGCTTACGAGCATTTGCGAGATGTAGTCTGAGAGATTTCTTACGTTGAGTAGATGACTGGATGTTAATTTTCTTGGAACCAGCAATTTTTCAGTGCTTGACAACCTGTCGTCAACAATAAACGTTCAGCATGTGAATCGTCGTCAAGTGTAAACATCACAAAGCCGCCATTTTGGAAACCCACGTGATCAGTTTCAACCATTTGGGATCGTGCATTGCTGCATTGCTTACCGTCTCGTGAGGTGTTCCATATATGGAAGTTTCCGGAAGATTATAGATACGTAACAAACTGTTGTACACAGAAGAGTTTCCGATTACACAAACTCGGAGTTTCGCGAACAGTTATAGGAGATCGTGACCTTTACAATGATATATGACACGTGTTTGCAGCTTTTCACCGAGGTATCGTTGCTAGGGTTTGAAAACCGTCAATTTCGCAACAATTTTCAATAAGTAGATAATTTGACACCTAAGGTGGGCTCAGTAAAATATGAATATTGCATTAAAATAACTTATTTTAAACAAAAACAAGTACCAAATCTGATAGAAGACGTGATAAGGTGTCTAAAAATGAACTATTCCAAAAATAGCCAAATTGACCAAAAATCGATGTTTTTACTGCCGCACATCGCCTTAAGGAAATTTAAAGCAATTTATGAAGCTAATAAGGATAGATACATGATCATATTTAAATGGCTTTGCAAAAGAGCTAAAAGAAGTATTAGCAAAAGAAAACCTCAGCGGCCTCTATAGCACTACAAGGAAAAATAATCAGCCAAGTGGAATTTTCAAAAAGAGTAATGGACAAGTTGTCACCAACATTAAAGATCAAATGAACAAATGAACTGGATACTTTTGAGAAAATTTTGAACAGACCAGCCCCAAATGACCAGATATCCAATATCCAAGTGGAGCTGTTAGCAACTATGAAACCATTTAAAGAAAGAAAAGTTATCAAACTTCTGAAGGATGGAAATCCTGCTGGTGAGGATGGTATTCCAGCAGAAGCTGTTAAAGCCATATAAACACCTCAGGTGAATTACTTTACACATTATTCAGCAGAGTCTTGGGCATTGCAGAAATATCAGCAGACTGGAGAGAAGAATATGTGTGATGCTGCAAAGAAAGGAGACCTGCAGCTGTGCGAAAATTGTAAAGGAATCGTGTTATTGTCAGTTCCAAGGAAAATATTAAGCATGATCCTTTTGGGGAGATTAAGGGATGCAACTAAGGGATGAACATTCAGGCTTTCAGTCAAACAGATTCTGTATTGATAGCCATTTTTATGCTTAGAGCAAGGCATTCAACTGAATCTGCCACTTTACTTGTGGACTGTGGAAAGGCCTTTGACAGCCCTCATTAGCAACTCATTTGGAAATTGCTAGGACACCATGGAATCCCACAGAAAATCATTAACTCATTACCTCTTAATTCATTAGTATGTGTTTAATTTTCTCCATGATCTCCATATTGATGATTCTGTCATTCCATTTTATTTATTCTATTCTGGTGCCAGGTAAGACATACATTGAGAAAATCTCATAATTGTATATTTAGAAAGTTCCTTGTCTATAAATCCAAAGGGCCAACAAAATAGAGGAAGACCCAAAGATACACAGAATAAGAGAATCAGAGACAGTGATGTCTAACATGGGGAGAACATGGAGGGAGTTGAAAGAGATAGCAAACAATACAATGGTATGCATGGGTTGGTTGAGGGCTTATACTACAATGGGAGATAAAAGTTAGGAGAAGAGGATAAGGTTCTCCGTCACACAGTTTATCATTAAAACATAGTCTGCCTCTGTGCTATACAATTTTTTGGATATTTTAATTCATAAATATAAATTTATTTTAGAAATGTTTTTTATTTTGTATTTATTGTCTCAGTTCATTTCCTAATATTTGTGTATGTGGATAAGTTTGTAAAAGACCAAAATACACACTGGATTGGCATTAAGTAAAAGTAGATTTCACAATAAGACAAAAGTCATATTGAAATATTGACACCTTGGGATACATTGCTGTGACAGATTTGCAATCAGCTTCTTTTAATGACAACTTATTGCATGTATTTTTTAAACTTGGAAAGATGATTCCAGTCTTTCCAACCAATAATATGTCATATAAATAGTGTATGCAATATAATAAGCAGTAAACATTATTCTGTGGTTAATTAAACTCAGGCCCATAACAAGCTAGATGTTACAGAATAAAAATCAATACAAGTTTCAAGTTTAAACAATGAAGCTTTCAAATTATGTCTATGTATTACAGACATGTGTATTTTCCAGCATCAACATATGCATTCAGATAGTTATTAATGCATTTTACTGCATTTCAGTGTACACTTTTGATGACAGCTCATTCTGTGGCTTTAAAAGCTAAAGAGAATCATGTGATATATATTATAATATGGGGTGTAAAGTATTATGGGGTACAAAGTATTAGAAGAAAGGAGAATCAAGAAAGGAGATTTTAATAAAAGCAAAATCAGAACTGCAAAAGCCAGAGCCCTGGAAAAATATGCGGAAGCTAATAAAGTTAAAAGCAAATTAAAGACAATATGACCTAAGATGACCTATCAAGAGAGGCGGAAAAGCAGCTTCAAAGAGAAACCTCAAAGTCCACCACAAGAAAAATAGCAGGAAAGTATAATCAACAAATATCCTAGGCAATAAATCGTACATTCTGTGGTTTGTGTATTCGTTATTCAAATTCACTACGGGAAAACATTGCTTTGATAATCAACAAAGTAGACATATCAAAAACTGAAACCTTAAAGTTTAAGGATCAACTCAGCAGAACACATTGAAGAACTTCTAAATACAGCAGTCCCAGAAGACACTCCAGATATCTAGCCTACAGGTAAGGAGATATCAACTGTGAGAAACCAGTTAAGGAAGAGATTAGCAAAGCCATCAAACTACTGAAGGATGGGAAAGCTGCTGGTTTAAATGACATCCCAGCAGAGGCCATTAAAACTAACGTAAATGCCTCAACTGAATTACAGTACAGCTTATTTAGCAGAATTTGAGAAATCCCAGCTGACTGGAGGGAAGGATATTGCTTTCCTGTCTTACACGCAAAAGTCAGATGCAGGATAAACTAATAACACTAGATGGGAGGGCGCATTAACTTGATTTTAAAATTCATAGAGGAAAGGCACAGAGAATGAGAATAAATCAAGCACAGGATAACCTGATCTCCCTTAGGGAAGCTCCACTTCAATAGACAAAAAAATGCACCTACCAAGGTAACAATGCAGATAAAGAAGGTAGAACAGATACAAATATCAGAATAAAAATACAGAGCTTTTATAACAGGAAATTTGTGGAAGTCAAAAGAAATTAAACTTAGCACAAAACTTAGATATTCAATTCTGTCGTTAAATCATTTGGATCAGAAACATGAAGAACAATGAAAATGATTACAAATAAACTACAAATATTCACTAATAATTGCCTGTGCAAAATAGAAGGAATAAAATGGTAAGACAAAATCATCGATGTGAAGCTCACAGAGAGAATTAGACAAATACCAATGAACAAAGAGGTAAAAAGCAAAAGTGGAAGAAGAAAGTATATGGCCATCACACATGCTGGATCTTGACCTGAATTTAAGGTATGATGACCAGTATCTTTGATGCCACCTAAATAAGTCTAGAAAATGCTGAAAATTAAATTCTGAAAATTGTCTGCTACTTATTTCCTAAAACTGCACAGATTCAGAAGAAAACAACCTTCCACTTCTGGGGATTGAGCCTGAAACACTGTTGGTATGCAAGCATACTAATAGCTATTCCACGACAGCTCATGTAGTGGCTTTTTGAAACAATAAACACAATATCTAGCAGAAGCAACAATGTTACATTTCTCTCCTGGTTTACAAGCATATGAAAGAAGGTACCAGTGTATCTGTTTTATATTGAAATATATAATACAGTGTTTGCTCTGGAACTGGATATTTAATTTATATGACACAGTGTTTTACTAGTCACAATGCAATGCTCAAGCAAGGCGACCTTGAATCACAACAAGAATAAATGCTTTTTTTTAGTTTTAACGTCCTGGCTTGAGAAATAAAGAATCTTCATTCAGTTAAGTTGATTTGCTTCAAAAAACATCAGGACGTGAGTTATGTGGCGGGAGATTACTTCATATCCAGAAAAGTTCCTGTTTTCAAGCTGAAGTACCACTTCTTTGTCACTCATTCCCTTCAGGGGTTGTAACAAACGAAGAGCAGCTGTAGAAAAGATAATTCTAATTTACTGATCACATTTATTTCATTGATCTCACATAAAATTTAAGACAGGTAATTTATTTCTGTTATTTTAATTGAAGTCGGCATCTGTATTCTAACATTCTATCTTTCCCTAATTTCTGTGACTCTCATGAAGAGTTCTAGACCTAATTTGATCTGTAGAGTTTTCTTTAGGTGCATAATCACTCCAGCAATCTGTTCATAGTTTCGATTTTGTGGTGGTTTAACTGTACTTGAAAGACTTGCCTATATGTTCTCTGTCTTAAGAAGATGTTGAAGAGTTTGAATACTTATAGTTCCAGTTGGTTATTCAAGACTCTGCTTCTTTCTCTACCCTGATCCTTCCTGCTAGTGCTGAATTGGGGCTTCTGATTCCATTAGACATTGTCACATGTAGTTATATATAGGCAGTATCATATCTCCATTGCTCCGTATGTGTTTTTCCTGGAGTACAACCAGTTGATCCTGGTCATTTCCACATGACCAGGATGGCCTGGATAGTAGAACCACTTCAGATCTTGTAGATCTGATGACTGTGTTTGTCATCCATTCGTGCCAGCGGTATCCATTTCCAGAACATGTAAAGTTGAGAGACAAAATTGTCTTCTCCATGTTTGGTTTTTCACTTGGCTTTTTGGGTCAGTCTGATTTCTGTTGATATTTTGGGCTAATTTGGACCCTCTTCTTTCAGCTCTTTATTTGTCTCGCTCCTCCACTTTTTAAATTTAGGCACCCCTCAGACATGGGTACGTTTAGAGTCTTTTAGCTCCGCCCCCTAATATTGGAAACTTTTTTTTGTGTGCTGTTAATTAGATTTTAACATAACTTTCACCAGTCTTCTTACATTCTGTTTATTTTTTTGGAGGGGTGTAATTGTCCATTGGGGGATGATACATCAATAACATTAGATATGCAGATGATAAGTCTTGATTGCAGACAATGAACAGGACCTGCAAATTTAGTAGATGCAGTTGTTGCACACAGTGAACAACTAGGGCTAGAACTGAATATTAAGAAGACAGATTATGGTCGTCACTGGGAAGAAGGAAATACCACAATGTAATATACAAGTAAATGGGCATATTCTTAAGCAAGTGAATCGATACAGTTATCTCGGCACAGTCATAACATCTGATGGGAGATGCCTTGAAGAGATTAGAACAAGAATTGCCATTGCGAAGGTAGCCTTTTGCAAGATGAAAATCATACTGACCAATAAAAAAAATATCAATTGAAACAAGAAAAAGAGTGATTGATTGATTGATTTAGGAACCGACATCACAGCATTCGGGGCATTCCCATAAGCGCTCCGTCCCCATCCTCAGCAGCCAGCGAAGAGTTCCAACACCAATAGTTCTAGTAGCAATCTGATTATACATCCGTCTCGCCTTTCCTTCGAGCGTTGGCCAGATCCCCTCGTCACTCCTTGCTGCCTCATTCTTACCAGACTATGGTGATCCATTTGCTCCTCCGAGGTGTACACGTGCTCCCACAAGGCTGCAACCACGTCTACCTTGTCATGCATCAATACTCCACCAAGTTGTGCCGAGCCAGCCAATCTGTCCGCCTGTTCATTCCCCAGCACACCGGCATGCCCCGGAGAAAAGATCCAGGTGATGCTTGCCACCCGTGACCTCCGAAGCGAAGCAAGCCACTCTGCACGAAGCCTGCCTTTCCTCACCCTCCTCAGCATGCTTTCTGAGCCAGTCACAATCACGATGTGTATATGTATCGTGTTCTCCATCCAGCGGAAAGCTACAATGACCGCCTCCACCTCTATTCTTAAGCTATATGTTGTGGTATCATACGCCAGGCTCTCCTGCACCAAACGTCGGCCATTAGCTTTTGCTAAGAATTCTCAGGCACTTCTCCTACCTCTCAACACCGAACCATCTGTGTAGATAATCACACCACGCAGATGAGCATTATCCTGAATTAGGTGCTGGATTTCCACTTCCGTGGCCCCTGCTGGCCACTCCCTGCACTCCCGGGTCAATGTGATTATAACTCTGCACAAGTCTGACTGCTCCGCTGGCACTCTGACCCACTCCTCTACTCGCCTAATGTTCTCCAAGATTTACACCTGTCTGATCGTATCCTCTGCCTGAGCCATCCATGATTTCCCTCTTATCAGTCTCTGACCCTTAACTGCGTCCAGCGCCTCATGCAACGGGTGATGTGTGTCAGAAGCTACTCTGAGGTATGCCTTCGCCTGCATCACCTTGTGCTTATACTTTTGTATGGATGGTGAAGCGTTGACAATGAGCAGTCAAGCTGAAAAACAGCTGATGGCTGTGGAAATGTGGTTTCTGAAGAAAATGCAAAGAATACCGTGGACAGACAGAAAAACCAATGAACAAGTCCTTCAAGGAGCAAATGAAGATGGTAAACTGATTAGAGACATTAGATGTAGACAGTCAACATTTTATGGGCATGTTATGAGAAGAAATGAATTGGAGAACTTGGTGACGACTGGCAAGATCGAAGGGAAGAGACCAAGAGGAAGACCGAGAAGTAAATACCTGATGGCTTGGCCACGTGGCATAGTTGAGACAGAAACACAGAGCTGATCCACGACTCGTGAGTGAGATGGCAGAACATCGCCGCCCATGCTTATCGGCATGGCACATGATGGATGGAAATGATACAGGCATTGATATTGCACATTGGGAGCAAGTCACCACTGAATGAGTTGCATGAAGGGCAAATATCAGAAATGGAATAATGAAAAAGGAGAAAATTATTGCAGATAGGCCACACTCTGCGCGTGAGAGGCGTAAGTTGTTGCGGGTTGGTGGAAATAACTGTTCACATGAATCCATTGTGGACGAATATTTACAGCATGAATTGGTCTGATCAGTCACATTCGCTTCTGCCATGGGTTGTAGTTAATAAGCCTTGTTGAAGTACAATGTGTTGCTTGTCCATCAAGAATGATGATGACCATTCATTTCATTCAGAGGGGTTGAAAGGATGGAGTTGTGTTTATTTTCGAGATAATGAGACGATGGTCTGTCCAACATTCGGCACTACACATGGATTATGTCACTCGAACGTCTTTGTCTGTCACTCCTCCTGACGATGCCATAGTCAATGAGGTGCCAGTGTTTTGAGCGAGGGTGCATCCATGATGTTCTATTTCTCATGGGAAGATGGAAAATTGTGTTGGTGATCAGGAGATCGTGTTCAGCACAGGTCTGAAGGAGGAGGAGGAGACCATTGCTGTTACAATTTCCGACTCCGTACTTTCCATTGATGCCACTCCAAGAGTCGGTGTCCTTGCCTACTCTGGCATTGAAGTCCCCAAGGTGTATAAGTTTGTCTCCTTTGGGAACAGATGTTAATATGTTGTGCAGGTCCTCATAGAACTTGTTCTTGACATCTTCATTGGTCATGGTTGGTGCATAGACACTCACGATGGTTGCATGCTTCTTTCCTTTCAGCAGGCGTAACTTAATAGTCATAAGCTTGTCGTTTACAGCTATATGAAATTCAGCTAGTTTGCCAACCAGGGCCGACTTAATGGCAACTCCCACACCGGATTGGCTTCTTTCCTCGCTTTTCCTTCCACTCCAGAAAAATGTGTAGCCGGCACCTACTTCACAGTATCGTCTTCACTTCTCAAGACTTTTCCTGGTACTTGTTTTTATGCTGGATCTACCTGGAAGTCTAGGTAAAATTTTAAACCTGCCTCAAAATTAAATTGAATCTGACTGCTGGGCCAGCACTTGTTTCATGTGTTGTGGACAATCTGTTTTAATTTCGCAGAGAAGTTGCCTATCACCCGTACATTTGAAATGTCTGTTTTTAACTGACAGTGACCAAATACACACATACTATTGAACAGTTAACCAACAATAAGCAAGGACAAGTTCCCATTAACTGATTGAAAGACTAAGTACATACTCTTCCATTGCACTACTCCCTACACTCTCTATGAAGTGTTGTGATTATCTTCTTTGCCATCATCATGCTTCTCTGCTGTCAGTTTTTCCTATTCAGGGGATGTCTCATGCCACTTGTGACCTTGGTTTATAATAATACTAGCTGACCCGGCCCGGCTTCGCCCAGTCCCTGGCGGGGGTCTGTCTGTCTGTCTGTCTGACCCGGCCCGGCTTCGCCCAGCTCCTGGTGGGGAGCATTTCATTTAATTCATATAAGTAGTCATATAAGCTCCAGTTCCCTTTCCCGACTATCTACTGTCTGTCTGTCTGTCTGTCTATTATTAGAAAGAGCACTTGAAAGATCTTCACATCATCCCCCGTCAATTAACTTGGGTAAATGGAGCGTCTTATTTAATTCATATTTGGCCCCTGCTCCCGTTCCTGTTCCCAAAAACGACGACCTGGCCCGGCTTCGCCCAGTCCCTGGTGGGGAGCATGTCATTTAATTCATATTAGGCAGAGGGAGGAGGAGGAGACAGGAGGGTTGAGGAAGGAGGAGGAGGGAGGCGGTAGGAGGAGGAGAAAGAGGGAGGAGGAGGGAAAGGGAGGGAGGAGGAGGATGGAAGTGGGAGAAGGAGTAGGAGGAGAAGGAGGAGGGAAGATGAGGAGGTAGAGGGATTAGTAGAAGGGAGGAGGAGGGAGTTCGCCATTCCCAATTCATACTCGTCTAGGTTCTGTGATTTTGGTCCTTCCATTGATTGTTCTTCCCTTCTACATGACTGTAGATAACTTCTTTACACATAAAAAGATTAGTTGTTATTGACATTGCCGTGTGACGATTCTGTGTAGTCACATCATTTTCTTCGCTTTTCCTAACGTTGTGGTTCAGGGATTCTTTCATCATCATATCATCATCATCTTCCACTTCTGCCGTCAAGCGTCGTGGGGAGGAATAATTTGCGTTCCAGCGCCCGGTGGACGGCACTGGATAGTGTCATTCCGTGTGGTTGTACAATGTCTCTGATGTCGTCAATCCATTTTCTTCTTGGACAAAAATCATCATCATATATATTTACGTACGTATTTAGGGAGGGGGAGGAGGAGGAAGAAGAAAAAAAACTATGATAGTTGACTGCGCGGGAATGAGAGGAAGACGTGTAGAAAATTTCATCTCAATCGGATGGACCGTTCTCGAATGCATAAAGGACATACACATATACATACATACATCCTTTTTTATATATAAGATAATATATTTGGATATCTGGACATGTTTGAGAGGAGACCTAGCATGTACCACAATGTTTTGATTGTCTCAGTCTGCAGCTTCCTGTATTTTTCCTTTCACACATGAAACCTTTCACACATCACTGAAGCTAATCTTTACATACATGTATTTCTTCTGTTACAGGTGCACATTAATAGGCATCAATAATTCTTGTCGCCAAATCATTGATTTAAACTGAATGCTACAGCTGATGGAGTGTTATTTATACACAAATAAGGCAGACCAGATTGTGAAACTCCTGCTGTTAATTGTTTAATACTGTTTTAACATTATGAATTATATATCTGGAAATGTTCATTTCATTAGTACAAATGTGGGAAGAAAACAGCCGTGATGTAAAAATTGTTTTACTTATTGCCACTTTTTTCAATTTTTCTTTAACTCTTCCCAAAAACTTCCACTCTGTGTTCGTTGGGACTTTTCAGTAGAACATCTCACCACTTTCTGTCATTTGATACTGTATCTTATGTGTTTTGGTTATGCCGTACAGTTTTTAAACACTATGTTAACAGTTATAAAGTTCTTAAGCTAGAAGATTTCTTTTATAGTAAAGAACAGTAAGCTAGTAATTGTCATTTTTGGTTGGTTGATTTGTAAAGAATCACCTTTATTGCATACCTCTGAAGTCTTCTCCAATGGATAGCACAAGGAGGGTCTCAATACAGTGCACAACTCCCTAGCATCATTAAGGATTCAACTATGTGTATACCCATGTGACAAAACCACCACGAACCATATTTTAGTGGGTAGATTTATATAATTTTCTTGCTATCAATTCAGTCTGTTTATTTTCATACTCATCTGACACTTGTAATCACAACATATATTTATTTGCCTAAATGTATGTTCTTTCTGATGTAAAATATTGTGCATTCACTCCATTGGCTAGCTAAGAATAATATTTAATCTGACTTCACCACAGGTTTAGTTTTCAAGTGTTTATGCAAATTTTTAGTGTTAGTTTAATTAAGAAAGATGTATTTGCAAATATTCCCGTAAAAGAAATTTTGCCTGGTTCCATCAATCATTCTTCATGATTAGCGTATGCTTTTTGTAGTAATTTAAATGAGATTTGCCATTATTTAAATTGTATGTAAAAATTAAAGATTCATAATGTTGATGATATGAATCATTGTTCTGTATTATTTATAATAACCTGTTATAGTTTGTGTAAAAAAAGAATGCACACCATTTAATGCTTTGCTGACCACTATTAGCAAATGTATGATTGAAAGTGATCACTCATGGCTTATGTATAGCAGTAGACATATCTATAACAGTAGACATATCTATAACAGTAGACATACAATACAGATAAAGTGAATGTCTACCATAATGCAAGTGTTAACCCTGTACACACTACCAATTCCACTGCCCATTTGGCAGGTCAGTTAGAAATACAGAAATTCCAGTGGATACAACAGTTCTTGCAGAACAATGCAATACATTAATGGGAGGCGGGGGTCAGCGTGGCCAAATGGATAAGAGCTCTTGTTCTTAAACTTCTGGTGTTCTGATGCTGAGGCAATGGGTTCAACACCTACCTAGTCTGTTGGACAAAGATGCTGACTTCTCGGCCTTGGCTTCGGTATGTAAATTACAAGTACCTCAGAAGTCAGCATGGGTTCACCTGATGGCGAGGGACGCCACATGCAAAGATTAGTCCAGTGTACTAGAGGTAGTAGCACGTGTATGGACTATGCTTGAGTTCAGAGTGAGTGAACACAAAAAACATTCATGGGAGGTGACGATTACTTCAGCCAACTGGCTGTAGGCTACTCTGTCTACACATTAAACATTCATGGGAGGTGAGGATTACTTCAGCCAACTGGCTGTAGGCTACTCTGTCTACACATTAAACATTCATGGGAGGTGAGGATTACTTCAGCCAACTGGCTGTAGGCTACTCTGTCTACACATTAAACATTCATGGGAGGTGAGGATTACTTCAGCCAACTGGCTGTAGGCTACTCTGTCTACACATTAAACATTCATGGGAGGTGAGGATTACTTCAGCCAACTGGCTGTAGGCTACTCTGTCTACACATTAAACATTCATGGGAGGTGAGGATTACTTCAGCCAACTGGCTGTAGGTTACTCTGTCTACACATTAAACATTCATGGGAGGTGAGGATTACTTCAGCCAACTGGCTGTAGGCTACTCTGTGTACACATTAAACATTCATGGGAGGTGAGGATTACTTCAGCCAACTGGCTGTAGGCTACTCTGTCTACACATTAAACATTCATGGGAGGTGAGGATTACTTCAGCCAACTGGCTGTAGGCTACTCTGTCTACACATTAAACATTCATGGGAGGTGAGTATTACTTCAGCCAACTGGCTGTAGGCTACTCTGTCTACACATTAAACATTCATGGGAGGTGAGGATTACTTCAGCCAACTGGCTGTAGGCTACTCTGTCTACACATTAAACATTCATGGGAGGTGAGGATTACTTCAGCCAACTGGCTGTAGGCTACTCTGTCTACACATTAAACATTCATGGGAGGTGAGGATTACTTCAGCCAACTGGCTGTAGGCTACTCTGTCTACACATTAAACATTCATGGGAGGTGAGGATTACTTCAGCCAACTGGCTGTAGGCTACTCTGTCTTCACATTAAACATTCATGGGAGGTGAGGATTACTTCAGCCAACTGGCTGTAGGCTACTCTGTCTACACATTAAACATTCATGGGAGGTGAGGATTACTTCAGCCAACTGGCTGTAGGCTACTCTGTCTACACATTAAACATTCATGGGAGGTGAGGATTACTTCAGCCAACTGGCTGTAGGCTACTCTGTCTACACATTAAACATTCATGGGAGGTGAGGATTACTTCAGCCAACTGGCTGTAGGCTACTCTGTCTTCACATTAAACATTCATGGGAGGTGAGGATTACTTCAGCCAACTGGCTGTAGGCTACTCTGTCTACACATTAAACATTCATGGGAGGTGAGGATTACTTCAGCCAACTGGCTGTAGGCTACTCTGTCTACACATTAAACATTCATGGGAGGTGAGGATTACTTCAGCCAACTGACTGTAGGCTACTCTGTGTACACATTAAACATTCATGGGAGGTGAGGATTACTTCAGCCAACTGGCTGTAGGCTACTCTGTCTACACATTAAACATTCATGGGAGGTGAGGATTACTTCAGCCAACTGGCTGTAGGCTACTCTGTCTACACATTAAACATTCATGGGAGGTGAGGATTACTTCAGCCAACTGGCTGTAGGCTACTCTGTCTACACATTAAACATTCATGGGAGGTGAGGATTACTTCAGCCAACTGGCTGTAGGCTACTCTGTCTACACATTAAACATTCATGGGAGGTGAGGATTACTTCAGCCAACTGGCTGTAGGCTACTCTGTCTACACATTAAACATTCATGGGAGGTGAGGATTACTTCAGCCAACTGGCTGTAGGCAACTCTGTCTACACATTAAACATTCATGGGAGGTGAGGATTACTTCAGCCAACTGGCTGTAGGCTACTCTGTCTACACATTAAACATTCATGGGAGGTGAGTATTACTTCAGCCAACTGGCTGTAGGCTACTCTGTCTACACATTAAACATTCATGGGAGGTGAGGATTACTTCAGCCAACTGGCTGTAGGCTACTCTGTCTACACATTAAACATTCATGGGAGGTGAGGATTACTTCAGCCAACTGGCTGTAGGCTACTCTGTCTACACATTAAACATTCATGGGAGGTGAGGATTACTTCAGCCAACTGGCTGTAGGCTACTCTGTCTACACATTAAACATTCATGGGAGGTGAGGATTACTTCAGCCAACTGGCTGTAGGCTACTCTGTCTACACATTAAACATTCATGGGAGGTGAGGATTACTTCAGCCAACTGGCTGTAGGCTACTCTGTCTACACATTAAACATTCATGGGAGGTGAGGATTACTTCAGCCAACTGGCTGTAGGCTACTCTGTCTACACATTAAACATTCATGGGAGGTGAGGATTACTTCAGCCAACTGGCTGTAGGCTACTCTGTCTACACATTAAACATTCATGGGAGGTGAGGATTACTTCAGCCAACTGGCTGTAGGCTACTCTGTCTACACATTAAACATTCATGGGAGGTGAGGATTACTTCAGCCAACTGGCTGTAGGCTACTCTGTCTACACAGATTGTATAAATGGCACCTGTCATTGGGAGTGAGGATTACTTCAGCCAACTGGCTGTAGGCTACTCTGTGTACACAGATTGTATAAATGGCACCTGTCATTGGGAGGTGTGGATTACTTCAGGCAACTGGCTGTAGGCTACTCTGTGTACACAGTTTGTATAAATGGCACCTGTCATTGGGAGTGAGGATTACTTCAGCCAACTGGCTGTAGGCTACTCTGTCTACACATTAAACATTCATGGGGGGTGAGGATTACTTCAGCCAACTGGCTGTAGGCTACTCTGTGTACACAGTTTGTATAAATGGCACCTGTCATTGGGAGGTGAGGATTACTTCAGCCAACTGGCTGTAGGCTACTCTGTGTACACAGTTTGTATAAATGGCACCTGTCATTGGGAGGTGAGGATTACTTCAGCCAACTGGCTGTAGGCTACTCTGCGTACACAGTTTGTATAAATGGCACCTGTCATTGGGAGGTGAGGATTACTTCAGCCAACTGGCTGTAGGCTACTCTGCGTACACAGTTTGTATAAATGGCACCTGTCATTGGGAGGTGAGGATTACTTCAGCCAACTGACTGTAGGCTACTCTGCATACACAGTTTGTATAAATGGCACCTGTCATTGGGAGGTGAGGATTACTTCAGCCAATTGGCTGTAGGCTACTCTGCGTACACAGTTTGTATAAATGGCACCTGTCATTATTTGAAGTGCACTGATCAGTTTACACATAACCTACAATACTGCCAACCCTACCAGTAACATCACAGCAAAGAAGTTCATGCAGAATGTAAGTCATGCTTATCGAAGCTGCCATTCTTCAACAAAATGTGACTCTTCCAAAGCCACATGTATTGACAACACGCCTTTCTGATAGAACTTTACGCATATATTTGAAAGACCAAAATACAAGCCAGACTACTTAGCATGTAAGGACGCAGAGATAATCCTGGCTTGCATGTACTCCTCGGATCCACTGTATCTATTTGCATGATATCCTGCCACAGGGTCAAGAACTGTCATCAGTCTCATAAAACCCACATACCATTATGGCCACGAAAAAAAAAAGTTGCGATTTTCGGAAAATCCTTAGGTTAGCTTCATCTTATCAACTGTTAAATTATGACCATGTGGTCAACAAAGAATAGACATTTCTTGTGTTACATTCGGGTGATAATAAATGAACACTCAAATTCCTAGAAAACCTGTAATGTGTAGACGGGGAGACAAGTGAATCTGCTTTTACTGGGAGAATAATAAATGCTCCACATTCGAACAATATTAGTGACTATCTGCGCTGTGTGATTCAGTTTGAAAAGGGATTCATCTTTCCACTTCATATATCTAATTCTGCAGTATACACCTGATGAGGTGAAGTGAAATAAGCTAGGCAACACATTGTGCAATCAGTTGCTAATGGCTTCATTGTATATATTCACTAAGGTAATACATTGCTTTGAACCCCATAAAAGATTGTTGCATCGACTATCAGCTACAACCTCAGCTACTGAAGGAAGCAACTTGCATTAGAAATTAGCTTGTTCACATTAGGATAGTTCCCATGAATTTCTATACCTGCTCTATGCATAGCATGTGTATTGCAAGATAGATGCATCATTTTTGCATATAGTTTCTCAGACCTTCGACTGCCTTTACTATGCATGGGCTTGCAACTGTTACTAGAAGCAGAACATTTGTTCTCATCACCCTAATCGTAGGGTTCACGCCATCGTAATGTTCACCCTATCATAAGGTTCATAGCACAGATTAACAGCACAACAGTAGTTGAGTGGTTAGCCCTCTCGAAGATTTTACAAGGAAGAAGAAATTATTTCAAGTTCTTAAAACCCCAACAAGAACATTAGCTTTGTTAAAATCTGGTTGTAACAATAGAAATGTCATATGTTGCAGCAGGAATCTCAAGATCATATCTTGTTTACCTCACTCTGTTTTGAAGGCTTTGCTTTGGCTGAGGGGGACACCATTTGAGACTGCTAAGACCCAAAACAGTATTTCAACTGATTACATTACTGCAATCTACTTAATTGTATTACACTATATGCTTCATGTGGATGGTCATTTGGGATTATCATCATCATCATATGCCATACCAATAAGCATTGGCTGTCATGGTTTGCAATTTAACATGATCACCGGGGTCGTGGATCAGCTCTGTGTTCTTGTTGTCTCGATATACTATGCAGCTAAGCTATCCAGTATTTACTTCTCTGCCTTCCACTTTGAGATTACCTTCTGGTTAAAGTTAGGGACAAGGTAAGCTTAGGCAGAGGTTGATAACCCTTCCTTCATATATATATATATGGCGAGTCATGACCGCCCACGCTTTCCGGCATGGCACATGATTGATTGATATATATATATATACTTGTCCATTACCAGCATTGTTCATAGCAGAGACAGAATTGTCATACTGTCAGAAAAGAACTTACAGTTGACATGTAACTTTCACATTTGGTTTGATTGGAACTGTCAAAAAACTTATTTACTGCCTATATAGTACCTTGCGGTGTATGGCAGAATGGTTTTGAGCCTGAGGAATTAAGGCCGCCTGGCTAGAGCAGTCGTATTGAACTGTGCAGGTTAGGGTTTTTGTTTTGCCCCTGGCAGAAAAAGATCCACACCTTACCGAGGATTTGAACCCAGGTCTCCCAAAGGAGAATCCAGTATTCTAGCCACTCCACCAGCCACTCCTCAGTTTCATAGGAACAAAAATGCATAAAATGTCATACTATGACCCACAGTTGTCATAATATGTTATTAAAGCTGGCACTGCTCAGGGGCAATGATGACTGACATTTTACAAGTTCCCGACATACCATTTCGAGGGTTCAAAACCAGTCAAACATGATTTGGAATCAGACCACTTTGCATTAATTTTGATGGTATGAATGTTGGTTGTTAACGAAAGCAAAGGCAGACTGCTGAATGTAAAAATTGCCCAGTAAACCACAAACAGTCTGAAATGCTCGGTTGATTGGGACTTCCTTCAAAGGACATGTATCTAACAAATGTTATAAAAAGCCAGGATATGACCTAAAATGCTGGAATATGATCTATTCCTTTTTTTTTAAAGGCAGACATATGCACTTACAATCAGAACTATATCATTTTTATCAGAGTATACAAAATAACTTTGTAATGATATAAGGACCGGGCTCAAAAGATATACCATAATATTCCTTGCTCGACTTATGAGAATGAGACATTGAACTCGGAAGCCTTAGGAGAGACATTAGTCTTTATGGGTCATGGGAATGATTATATACTAAAAGATTATACATTTTATAATGTCATAGACACTAGTTCTCAGAACCTGCGTGGATGCTTTGGAATTACCCTGTGCTTCATCTTGGGACATTGGCTCATGCAGTGGCTTCAAACTGAGCGCAAGCTTTCTCAGCATAAAGTTGTCATTGGGAAAAAAAATTATTCTGTCAGAATTTAATGTTTAGCAAAGACTGATGTGATTTGCCTTGACAGGGATGGTACATGTTGGAAATAAAATGCATTATTTTTATGACATATGGTTCCAGTTGCATTCCTGTTAATCTATTATTAATGTTTAATAGTAAGTGAATGTGAGAATGGAGGAACACCACAGGTTGTTCCAGTGTTATATTAAGTTATAATGGGAGCATAGATGAGTTATCCAGTAGGTTCCAGAGAGGAACAATATTATATCCAATATTTATGGTTAGGACCCATGAAGCAGATGGGTATGACTGTGGGGTCTGTCCCCATGATACAAAGTCAACCCAAAGCCAGCTTACTTCCTTTTGATAAACAAGAGGCCAACAAGACAGAATAGTTGGTGCAGTTAATGAATTAGTTAACATGCAAAGAAACATATCGAGGACAAGATGAAATACCAAATAAACTAATTAAAGCAGCAAGAGAAATAGGAACAGCATGGCTACATAGACTTCAACCATGTTTGGGTAGAACAACAGACACCACGAGACTGGGGAAACGCCATACTTATCCCAATTTGGAAAAACAAAAGGCAGCAAAATTGACTGTTAGAGTCATACTGGGAAATTATTTTGCAAAATTCTTGAGAAAAGATTACGAACTATTATAGAACCCCAGCGAAGTGAAACACAACTTGGATTTGGGAAAAACAAAGGATGCACAGATGCCATTTTTGCTCTTAGACAACTTATAGAAAAATTAATCAAATTCAATTAAACACTCTACTTAGCCTTTGTCAACCAAAAAAAAAGGCATTTGAAAAAGCAGATAGAAACAAGCTGGAGGAAATCCTTAAACAATATGGAGTGAGTACACATCTAACAAACCTATGTAGAAGCTTATACAACAGTGAATGCATAGTGAGAGCATCTGGAGTACACTCAGAACCCTTAACCATAAGATCCGGAGTATGACAAGGTTGTGTTCTGTCACCTCTCTTGTTTATAACAAATATATAGACAACATATGTAAAGAAACCAGCCAAACAGAGACCGCAAGAACACTGCATGATGAGAACACAGAAGAAGAACCATCTGCAAATCTAACTATTAGAGAACTCCTGTTTGCGGACGACCAAGCACTAATAGCAAAATCAGAAGCTGAATTACAAGACCACATGAATAGTCTAAACGAAATGTATAGGGAACATAACATGAAAATTAGCACAAGTAAAACAGAGGTATTGACGACAACTAAAGAAGAAAAAGCAACAACGATTTACCTAAACGAACATCGCTCGAAACAAGTAAAGAGTTTCAAGTACCTAGGAAGTATAATATCATCAAATGGCAAATCAGAAGACAAGATCAAAAATAGATGCGATAAGGCAAACCAACTCATTGGACAAATGGCACCAATACTAAAGAACAAACATGTATCAATCACTACTAAGAAAGCACTTTACAATACAATCTTCCTACCAACTCTATGTTACCAATGCCAAACCTGGACAATTACAGAAAAAGAGAAAAGAAAATTCACAACAACAGAAATGAGATTCCTGAGAAGAATACTCAACGTATCAAGAAAAGATAAGATCAGAAATGAAGAAATCAGGACTAAAGTGGGGGTTATAGTTGCACTAGATTTTATTAGAAGGCAGCAAGTCAAATAGTTTGGCCATGCAAGTAGATTACCAACTAACAGTATACCACAACAAGCAATGATGTACAGACCAGGGGAAGCAGAGGAAGAGGCTGACCACATAAACGATGGACGCAGGGAATAACAGAGTTCATGGAAATATCGATACATGAAGCTCATAAGCGGGCACTCTCCCGCTGATTATACTTCACCTCAACACCGCAAGGTACAAGAGGAACATGATGAGATGAGATTTTTCTTTTATAACCATTGTAAGCTGGTATCGATGACAGGACGGTTGAATGGGACTGAAACATCTTTTCTCAGAAATTTCATTGGATTGGATATCGATGACGTCACAAACTGGCTTCGCCAAACATCGATTATATAACATGGTACTACTATATGCATAGTAGATGATCGGTAATTAGTTGTTGGTGTGGGGTATATGAGTGACAATTGTGGTTCAGCTAGACACGACAAAATAGATTGTATCGATTTCGTGAGAAACCATCAAGGAAATACTTCCAGCAATATGAATTATGCCATCAACTTGGCCCTAATCACGTTTGTGGCATTATAAATGTTGTCTTTAAAACAGTTAAATATCATATTTTATGTCAGTTATCTGCCTGAACTGTTTCCATGTTGAATGGAAACAAGTTGCATGAAGACCAAGTTGCTAAGACGAAGTAGACCTAAAAAAGAACCATTCGTTCAAGGGATACTACTAACAGCACCAGCTGCAACATTAAAAGAATATAATTTACTTGAATAGTTATCATTATCCTTCATCATAAATAAAATTATTTCATATCTTTCATGATTTAACCATCATGCAATTATCCTACAACAATAGACTACGAAATTTGTATACACTATCAGGATAAGAGATATGTTAGTTCGATGGTGCATACCATCAGATATAAGAAAAATAGACACATCTAAATAAAGGAGATAAGAGAGTTTAGAAATGTATATGTGATGTGGATACTGAAGATAATCATCTTGGAAGATTGTCAAAGAGCTACGTGTGAGCTTAAAGCTAAGGAGAGCTAAATAGAGCTAAGGAAAAGGACAAGTAACATAACGACTTAGGAGACCAGACAGAAGAGGCACAAATGCTATAAATAGCTATAACGGGACACACATGTGTCAACAAGGAGGGCAACAGGTGTGTGTGAGCTGGGGTTACCCAAGAGACTGGGAAACCCGCTTCACAAGTGTAACCTGTAATTCTGGTTACTACAACCAAGTGACCAACGTGTTGGAACACGTAAACTAGCGAATGCACGGAGTGCTAATTGCTCGTGGCTGAACACAGCACAGAGAGCTGGTTCAGACAGAGACTGGACGGCGTAAGGAGCAGACGGTGTATCCACTGTGGATACTGTGTAGTTAAGGACAGTATCAATAGTTTAGACTTTAGCTTAGCGTCAGTAGTGATTATTATTAGTATCAACTCCTCATTCCATTTTCATAACATACTATGATGTTTAATACCGATGTGGTATTCCGCTCGTGGAGCTAGTGTACGATCAGCTCCGAATAAAATGTATCCTTTTGCAAACAATACGAGTTGTCACTTTCGTGTGGTGCAAAAGTAGGGAATCTGTGTATGCCTGTCGCAAGTGAGTTGCTGACAGGCAGGATACCATTTGGTGTCAGAAGTTCCTGAACCACCGCTCATTACCATTTGTTTATCAACAGCCAATTACCATTTGGTGTCAAAATCGTGGGCCTTGAACCACAACCAAATACCATTTGATAAACATATTAGAATACCATTTGGTAATCATAAGTGCCTTGAACTACCATCAATTATCATTAGGATACCATTTTCTAAAGTACTTGAAATAACCATTTGAAAATTACCATTAATTACCATTTGTGGAGCTTGAACCACATACAAGCTATTTAATTTACCTTTTTTCGGAAATTCGATAAAAGGTTATCTATATTATTTGTGTAAATTATTTTGATGAAAATGTATCGAAATTGCAAATTTAATCCATCATTTGTGAACCATTTTGTGTGATACTATCATAATGTCAACATTTATCACATTCACGTTTGTACTTGTGCAAAAGCAAATTCTTTTTGCACAACAGAAATAGATTAGAGGTTAAGCTAAGTCATACAGCGCAGCTCAGTCAGAGACGATAGAAAGTGAAGACAAGACGACATTGACATTCATTGACGATCATTTAGACTATCATACATTCATATCATTTACATCAATCATCATTATTTATATCACATTTATTTACCATCCGTATAAACTGTAATGTTTGAAGTAATAATAACCATGTATTGTACATTACATGCTGGTTACTAAAGTATTGACGCTCTATTGAACAGAGACATCAGTTATAAAAGCAAGTCGATCAGTTGTGTGTACGAAAGACAGCAGTGGAACATCCCGAGTGCCGTATTTCTCAGCAGATTAGATGAGTATATTTTCCACTAATTTTGATAACCATCCTTAACGATGCATCCTCTTTTTCAGTGATGATGTAAATATTTAGCACATAATAACTGTAAAATTATATTGCAAAATTATATTATCAATTGCGGAATAACATAAAACCATATAATGTCATCATTAAGTGACTGCATCCAGGCTGGCAAAGAACTAGGCCATACTGGAGAAAAATTAGAGAAATGGGCAAATGAAAAATACAAAGAAGAAACAGACAAATTGAGAGATGAAAGAGCAATAGAAAGGCAACATCAGAAAGAGATGAAGGAGTTAGAGGAAGCCACCAAACAAAAACAGTTGGATTTAGACCAAGCCACCAGGCAAAAACAGATACAGATAGACCAAGCCACAAAACAAACAGAATTAGAAATGAAACAAAAACAGATAGAGATGGAAGATGCCTCTAAACAGAAGGAATTGGAAATAAAACAGAAACAGATAGAGATGGACGATGCCACCAAGCAAAAACAAATAGAGGTAGAGTCACAAACGAAGTTGAAGATGAAAGAGATGGAGATTGACTCTAACATCCAGATAGCCTCTACTAAACAGAAGAGTCAAGAAGAGCAAAATAAATTCTCTAAATATAAGGGGGTAATCAAGCCATTCAGCCAAGGCGATTCAATATCAGCTTGGACTGAGAATGTAGAATTCCAGCTTAAAACTCAGAAAATACCATTAGAAGACTGGGTGATGATCTATATGAGGAATCTCAGTGGGGAGCCATTAAAGGTAATAAAGTCCATACCATCAGATCTAAGAGGTAACTATCAGTATATCCATGATAGGATTATGCAGCATTTTCTACTCCATGCTCCTGGATATCAGATCCAGTACTCTCAGATAAAACCAAAGCCAACTGAAACGTTCTTAGACTACGTATCAAATGTCCAGAGTATATTCAATAAATGGCTTAAGGCGGCAAAAGTAGGGAAGAATTTTGATAGATTGCAGGACTTAATGGTGATGGATAAAGTCATATCCACAGTTCCTACTCCCTTTGCCAAGTTCCTTCAACAAGCAGACATTGAATCTATTGAACAACTCGAAAAACGTGGGTCAGCGTATTTTTCCTCAAACAGGGACATATTTAAAACATCCTTACATGATACTGAGATCACTGCTTTTGTTAAGAACATGCCTAGCAAATCATACAATCAGAAAGGGTATCAGAAGAAAGATAAACCCTATCAGAAGCCACCACAGTGTGTATACTGCAAATTATTTCATCCGCAGTACTCGATGTGTGATAAAAGTCCATCTTATCCTGCTCATCTTGAAATGATGATGAAAAAGCAGGAAAACAAACGAGACTCGTACAAACGAGCTGTTAAATGCTTCTTTTGTTCAAGTTATGGCCATTATTCTTCTAAATGTTTGGGCAGGCAAAGAATGAAGGCTAGCAATGCTGTGCTCTTAGATACATCATCAGACGATGAGAGTGTAATTGATTCCGATCTTGAAAATGTATTACCATTCAATGAGTGTGAGACTGTGGCTGTAGTTACTGATATGTTAGAGTTTAATGAATGTGACACGTGTCACCAGTTTCATACGGACGGGAAACTTAAATGTGGTCATGTTATACCATGTTCCAACGAAGATGCTAATGCAGCTTTAGCCTCCAGAGGTAATCTAAAGTTCCACGATGCACTGGTCAACAAACAACCATGCCAATGTTTACTTGATAGCGGCAGCACTTTACTTGGGGTAAGAAGAGACCTAGCTAAGCCAGAAGATTATACGGGTGAGTTTGTTAAATGCCGTACTTTCTCTGGAAACATTGAGAAATACCCACTGGCAAAAGTCTGCATAAACACCCCGTTCCTTTCCGGCACATTTACGTGCGCGATCCTGCAAAATCCCTGTACTGATTTGATTTGGGTTTGCCATCATTAAAACAATGTACTGATGACGAAATATTAGCCTGGAAACAAACAACCACGGCTAATGCTGTAACGAGGTCAGATACTCAAACACATTATACTGACCTACAAAATGAAATGTTACAGTTGTTAACACCCAGCGGTGGTAGTAACAGTGCTACTCGACAAGAGTTTATCGAGGCACAACGCACCGATCAAACTATCGCACCTTATTTTAAATTGTTAGGTGAGCGAGCGAAAGTTACTAAAAATGCATCTTGGTATTTTAAAATACACAACGGAATTCTCATGCGTTATTATACAACAAATAACCATGAAATTCAGCAAACAGTGTTACCAGTAAAACACCGACAAAATGTGCTAAAGATTGCACATGAGTCACCGTTTGCTGGACATTTGGCCTATGACAAAACAAGAGCCAGAATTTTGTCACACTTCTACTGGCCCAAGTTTTGTAACAATATTAAATTTTTTTGTCGATCATGTACTATTTGTCAACATTTAGTGAGAACGGGAAAGCATGTAGTTGCCGAGGTCCAGCGTTCAATATTGGCCTCTAGACCATTCAAAAGTGTAGCGGTAGATATTGTTGGACCCCTGAATCAGGTGTCGAACAAAGGAAACCGGTTTATACTAACCCTCGTGGATCTCTGTACAAGGTGGATCGAAGCGGTACCACTTAAATACATCACCTCCAAAGATGTGGCAAATG
This sequence comes from Cepaea nemoralis, assembly GCA_014155875.1. Classification (NCBI taxonomy): domain Eukaryota; kingdom Metazoa; phylum Mollusca; class Gastropoda; order Stylommatophora; family Helicidae; genus Cepaea; species Cepaea nemoralis. The sequence continues at coordinate 860,085 of JACEFZ010019406.1, forward strand.
TATTCTTACACCTATTTTGTCGATTTGGCTTTCCTCGAACCATTTTATCCGATTGAGGAATGCAGTTTATTTCGGCTGCTATGCAAGCCCTAACAGAATTGCTAGGAATAGAACAGCATTTGTGTAGCCCGTATCACCCTGCCAGTAACGGGATCATAGAAAAAATTAACGGGGATCTAAAACACATGCTGGCGAAAGTAACAGCAGAGAACCCATCCGATTGGGATACTCTATTACCAGCAGTGCTATTTGCCCATCGAGAAATTCCACACTCAAGTACGGGTTTTTCACCTTTCGAGTTAGTTTATGGGGCGAACCCTCGTAGACCCCTAACAATCTACCATCAGCTAATCACTAGCTCAGTAGAGAATCCAACCGCATTAACACCTTATGAGATGGTAACAGAGACACGCGAAAAAAATCATGAAGGCGTGTGTAATAGCCAAAGCATCTTTGGAGAGAAAACGCCAGATGTACCGCGAATATGCAAATAAGGGTGCCAAAACCCTACACCTTGAACCCAATCAAAAGCTGCTACTTTTACTACCAGATAAACTTAACTTGTTACTAACATCATGGCAAGGGCCATTCAAAGTTGAACGAAAGATATCAGATGTCGATTATGAAATATCGATAAAGGGAAAATTAAAGATATTTCATGCCAACATGCTGAAGCCTTACTTTTCACGACGAGAACTGATGACAAACGAACAAAACGCACCTACACCAAGCAATCGGACGACATACGTACACAACACAACTACACTAGGTAGGGCGACAGGACGATGACAGCGCAAACACACCTAGCCAGGAAACAGAACACACAGCTAGTACAACAACAGTACTTAATCAGACAGATGACGATGGAATAGAATTACCAGTCTCGACAGTAGACACGACTGCGACAATTGATAGCATACGTTTAGAACCAAAACTTATAGATGAGCAACGACGACAACTTATAGAGTTAGTAACGGAGTACAAGGACATTTTTTCCGACATCCCAGGTAGGACAGACAGGATAGAACACTCTATTATTCTGACTGATAACACACCTATCAAATGCCGACCTTATTCCATCCCATTAAGTTATAGGGAAAATCTCGACAAGGAACTGTTAAATCTTGAGTCGAGTGGAATAATTCAGAAATCACAGTCAGAATACTCTTTTTCTATCGTCCTGGTCAGAAAAAAGGACTCGACGATTCGCCTCTGTGTCGATTATCGGCGGCTAAACAACGTGACCAAAGTCGATGCAGAGCCGATCCCTTCATATGACGATCTTATACTTGATATTTCAACATCACGTATCGTTTCTAAACTTGACCGTACGAAAGGTTATTGGCAGGTCCCGGTGCAATCATTGTCTATTCCTTTGACAGCATTCTCAACACCTCTAGGCCTATATGAGTGGCGTTTTCTTCCTTTCGGTCTTCGTAATGCCCCAGCCACTTTTATCCGACTTACTAGAGACCTGTTACACGGAATTCCTAATACATCTACCTATATTGATGACATTTGTATCCATACAGCAGACTGGACATTACACTTACAGAAACTGCGACATGTCTTCGAGAGATTGTGATTATTCGGTCTTACAGTGAAACCCACCAAAGTAGAGTTGGGTATGGAAGAAATCGATTTCCTAGGCCATACAATCAGCAGAGGCCAACTCAGAACAGATGAAATAATTGTGACCAAGATTCTTAATTTAACTATGCCAACGACCAAGAAACAGGTCCGTAGTTTGCTTGGTCTTGTAAATTATTACAGCAAATTTATACCTAATTTGGCTGAAATCACCAGCGTTTTTTCGAATATTTTAAAGGCATCTGTAAAACTAAATGTACAGGATGCAAAGTTAATTGATGTTTTATCAAAATTGAAACGTATGTTTAGCGTTCCACCTAGTTTGCGTTTGCCTAATCAGAATCTTACCTATTTTCTCCGTACAGATGCAAGTTCTATTTCCATTTCTGGCATTTTAGGCCAATTTTACGAAGGAAGGTTTCATCCGATAATGTACGTAAGCCGTAAGATCACTCCTGCTGAAGGAAGATACTCAGCCTCTGAATTGGAAGCTCTAAGCGTGATCTATTGTGTCAGGAAACTTCATAGATTCCTAGCGGGTACAGAGTTTGTTATTGAAACCGATAATTCGCCGATAACTGTCATGCAGTCTGGGGTTCATCACAACAACAGGATCTACAGGTGGTCCTTGATACTGCAAAACTATGCCTTCACGATTAAGCATTTGAAGGGGAGAATGAACTCTCTAGCTGACACATTGAGCCGACCTTCTCACATTGAGATACATGAAATACGAGAAGGGAGTGACCTCATATCACCAAAGACATTGACACTGTAATTACCTAGTGCCCTATGTGGTGATTATGAACGTTGTGGTGCGTTACCATCGCCAGTCGCTTGCAGCTGTGTAATATAAACTGTGTCAGTATTAGTTAAACGAACAGACACATCAGTATTTGTCTACACCACTACCACTTATACAATCCTTGAGTGGATCGAAGTGTTAGACTTGAACCTACACCAACCAGTAGCATACCATTAGTATGAACATTACCCAGGATGAGAGCGTAAATCAGACTTTGTCTAGTGGAACTCTATTTTCGAGGACATTCTACGGAGGACACGGCTCCAACATCACACCTGGATGTAATTAATTAGTGTAGTTAGATAGAAATTATATGTGATATGTATATAACATGTTTTTATAAACAGTCGCGTGTAACTTCATATTTTTGTAGTGATATGTGAACTATGAATGTAGATTTACCATATAACGTTATTTAGGACATTTCAGAGTTATAATTCACCTACATTTAGTAAGAACTCATTTAATTTAACACCTACATCATATTACTTTAGTTTATCACCATTTAAACATATTTAATTATATATTTAGTTAATTAAAACATCATTTACAAATTAACACCATCATTTAATAATTTATATCATTCTATATATTAAAAACACTTTAAGGTAACTAACCCAATTTTCCTAAATTGAATTAATTAGTTAGATTAGTTCCCTTAGATTAATTTAGAACAGTACACCAACTTACAATAGATTAGTTAGATTAGTCAGTACTATAGGATTGGTACCAAACAATCCATGCAACCATGTATATTTTTGTATAGAAATGACAAGTGCAGAATTACAGCACAGTCATGTGGCTTGAAAACCGATTTAAATTCAGCCAATGATTTAATGTACATATTTATTGTTCATCTATGCATTATTTCTTGAATCATATTTTAATGACGAACCAATATTTTAAAACCACTGTTGAATGAAAGGTGAACGAAAGATGTGTGAATGGAAGAGAGAGAATGGATTGAATTAGGAGAGTGAGAGAGAGATATTGCGGTATTTTTTTTTCCACCGCACAACAGGACTTGTTGTAACTTGTCTGCGTCAATCTGTGTAAGCAATGTGTTGAGATTTTTTATAAGTGTGTAGTCGCCATACTTTAGTGATAGAATTAGGAAACATATTTTGAGATTCTTAAAACGGAACTGTAGACATAAATCAGCATAACACACTCGTTTGTGGCTACAATAAACCGCTTTACGGTGCTTGAAAGAATACATACACGTAAATAAGAAACGCATACACATGTTAGTAAGGTAAATACACTGTAGTTTAATAGGAAACACGCAACCAACCAGGAAAACAAACACATAAAGTTACATACATCAATAACTTCAAAGAACTATAACTACCCAACAGGGGACACAATAACATCTCTAAAGCCTTAGTGTAACACTTAAATATTCCTTCACAAGCAGAAGCTAAAAGGTGAAGAGTTGCACATATAGCATGTATACTAGTTGGGGCAATTATTATATGGGAGCATGAACATTTATTGTCCATGTTTTGCACTCGTAACAGAGGCAAGTTGTATGGGATTGTTAATTTTGGACAATCGGAGGACAGGTCTTATGGCATCGGTTCCGGATCACACAATTCCCAGAAATATAATGACAGTTTACAGCCAACGGTACTAGTGTGGTGAGCTACTCAATTAGCCGAGTGAAGTGATACAACAGTGTGACGAAGGAGAGGAGAGATCTTGTCATATCCCCAGAAGAGAAGTAGAGAATTCACGAAGCCTTTGACAAAATTAGACAGCCAATTTTTGGTGAAATGACTTGTGTTACCCCCACAACTTAAAAGTTTGTAACACAAGAGGGGAGGAACGAGAGCCTGTCAAAGAGCTACGTGTGAGCTTAAAGCTAAGGAGAGCTAAATAGAGCTAAGGAAAAGGACAAGTAACATAACGACTTAGGAGACCAGACAGAAGAGACACAAATGCTATAAATAGCTATAACGGGACACACATGTGTCAACAAGGAGGGCAACAGGTGTGTGTGAGCTGGGGTTACCCAAGAGACTGGGAAACCCGCTTCACAAGTGTAACCTGTAATTCTGGTTACTACAACCAAGTGACCAACGTGTTGGAACACGTAAACTAGCGAATGCACGGAGTGCTAATTGCTCGTGGCTGAACACAGCACAGAGAGCTGGTTCAGACAGAGACTGGACGGCGTAAGGAGCAGACGGTGTATCCGCTGTGGATACTGTGTAGTTAAGGACAGTATCAATAGTTTAGACTTTAGCTTAGCGTCAGTAGTGATTATTATTAGTATCATCTCCTCATTCCATTTTCATAACATACTATGATGTTTAATACCGATGTGGTATTCCGCTCGTGGAGCTAGTGTACGATAAGCTCCGAATAAAATGTATCCTTTTGCAAACAATACGAGTTGTCACTTTCGTGTGGTGCAAAAGTAGGGAATCCGTGTAGTCCTGTCGCAAGTGAGTTGCTGAGAAAGATGAACGAACCAAACATGATACAATTAATAGTATTGGAAAATGTGGGAAAAGAAGAAAGAGTTTGAAAGGGTAAAGAAAGAAAATGATCCAGTGGAGGGAAGAAATTTCACAATATTTTATAACATTTCATGATATAATATTTCAGGGTCATATTTGATGAAATGGTCATCAAATATTGATTTTTCTTAAAATGGTACACATTTTGTACCATGTAATTGTTGCCATGTATCGCAGGAAAGAGAAGGCAGCAAGTGCACGTACAGATATAGATTATCGGGAAGTTAAAAGAACCAGTATAGCGCGCACAATGAACGCACAAGCGCTTACTTAGAAACGATGACTTAAAAAACGGACAGATAGAGAGGGCAAGAAGGAAGACCATTCACGGCAGAGTTCTGAGAGGCTAATTCTGAATTGTCAACATCGGGAAGAGATAGTTCAAGTATAGAAGAAGGAACATGCGAAGAACAAACGGAAAGGATATAGGGCACGATACACGGCTTAATAGTGGAGGAATCGGACATGAATCATAAGCAGGTATAATGGGCCATTGTCAAAGTTAACCGACCAGTGAGAAGATACCTCGAGAATAGTCCAACAAGCAGCTGTGGTGTGAGTAATATGTGTGTGTGTATGTATGTATATATATATATATATATATATATATATATATATATATATATATATATATATATATATATACACACACACACACACAACATAAGTGTCGATTATAAGTGAGGGTGAAATAATGCAATGACAGGCCTGACGATAATTCCGTATCTGGTTGAGAGGGACAGAACGAAAAGACACAATGTAGATGCGAATATGGTTAATTAATGAATTGCCAGCATGTTTGTGTGAATCGTTGAGACACTGTCCCCTATAATAAAGATTAGATCGAATTAGGACGCACTTGTCCGGCGTTGTTTTAGCACTTCAAGCGTTGACCAGTTGGTATATTTACATACGTTTGAGAGCCAGTAGCGTGAGCTGTCACCGATGTGAGAATGTGGACATTATATGATTAACCTAGATAAACGAGTCGACATATGCCAGCGACTGAACAAGAACATTGATGATAAGGTCAAGTCAGCCCATGGCATTCGAACCACAAAGGGATAATGTCAATCAGTTCCTGGCATAAATATGGAAGCCTGTTCCGGCAGATACTAGGCCCGAAGGATAAATAAGAGAGCCCGTGCCGATAGATATTAGAACCAGTGCATAAATATGATAGCCGTTCCTGATAACAGAACATAAGGATACAGATGAAAGCCTGCTCAGATTGATAACATAACAGAAGAATAAATATGAGAATACCAATCCAGTTGTTATATCAATATGGAAACCCGTTTCGGTTAACATATATACAGAGACATCAGGACCAGAGAATAAACATAGTAGTCTTTTCCTACAAGTAAACAAGATATCCTTTCAGTGCATCATCAATATCAACTACAAAATGAACATCGTAAACTACAGAATGGACAAAATGACACAGATGGGGAAATAAAGTTGACTCTGAGTATTTTATAAACATTTACCATTAGGAATTTCAACACATAACTAAATCCTACATTCGTCACAGTCAAGAGACAGAGGCAACTTCAAATTATGGCAACAGTTCGCCAGTGATCTTATAAACTTTAGTATTGTGTAACGCTCTAACGAACACTATTTGCAAAGTTTGCAGACATTTTTCATTCCAGAGAGCAGATTGCAATACTGATCAGCATATTGTCCGTCAGCTGACTTAAGTCTGCAGCCTAGTGAACAAGACCGAGGCCAATATCTAAGGGAGCAAATCCTCGCATCTGGAGAACGACACTAGCGTCACCAGGACCAGATACACAAGGTTGTATTCCTTTTGGTTGTGTGTACCTTGATCATCACTCCAGAGTATCTCAAGCACCCTTACATCGATCTGTTTCACGCATCCTCATCGTATTGTCTTATATATATATATATATATATATATATATATATATATATATATATATATATATATATATATATATATATATATATATATATATTAAATTCGCATATCCTTTACAGGACATTGCTGTCAACAGCAGCATCTTTCAGCTGTCTGTTGATTTCTTGGCAAGATTACTCTCAGTAGTTTGCCATTGATTTCTGAGCGGCCGGCTCAGTTATCCCGCAAGTCATCAGCGGGGGTCGAACCGCCTCCAGCTCTCGCCCGCTACGAGACTGTGTGATAAACGGGATTGCGGAGAAAGTGTTGTAACCCCTCGGCCAGAGATACCGGTCTTCTATATTAATAATATTATTATTTGCGAATTGTGTCACAACAGGTTTACACTACGGACTGTGCATAAATTATGTCTACATTGGGAGAATTCATCGCATTAGGGGGAAAATGTGGCTTAACAGGCCCTGAACGTATGGCCTGGGCTGAAACTAAAGTATCGGAATTCCAGACACAACAGAGAAGAGAGAGCAGCAACCAGAGAAGCCAGAGAGGCACAAGAAGCAGCAGCTAGAGAAGCCAGAGAGGAAACAAGAAGCAGCAGCTAGAGAAGCCAGAGGCACAAGAAGCAGCAGCCAAAGAAGCTAGGGAATTAGAGAAACAGAAGATAGAGAAAGAAATGTAATTACAGAAACAGAAGATGGAGAATGAAATACAATTCGAAAGAGAAAAATTGGCTCTCCAGGTAAAAAGACTAGCTTTTGAAAAGGAAAAGCTAGCAGCCGATCAACTACTAAAAGACAAAGAAGTTGAAGGTAATATGAAAGTAAAGATGTTGGAAATGGAGAAAGAGGCAAAGATATCTAAAAATAAGTTAGCCTGCAAATCACTGGACCCCGTCAAAAGATATCAGGGGATCATTAGAAATTTCTCCCAGGGGGATTCCATCTCAGCATGGGTGACAAATTTTGAAGTCCTCTTAAATCATTACAGAGTACCGGCAGAAGAGTGGGCCGTGCTATTTCATAAGCACTTGTCAGGAGAGCCTTTGAAAGTAATCGAAGTCATACCAGAACAACGACGAACTGACAATCAATACTTGAAACAAAGAGTCCTTGCACATTTTTCGTTAGATACTGCGGGTCTTCGTACAGCATATAGGACACTAGCATCCAAGTCAAATCAAACGTTTCTAGATTTTGTTTCAGAAACCACATCACTCTTTGACAGGTGGTTGAAATCTGCAGAAGTAGGAAACAGTTTTGACAAACTCAGAGACCTTTTGCTCCGAGATAAACTTATTTCAGCAATTCCACACACAATGGCAATATTCCTAGTGGAAAACAAATGTTCAACAGTATCCGAAATGGAAGCAAAGGGAGAATCATATAACGCACATAAAGACATCTTTGCGGAAAGTGATCAACCATAACTGGTAATAGGAGCATCGGCCAGACTACCTAGCCATAAATACAGCAAATCGCCAAACAAATATCAACATTAGAGCAAGTATAGACTTGGTCAACGACCATCCAAAACAACAAAAAGGGGTATTGTCGTCAAATGTAGATATTGTCCACGACAACATGGGTCACTGGAAATGTGTGATTCCAAACCCGAATATGATTCCTATATTAGAGACTTATCATTGAAATGTATCAACAAATACACAGATTATAAAAACAATTTTAAATGCTAAGTTTGCAACAGTTTTTGGCATTTGGCCTGATTTTGTAGACTACCAAAGATGACTAAATATTCAGGTTTAGCCTAAGCCATGTCAAGTAGTGACGACGATGACCAACACAACGAGAACGCGACTGACACATATAAAAGACAGGAGGACAGTCAGAGCAAGACTTATGTGCAGGAAGCCAATTCCGCCTATATAACGGACGGAAGACTTGTCAGTCAGAATGGTCAGAGATACCGGCACCCCAGTCATTGGAGTGGACCGAAAACTGGTAAAACACGAGGATTACACCGACGAAAAAGTAATGTGCAGAACATTTGGCGGCTCGTCAGAACAATACAAAGTGGCATGGACGGACATAAATTGCCCTTACTACCGGGGACATGTGAAAGCAGCAGTATTACCACAACCGACAACTGAGTTAAATGTGGGAAATATTCCAGGCGTAAAAGAACGTACTGCCCAGGAAATAGAACAATAGGAAAAGGAAAACATGTAAATAGAGGAAGGTAATTATGCAGCAATAACTATTCCGACAGAAGACAAAAATATACCAGTCGCAAACGACAGTTCAGACATAGGTACAGACATTTATCAGACAGAAGAATACATACGAAACCAAAAACAAACAGGTCAATCAGTAACTATTAAGGTGTCATATCGCATTAATAACAATGCACAAAAGACTTGCAATAACAGTTTACAATTACCAAAATATTTGACACAGATATTACATAGGACTCACTACCTATAAGATCAAACTTGACCCAAAAAGAATATGACAAGGTAACATTTCTTCTTCAGCATTCCGAGCCATTGAGGTTCTCTGCTGCAGATACAATCCGTCTCCATTCGTCTCTCTGGTCGACCTTCTCTTGCCAGTCGTTGGTTCCAAGTACTTGTAGGTATATATATATATATATATATATATATATATATATATATATATATATATATATATATATATATATATATATATATATATATATATATATATATATAATCTCTCCACCGTCTTCTTGGTCTACCTCGGAGTCTACGGACATTTACTTCCTGAGTGTAAGCGATTTTTGTTTCCCTATTATCTTCCATTCTTTCTATATGCCCCAGCCATTGTAGTAGTAACATTTGGTATCGAAAATTTCAGACGTATTAGTCCTTCATTTAGCGACAGCACACCAATGATCAAACAATTTTCCGCGCCATTCTTGGACAGTAGCAGCTTCGACGTTGATCATATACAACATATACAACAAGGTTTTTCAGCAGAAAGATATGATTCAAGCTCGGGCGATATGTTTTCTGAGGATGACACATACAGAAACGAGAATAGGCAACAGCAACGTTTGAAAAAGACAACCAAAATACGACAAACAGATAGTGTTGACTACACAAAATTAAATTGGCAAAACGAAACTCCTCCAAAGGTACCACAAGTCCACTATACAAATGCAGACTCGATAATATCAGAATGGTAACAACAAGGAGTTCCCGAAACTCAAATCGATTAAAGAACACGCGATGTTAAGATCAGAAATTGGAATCGATATTGGAAATGCTTGGGTCTATCTGACGAAGAAAGGAAAGAAAGAACACGTCATATAGACAAACTACAATCAATAACAACATATGTCACACAAAAATATGCTAACCATTGTGCAGTACTCCACATTATAGAAACGTAGCTTGGCAAAACATAGTTAAATACATAAACATCTATTATGTTTACATAAATCACACGCAGTGAAAAAATAACATGGTTACGTCAGAATACAAAAGTCTTTATTTATAAGTTTGTTAGATTCGCTCGGTTTGTAAATTTCAGTCATATTGTAATTAGGCTGACACCCATCACGTATACATCTGGTAGCATATTATATTTCTAGAATACTGTATAAATTTGTTAAATTCGTTATGTTTATAAATCTCTGTCGTGTTTTAATTATCCTTAACATTGCCATGTAGCGTCTAAGGCAAGAGACAGTGATGTATATAATAAGATATAGAAATTGTGGCAAGCAAGACAGAAAGAGTTTATTGACAGGCGGATGAATACACGGGTTGCTACACGTCATGGCGTACTACGTCACAAATTCAGTTAAGCTTTGGGATGGAACGACGACGGCCGCGTAAACAACAACATTGAATTATCAACGCGAAGATTTAACAGTAAGGCGTACAGAAAGTGACATCTATTATTCGAGAAAGATCAGGACAATAGTGATAGTCGGCGTTATGCATAACGATCTGGAGACGGAAAGTGAATTACAGAAAAGGTGAGGAAAATATGCTGCAGTGGAACCGTTCGGTTGCTGGTCAAACAGAGGTCATAGAGTGAGTCGTATTGCCATTGATAGAATGATGCACGGAGGAACTGTATTTGTCGTCGAGGAAAGTAAACGGATGGGATCGTAATCTGAAGTGAACATTATTTATAAATGATTACTTATTATGTTTTGCCGACCTTCCCATCAACATGGGAGCGGTAAATTTGTTGTTGCATTATCAGAACGGTTACCTCTATTAAACACAGATTGATATTCGACAAGGAACACTATCGTTATTGAGTTCATTTCCGGTGCTGTTCATTCAAGTTCCTGTTCACCTACGTTGCTGTTCAGCTGGGCAACGAGCGTGTTCTTATTGTTAAATGTTGGAAGAATTATAGGAGTTATCCACGCATTTATATATTTATATCTGCAGCAAAGAACCTCAATGGCTCGGAACGCTGAAGAATAAGAAGAAGAAGAAGAAGAAGAAGAAATTGGGGGGGGGGGGGAATCTATCCATCTATCTGTCTGTCTGTCTGACCCGGCCCGGCCTCGCCCAGCTCCTGGTGGAGAGCATCTCATTTAATTCATATAAGTAGTCATATAAGCTCCCGTTCCCGACTATCTGTCTGTCTTTCTGTTTGTCTGTCTGTCTGACCCGGCCCGGCTTCACCCAGTCCCTGGTGGGGAGCATCTCATTTAATTCATATAAGTAGTCATATAAGCTACCGTTCCCGACTATCTATCTATCTATCTATCTATCTATCTATCTATCTATCTATCTATCTATCTATCTATCTGTCTATCTATCTATCTGTCTGTCTGTCTGACCCGGCCCGGCTTCGCCCAGCCCCTTATGGGGAGCATCTTATTTAATTCATATAAGTAGTCATATAAGTTCCCGTTCCCGACTGTCTGTCTGTCTGTTTGTCTGTCTGTCTGAGGACCCGGCTGTCTGTCTATCTATCTATCTATCTGTTTGTCTGTCTGACTGTCTGTCTGTCTGACCCGGCCCGGCTTCGCCCAGCCCCTTATGGGGAGCATCTTATTTAATTCATATAAGTAGTCATATAAGTTCCCGTTCCCGACTGTCTGTCTGTTTGTCTGTCTGTCTGTCTGCCTGAGGACCCGGCTGTCTATCTATCTATCTATCTATCTGTCTGTCTGCCCGCCCGTCCGTCTCTCCCTCCGTCTATCAAACCCTCTCTATCTATCGGGTCAGATCTATCTATCTATCTATCTATCTATCTATCTATCTATCTATCTATCTATCTATCTATCTATCTATCTATCTATCTATCTATCTATCTATCTATCTATCTATCTATCTATAGCCAGGGGACTTAACCTAAGATATAGCAATGGTACTAAAAATTGTCCCTTTATATATTTTTTCTGACGTTAAGACATGTAATTTAAATATTAAATTTTAGTAAGTAAATAGCTGAAACAAACAAAAAATATGACAGTTGGTTGCACAGGAATGAAAAGAAAACATGTAGAACATTTCATCTCAATCGGATGGACCGTTCGCGAACGCATAAAGAACGGACATACATACATACATACATACATACATACATACATACATACATACATACATACATTGTGTTTTATAGATATAGATTAACAGCATAGCAGATATGGAGGCTCGAGGAACGAGAGACCCAACTGCTTGATAATTTATTAAACGCCGTTTTTATTATCATTGTAACTATTTTAACTATTATGATGAATTATCTATGAATTATCTATTTGAATTGTTGTAATTGGAATTAACGGACTGACCATAGTTGGACAGCGGAATTTATTTGTGCAACATTTGGACATTGTTTAATATCCTAAGGACATTCGTTAACAAGACGACGATGATGATTTATATTGTCTGCACTAAGTAATCAGGATTTACGGATCCCAATTTGTTTCAGACTTGAGTTCAAATTTTATCTGGAATTACTTCAACACCAAAATCTTCTACAGCCAGGTGAGAGCGCCGATCCTCAGTCGACACCGGATCAGAATAAAAGACCAGTTGAATTGTCTGTTGTTGTTTGTTGACATTCTTTCCGGGTGTTTAGAACTTATCTTTTGGAATCGCTCTCCATGGCCTCTTTGTCTACGTCATAAGTGTGCGGGCGGTTGGCAGGGCTACTTTTGTACCAGATAATTGTTGTCGGTACAAAGGTACGTTCGGTGCTAACAACGGTCAGATAGTTACTAATATTTTATTGTGACGACCTCACTGCTGGATAGGACCTGTAGCGTGTTGTTATAGTCCTTATCTGTTGTTACTATACGTCCTCAGTGTTTCTTTTTCATGTAAATAAATATGTTCGTCCGCGTTAAATTTAGTTTCTATCTCTGGTAGGAATTTTCGTGTGTCATGTAGTGTGATCTTCTTTTACACACACACACACACACACACACACACACACACACACACACACACACACACACACACACACACACACACACACACACACACACACACACACACACACACACACACACACACACACACCACCAGCGCTTTGTCTGGGATATCGTGGTAAGGCAATATTAATTTTCTCGTCGAATTGACTATTCTTATTCGATGGTCTTGAATTCTGTTTTATACCGTTGTTAATCATATTGGCATTCTATTTAGCCTGTTATTCTTCTTCTACGCGTTTAATTTCAGCCTTTCACAGATCTAGCAACACACATATACATATTTTGTTTCAGCTGTTAAATTTACAGAATATTATTGCACCATGTCATTGCAAGAATTTATGGACATGGACGAGAAGTCCGGATTGACCGGCCAGGAACTTAGAGTATGGGCTAAACAGGAATTCAAAGGATTCCAAGCACAGCAACGAGAAGAAAGAGCAGCGGCCAAGGAAGCTGAGAAAGAAGCTAGAGAACTGAAAACAACTTTAGAAAGAAAGAAACTAGCTGCAGAAAGGGAGAGACTTGCATTTGAGAAAGAGAAACTAGCCGCCGAGTTGGTAATGAATGACAAAGAGATCGAAAGGAACTTAAAGGTCAAGACTCTTGAGAAAGACAAGGAAGCCGAGATAGCGCAAGCAAAATTACAAGCAAAAGCAGCAGACTCCATTAAACGATACCAGGGTCTGATCAGGAATTTTACACAAGGTGATTCCATTTCAGCATGGATTACTAATTTTGAGGTATTAATAAAATATTACAAAATACCAACCAAAGAGTGGCCCATGCTATTTCACCGTCATTTGGCTTTGGAACCTTTGAAGGTCGTGGGGGTGATACCTGAAAGCCTGCGTACCAACTACACATATATTAGAGACAGAGTATTGTCACATTTTTCTTTGGATCAAGCTGGATTACGAACTAAATTTAAAACTCTGGCACAAAAGGCAAACCAGACGTTCCTAAACTACATCTCAGAAACAACTTCTCTATTTGACAAGTGGCTGAAATAAGTTCATGTGGGTTCAGATTTTGAGAAACTCCGTGATCTCATGTTGAGAGACAAATTGCTTTCTTCAGTGCCAGAAACGATGTCTACATTTCTTGTGGAGAACAAGTGTACATCATTCCCAGAGATGGAAACCAAAGGGGAAGCATATTACAACGCCCATAGGGATGTATTTGCTGAAGGAGCTCAACCGGAGTTAGTTATAGGAGCAAATGCGAGGTTACCCAATCAAAGATACCACAGTAGACCGAACAGATTCTCACAATATGGTCGACAGTACAGAGCACGAGAGGCAACACACACAGAGAACCAGACAGACCTAGAAAGGGTTACTTCATGCAGTGTCCACATTGAAAATTGCAACATGGTTCATTTGAAATGAATGTGTGATAAGGACCCCAGTTACGATTCTTACCTCAAGAACTTAACATCTAAGAAGGCCAGTAAGTATGCTTCTTACAAGAATAGTGTTAAATGTTTTGTCTGTCAGGCTTACGGACATGTCTCGAAAGATTGTAGGATTAGGAAAACATGGAGAGAGGCTAGTGCAGCATACATATTCACTAGTAGTGAAACAGACTATTTCGAAGACACTCATGTTAGAGACATTCCCCAATGACAGACTGTGTAATGTGTGCAAAGAAATCCATGAAGATGGTAGCCTATCATTTGTCCATAATGTACCAATACAGGAGGCTAACGCAGTTAACATCCAAAATGGTGCCCTGAAAGTTCATCAAGCATGGGTCAATGGATTGTCAACAACTTGTGTCAGAGACACAGAGGCGTCCATTATATGGGTTGACCAGAAGCTTGTAAGAACAAAAGACTACATAGGCAAGAACTTTTGGCGGTACTCTAGAGAGATACAAGATTGCTTGGGTCACAATAAGATCCCCATACTTTGAAGGTAGAGTGTGAGCAGCAGTTGTGCCTAACCCATGTGCTGGTCTGATCATTGAGAACATTCCAAATGTAAGAGATTGTACCCATGAAGAAGCAATCGACTGAGAGATCAAATACATACCACCTATTGCACTCACTAGAGCCCAGGTCCGAACGCTAAAAGAATAAAATAGGCACACGACATCACAACATAGTTTGAAGGACAATACACAAAACCCTTTGTTACTGATGAAAGACTTAGCCACAGAACAATAACAAGACCCAACATTACAAACATGTTTCAAGAACATACACAAACCATCCTGTAGCATACTAAAACGTCCTTACCCTTTCCTAACATTGACGCCATTAAAAATACCAATCCCTAATAATTACTGTTTAAGTATCTTACTTAATGTAGGAGAAGAAAAGAGTAGGGCAGCCCACATTTATCTGGCATTAGTTAATGTTAGGCTGGCTATTGAGCAAAATACATGGTCAACCGTCGTCGATCTTTGAAGACAAAGACTAGAGGGGCCATTTCTGTTAAAGAGAGCACAAAAGAAAGACGTCGGCCTTTCCCTTCGGGGATAGGCAATTTTAGCCCTAAAAATACATCATTCTCTGCAGCAATCGGTATGTTAAATCTACATTATTAATATGTATTTATGTATTGTGATAAGGTACATATACCATTGTGTCTAATTAAGAATTAGAATGATAAATCAAGAATTCTTGTAAAACAGAGTCTAAATGATTTTTAGACTGAGCGCCATGGTTGCGCCACGCTCAAAATATTTCCTATGCTTTTACAATTTCTAATTCCCATGTTAAAACATCTTCTAGGCATTTTGAAACGATATCTCACTATCAACGCCTTGGATCTGTAAATATCCTATGTAGTGTAAATTCACTGTTAAGGACATTTCATGAGACTTTTTATCCATGCGGAGACATACAAATGATTACGCATATTCTGGACTCTTAGTCAGTGGATAACATGCTTTGCCACATTCTAATCTGTAACTTGAAACTATCGTGCTAAATTTTGATACAATCCTCTTGTTAACATATTAGTACCCACTCAGTATGGGTGATAGACATGCACTATTTTCATAAAGATGCTAGGAAATTGCCATTCGGAAATTGCCATGTTTGAGGATATAAATTCAAGAACAAAGAAAGTAAACGCATGATATAACCAAGCCTTTAGTCACACCGCAACAGGGGTGATAGACACCAGGAATGATATTATATGTTCCGAACACTTATCAGACTGCATAAATAATTTCTAATAGATAAGAAATTCTCTTAAATATAGCAGCACTTGGCAAAATATATCACAGCGTTCAGTAACCTCATGCTGCTGTAAGCAGTTGGGGAAAATAATTTATGGTTTAGTTTTATGTATTAACACATGAATTATTTAAAAACCATTGGCTCCTGCATTAAATTTTATGATTAATATTATTATTATGATTATCATGTACTTAATTTCAGAGAAATGTACATGTTTGTTTTTCTCTGTTATGAAAATTATATTCTGTCCTGATTGTTACTCTTTACTGTGGGAATATACATTTTAATGTGACCCCTGGGGACATGATGATGTTGATGTAAGAATCATTGTGCATGTCAGTACATAAGAGGACAATGTTGAATAGCCTTGGCCTAATGCTGATTATAGTGAAGGAAAGGAAACAAAATAGCCTATGGATGGGGTATTCTCTTCAAGTACGAGAGGGGCAATATCAACATGTTTGGATGGACAGAATGGCTTCGCTCATCAAATAGTTCCCATTAACAATCTCAGAACAAAACATAGAGTGAAAAGATACCTCACTTACTATCAGAGCTAGGAACGCTATACAACAAGCAAGGAGGGACATGGAACTTGAAAACCCACTCCTTTCTCCTTCTCCCTTTTTTGTTTGTAATTGTGTTATAACCATGTTACCATACGACAGTAGGTTAATGCTCGTTTTGTATTCTTTGTCATCCATTTCTATAGACAGTAGCGAATGGTGGTTTGTGGGACTGCATTTCATCACTATCAACTGGAAACTGGGTCAAAAGCCAGGAGAAAGTGAAAATGGCATCCTGTCCTAAACAACGTCTGGACCAACACAACAATGTTTACTGCTGCACTCATTAGCTGCAAAAGCCAGCAAAAGACAATTTCGAAGGCGACTGACAACGTTATTGATGATGTCCTACTTCAGTAGGAATATCCAGGATGGACTTCAGTATCTAATAATCGACAAAGATAAAGATCTACAGAGTAACTGACAACAGGTATCGTCTGCTTTACTTCTGAGAAGTACCACCTGAAGCCTCATCACTCAGCAACATCAGTGAAACTATAGGCAAATCCTACCAGTTACTAAAACTAGCAGCAGTGAGAACCTTTCAACTGTCGGTTGGATTACCAAGTTGATATCCAACAATGGATAAGTCTTCGAAAGAAAGTCTCATAGCAGCAAGTCAAACATAAGGTTCCAGACACTCAACACCACGTTCTAGTTACGAACACCAACTCAAACAAATGGAAGAGACACTGAAACAATATAAGCCAGTACAACCAAGATACCAACTTAAGATCCTCTGAAACACAACTGCGACACCAGATTATCTCAAGGTTCCAAAATCTGAAACACCCTGAAAAGAAGCAAGATCGACTTGAAATCTCAGACCTGAACACCATCAAGAAGACCATATAAAAGCAGCTAGCGGAGTAAATGCCTCTACGCCTGCAACAGAAAGAATCTTCTGATTGTTTGCAACCCTGTTTCTGTGCTGGAATTATTCATCTTCTGACCCATGTATGTGCAGATCAATCCTGGACATTTTCACAGATGCTACCAAAGAATGACTCTCAGCCATATAAGTTCCTACACTGGACTAGATAGCAACGACTAACTCTTTGCTGGTCCAATGTCAGCCTAAATGCCATGGGTTATAGACTCGCGACTTGGTGGGTGTAACATCTTTGTGAACATAATTGGGATTCTGATATCGGAAGCAGAGCAGCTGAATGGACGTCTACTTGGCACCGTGTATGGTGAGATGGGAAAGTACCTTCTGCAGAGCTTACGTGGAAATTCCTGGAAGTAAGACCAACCAAGGCCTCAATTTCACAAAAGGCACCGAGCCTGAATTGCAACAGAGTAGTCGAAAATTCTAGCCCCCGGAGGGGATATGTGGTGTGTAATATTTCAATTCCTGGAGTATGGATTATAAAATATTCACCAGCCAATTACCAGTGGATATACATGTGAGGAACACAACTGAGTGCATTTATTCTAGGTACCCAGATAATGGGAATAGGATCTAATCTACATTAGAGATGAACACTGAACCGCACACCAGGAGATAAAGGACTCTATTAATTAGTTTAATTAAGAGTACCAACTGCTTTTTATATGTGTTTTTTTTTCTCTATGCGATGGATGTATAAGGTCAGTAGTGTTTTTCAATTGAAGGGTAGAACCAAATAGTAGTTATGTTTTGGTTAAATATTCTGACACCATTTCATTAATATTTTTAAATATGAGAATTGTAACTGGTGTCAGAAACAAATGTTTTATATGTCTGGTTTTTATGAACTCATACCATGGTTTCTTTTTGTGTAAAAACCAATGGATGGTTCAATGGTGGTATAACCAATTATTGGTTGTTTGGGGTGAGTACATGAATATGATTATACTGATTTTGGGACAATGGGGTTGTCATATGGGATTGTAACCTAGGTCATATTTCATGTGATTTTATACCTATGGCCTATGTCATGTCACGCAAAGCCCAGAACTGAATATGACCATTATATGTTTGTATGTTACCTCTGATTTGAGTTTATTCTTGAACAATATGTCCAAATGTTGATGTCTCCATCAATTGTGTTGATGTTTGTTCAACAGTGGTTGTTTCTATGTTGTAAACAATCAATATCTTCTAACACTATAATAAATTTAAAGGGTGATGACGTGGGAAGGGAAACCTACACACAGATGCCATTGTTTCAAGGATTAAAGTGTTTTCTCCTGGTGTTTGTGGTAAATATCCCTGATCACCTTGCATTCTAACAGTGACCAGAGAATCAACTAAATCCCCTAGACACTTTTAACAAAATATTCTCTTAGATTAAAATTCACATCCCACATGTGGGGGCCCGTCCGGTACGGGCTTCACCTAGTATTGGAGTCGTTCGTGTTTGTGAATTCAGGGTGAAACCTCCCGCAGGTAAACCAAGTCACTTCAGAATGTTATAGCTATAGTTAACAGACCTAATCACTCATAAGTATGAGCTGAATCAAGTGTTGTATGAACCCATAGTGGCTCAAACACAAATAGGTTTTTTTGGTTCAAAACTATTTACAGGTGATATCTTGATTCTGGTAGATGTAACATGTAGTTGGGTTGTTGTGTATGAGATTTTTAAAACTCATATTTTATATCTTATGGGTGGGAAACTAAGTCCAGGAATGAACCTCCAATAGTAAGGTCTCTGGTATGGTAAACTCACATAAGATAGGTAATTAAGTGAATGTTTAGAATCCATAGTCATTCCCGTGTGATGTTGTTTGTGTCTGTTTATGCTACTCTGGGATTCTCTTTAGTTGTTTAAAAAGTGGTGTTGTCATGAACACACTACTGTATTATGCATCCATAAGGTTTGAGTTCCACATATGAATCAGGGGTTAGTTAACTATTTTGTCATTTGTTGTCATTGTATTTTCATGCATGATCTGCTTATATAAGTTATGTACTATTGAAAAATTACCAAGGAAGCAGATAATGATAGAAAATTGTATAGATGATTAGGACAGATAGTTAAAGATCCAGGAATTTTTCTTTTATATATATATAAATAAAAATTTATATCCACAGGTAACTATTCATTGAGACAGTGAAACAACCTGAGAGATGAATTTAAACCAGGGGAAAATAGCAGTAACAAAATGAAATAGACTAATGGTAAGGCCAAAACCACCACTTACATAAATGTTGACATGGTTAATGGAAGGGAAGGAATATTGTAAGATTTTGCAGTATTTAGGGGCACCCTAATTTAATCCTCTTTCATATAACATAACATGTTCGACAACACCGGAAGTAAGTAAAGTAAATAACTGATGGATACTTAGGAAGAAAAACCATACAGGCACTTATTCTATCCCACCGATAATATGAGTAGTACTAATAACTAACTCAGATGGCCCATATGTTAATAGTAATGGTCAACCAAAATATTCATCTTTTATTTAATTGAACCTGATCAACTCACTTAATGACCCAATTGAATATCAGGTATTTCTTTAAATTAGCCACCCCGATTCCATTATTAATGGTAACGGAAACAGACCGTATAGGTATGTAGGAGGTAAATTAAGAATACCCTAAGAAACTGGAATTTCCAGTTTAATCCTCATTAAGTGAAATGTTCACTATGAGAAGTCCTTATTAAAAAAGGGGACAGAAACAGCTTTTAGTCAGCGATTAGCTTACGTAAAGTTTGTTCATAAATTGCCTAACTAACATTAATCTTCTCATAACGGAAGAACGAAAAAGGGCAGATAAGTAGTAGGGGAGACTGGGGAGAAATGGACATAGGGGAGAAATGGACCACCCCCTCTCTGGCCCCTGGCTGTGATGCAATGAAAGTGAAACCATAATAAGTTTGTTTTGCACATCAAACATAGTCCGAAATTTTCATTTGCCATCGACTTCCCGCACAGGTCGTTCCCACGCAAAGTTTGAAAAATTTTCTGCACTAAAGTTTCTTTTTCCAGTTCCAGACACCATCGTAAAGCAGACGCATAGTCAGGAATCAGGACAAGGTAATTACGTTAATATCTTTATTTACTTGTTATTTAAGAGTTCATATAAAAAATATAGCATATAATATTAGATTTAAGAGACTTTATGGCTGAATAGTTTAATACATTGATGGGGGGAGAAATGGACCGGTTCATTTCTCCCCATGGTTCATTTCTCCCCATAGAAGAAATTGACAAGACAGTCTGTTGTTATTAAAAGTGTTGAAGATTGCATTCGAATATCAGCATTATTGATTCTTTTTAATACTGGGGTCTAAATCTAGACCAATAAAACTGTTAACAAATTTGATTTCAGTGATTTATTAAAGATGCACGCCATTCGTGCTATGATCAGTATTTCTTTGCAAATGATAGGCCTACCATTCTAAATGTTATATAATTCTGTCACTCTTTTAACGGAGGAACGTATGAGAGAAGCTGTTAATGCTGTGAAAAATGGAATGAAAGTGAGGAAAGCTGCAAGGGAGTACGGCATTGCTCGCTCTACCCTCAATAACAATCTTACAAAAGACAGAGAAGGAAATGGTCTGCCTACTAGACTCGTACCAAATTATAGGCATAGCCTTGTTTTCACAGCTAAGCAAGAAGCTGAGTTTGCTAGTTACTTGAAAGATTGTGCAAGAATGTTCCATGGACTCACAACTAAAAACGTTCGTATTTTGGCGCACGAGATGGCGAAAGTCAATAACATTGCACATCCTTTAACCTGGGATGAGCAAATGATGGCAGGGAATGACTGCCTTTGTGGATTTTTGCGACGGAATCCCGAGCTGACCATAAGGCAACCTGAGGCAACATCTCTGGCTAGAGCTACAGCTTTCAACAAACATAATATTTGCACCTTCTTCAACATTGCGAAGGAAACCATTACAAAACTAAATGTGAGTGGAGCTCAAATCTACAATTTGGATGAGTCAGGTCTGACCACTGTACAGAAAGTGCCAAAAGTAATTGCCCCACGAGGAGTGAAGCAAATAGGCCAGGTGACATCCAGAGAAAGAGGAGAACTGGTCACAATCTGTTGCATTGTGTCAGCTGCGGGTCACATTATCCCTCCAGTTTTTGTGTTTCCCAGAAAAAATTTTAAGAATTTTATGCTTGCTGTAGCACCTGAAGGTTCCCTTGGCCTTGTGAATGAATCAGGTTGGATGACCCGTGATAATTTCGTCAAAGTTATAAATCACTTCATTAAGCATTCAAGACCTTCCAAAGACTTCCCTTTGATTTTGATCTTGGACAATCACGATTCCCACATTTCATTTGAATCACTTGAACTGTGCAAGAAAAACAACATTCATGTGATCACGTTGCCACCACACACCTCATCTAAAACTCAGCCCTTGGACCGTTCAGATTTTGGACCCATGAAGTGGTCTACAACAATGCGTGTGATTCATGGATGATGAAAAATGTTGGGACTCCACTGACAATCTATCAAGTTGCAAATCTAGGAGGCCACGCTTTTCTTAAAGCGGCAACTCCCATTAACATTCAATCAGGCTTTGCAGTGTCAGGTATTTGGCCCTTTAACGAAGATGTTTTTACAGAAGTTGATTTTATGCCTTCAGAAATAACGAACAGGCCCATCAGCAAGGACAGTGAAAATGCCACTTTAGAAAGCAATGAACAGACAGGATCAGCATCTCCACATTGTGGTACCAGCACAAATCAAACTGCACAAGAATTTTATGAAAATCAGAAAGAGTGTAATGTTGAGAACCTTGTAGATGACTTGCAGGAAATATTAGGGAGTCTTCAACATAAAGCTACTTCTTCCTTTACTTCGCCTCATGTTTTCAGAGGACTACCAAAAGCTGGTCCGCGAAAAGATTCAAATAATATGAGGAAAAGAGGAAAAACTTTGCTGGCTACTTCTACGCCAGAAATGGATCGAATTAGGTGAAAGAGCGGTGATGAAAGAAAAGGCAGCAAAAGTTCCACCCAAAAAGGCAAAGAGACAGCTGCTGAAAGATCCAGAAACTGACATTTCGTTTTGTGATGACACAGATTCTGATGTTTCATTTGGTGAAAATGAGGAGTGTACGGTTAGCTTGACTGGTGTGCGTGAGGTTTTTGAAGGCCAGTGTGTGCTATGTGAATATGGAACAAAGAAGACTTGTGTTTACTATATAGGAATTGTAAGGGGAGACATTGATGATGATGGTGATGTTGAGGTAGAGTTCTTGCGCAAGAGTGAGAAGGTTGCTGGTAAATTTGTTAAGCCTAAGGTAGAAGATGTCGCCAGTGTCTCAATTACATGTATTAAAGCACAGCTTACTAGATCTACAATCACTGGAACCACTTCTTGAACCAAAGATGGCTATGTCTTCAAAGAAAGTCTTGCAGGCATAAATATTCGATAAAACTTTATATTAGATTAATATATCATATTAAACTTTTTTGTGACACTTGTGATAACAGATGTGCGCGCCCTCATGGTCCGGGCACGTACAAGGCCCTCACCTGTGGGACATGGCTGAACGCCTCTAAGCCGGGTCCCTTGGGTGTCAGGGTCTGGCCATAACTCGCCACCGGCTCGTGGTGGTGAGGTCTCGGTGGATTGACGCTGAGCCGCCAGCGTCTGCAGCCTACCTTGTGCCAGACGTATTGGTTACCCATTCCTCTGGAATACACAAGACTAGGCCGAGGGAGGGATCATGTCGTTTGGGCATCACATGATCTCTGAAGCTCTGCCCAGACATTGTGATGGAATATTGGCCACATTCCACTCACATACTTTGGTCTGTCAAGACTGCAAGGTGTCTACTATTAAACTTTTTTACTGTCGCTTAAAATAAAAAAAAAAAAAACTGCAAATATCCTTTTAATGATTATTTATTTCTTATAGCAATATGGATGAGTTGTTGCTGCTTCTTTTTAAAAAAGGTCCATTTCTCCCCACTATGGTCCATTGCTCCCCACGTGCTGGTCCATTTCACCCCAATGGTGGTCCATTTCTCCCCATGTTCATATACATTTTTGAAATGCATTTTGTAAAGAAACATATAGAAATAGATTGCTAAATGTTTTCCCCTTTTAAAATAAATGAATGTACAACATTTTAGTCATGGTTTTGTTATGTTTCGATAAAATCTGTTCCGTTGATGAGCAAAAATTGAAAACTACAAAATTGCTGGTCCATTTCTCCCCAGTCTCCCCTACAAAATAAGCGCACGACTCAATTGTATTTTCTTTAATATAACCGAGTAACAAAATTCTAGATAACGCTCGAAGCCTACTAACAGGTAGATGAATCAGAAATCAATCGCAAGAAGAAACAGATTTCTACATCTCATTTCTGATTTGGATGAAATATGTGAAAGCAGATCCTGGCTGACAGAGATGAGCTTCAATAACTGATACTAATCAGTAGAAGCAGCCAATTAAATAAACAACTCTTAAAATAGATGCTGTTTATAAAAAGACGGACCTCTTGACAGTGAAGAGAGGGATACGCCTAATACTTATACAGCTAACCCATGCTAGAAGAATGGAATATAGTTGTGTAAAAGCCAAGCAAATTGGAGCATATTGCTGAAAATTTGCTTGATGTTTACTAGATTATGAATTTCAATCAGGAATCCAGCTAGTAAAATTAATATAACAGTTCAGAGAAGAAACCTTTGTCAATCTCAACAAATCCAGAGTTCCACGTATTAAACGGATAAGAACAAAACTGGAGAGAAATTTTAAGAGTACCTTTACTTGTTATCTTGAGGAAACAACCCAGGAAACGCCAGTATGAGAGGGATATACATAGGTACCAGTAATTTTACAAGGACTAGTAATTCACATCTATAACTGGAAGTGCACAACAACTTGATTGTATAGAAGACTACAAACAGCAACCTTAAAAGGGCTTTTTACTTTCTCAATGGACTGATTATATAAAGTAGAGGAAACAGTACGTCTGAACCTACATAACAATGTATGTTGCCTAGTTGAAAATTGTCTAAATCCTGGAGGGAGGCAGACGACGATCAATTTACGCCAAACGACGCAAGATTGCTCGTAATTCAACACCAAAGCAACAAATACAGCGTTGAAAATTCACGATACAGGTTAGAATTACTAATAAGGGTTCTGGCTGAACAAATACATCTCGATTAGAAGGAAAGGCAGAGGGAGTAAGCTGTAACAAGCTACGTGGAGGGTCCCAAATAGCCCTATCACAATATTTCAAAATTATTCTCGTTATAGCCCTGGCTGGGATAGGTCTTTACCTGCCAACCCTCCTCCGTTTTCCCCGGACTCACTGTCACTCTTTCTTTCGACCTAAGGACCTATTTCCTGCCGTGTTCTTCTGGCTGATCCATATATATAACACAGTGCTCGTTGGAATAAACTAAAACTTGATTTATTAAATCAATACAGGACAGCACAGAAAAACATCAAGGCAGTTAACACAGAAAGTTCTAAACAGACACAACACAGATAAAGTTCAGGCACAGAGCCTCAGGTTGCCATAGTCACAGACCCAGCTTCATATACTGTCCGATCTGTCCACATACATCTCACCCCGTGTGCCAGAATCTCCTTCCTTCCCGGTACTTGGGTGTAAGTTCAACAGGCTTCTGTAGAATCAAATCCACTGGTTTTTGAGGACTTCCATTGAATTATGGTTTCCCATAATGGGAATTGTTCATGGAATTAACATAGATAGGTGTCTTTCAATGTCCGGTACAAAATGGGTATGCCGGATAATCATGCGTAGACTCAGCCTAGAATTCGACTGCTCTCGGGCCTATGTCACTGAAAGGACCCGAGATGCACCATTACTGCAAATTGTCATTTTCTCATGGTATGCAGGATAATCATGCGTAGACTCAGCCCAGAATTCAACTGCTCTCGGGCCTATGTCATTTCCTCAAGATATGCCCTTGCCTCTCTCTCAGAGTTAGGCACACCATGTGTGATATGGCTAATACATTGACCTGGCTTCATCAGACGTATTTGGCTCTAGCACAGAAGCTGTGTGGATACTGTCCGATTTAGTCACGTCCAACAGAAGAGGACCCTGGAGATGACAAACAATATTGAGCGACTGGGTTGACTCATGCATCACACAATCCTGAGGACCAATAGGGTCTCAGTTACTACATTTGACATATAGGATCTTCTACCCAATGTATTATATACGATACCCGAATGAATGGGCCTGACCTGTCAGGTAGCCCCTGGATTGGCTACGTCCGGGCTTGAGTAGACCTCCAGCTTGTAAATGTCAGGTTGTCCACCCTAGGAACGTTTTGTCTACAAGACACACTTTCCACACTCATACCAAGCCTTTATTATTATTGGGCACATTCATTTCCATGCTTTCCTCTCACTTGCAAACCATGCCTTTCTCGCAACCAAGATCTTGTGGTGTGGTGCGCCTAGTAATCTGGGTGTTTCTCCCCGTTAACTAAATATAGTATAGTAGTGGGGTTATATGGCACACCGTGTAGTTCCCCATTCCCAGCAAGAATATGAAAGAAGATACTACCCTCCCGGCCGCCGCTCTCGACTGAGCTGTCGCCCCAATGTACCGGCATTGCCCTGCACAAGCCATAGTGTAGATGAGTTCAGGTTCTCTCAGTGAGATAGAGGAGTCCATTATCCTCCCGACATCATCCTATCGAGTGACAGACGAAAGAGATAGTCCTGTGGCTAGCCTCTTCTGGCTCAAGAAGATAGATCATAGATTACCATAGCTATCCAATGATGATATTTCACAGAAAGATGACAATATGCCCAATTCAAGCCGTAGAAAGAAAGATAGCAACAGCTCATCTGACGCCAAGAACAAATGAAATCCTCTGTGGAGATATATTGTTCAGATTCACTTCCCCGGCTATTCCCAGAACAAAACACCTAGTTAGATTGCCAACGGTCAACCAACTCTTCATTTGTTATGATTGGCTTTTCGCCAATTCATCTTCCCCCTCGAGACAAAATACATTTATAAGTCCAGGTCTGGCTGGACCACCCACAACTCAAGTATTACCTTTCCACTACCTCAGTAGTATGTTGCATCCTCTGTCGTAATCTTTAAATCACTTGACATGCTGCAACTATCACACGGTAGGTGTTGGCACGGCCATCAATTGACCAGCAGCTGCACCAGTGCACATTTGACGCAAGGCGCTCCATCGGGACTACCCGAAAGGAAAGACAAATATATACTCGCTCCATGTAAAGATTGTGGTATGAAGATAACCCAAAGAACCATCTTTCATGGAGATTTGAGCGAACAAGAGAACTGAGAGCTTCCGAAAGCCGTTTCCCCCTGTTTACCCAAAATAAAAGAATGCATAAGGACATGGGCCACTGGCGTTTCGCTACATAGGCCCCCTCTTAAGAAAGTCGAACCCTACGAACTTTCTACTGTCAGTGGTTCTGTTCGAATGACCCCACCCTCACATTCAACCATAGGATGCCGTGATAGGAAATCTGCTCCCACATTCTCCCTTCCGGGGATGTATTCGACCGTGAACTGATACGGTTGTAGGAGCAATGACCATCTCATTAACCTCGCGTTCAGTTTCTTAGAAGTTGCCAAAAAGGTCAGAGGTTGATGGTCGGACTGCACTTTGAACGGTACTCCATACAAATAAGGTTGAAATTTCTGTACCGCCCACACTAGAGCCAGACATTCCCGTTCGACTGTGGAGTAATTCCGTTCGGCGGGTAACAGTTTTCTACTTGCATACGCCACCGGACATAGCACCGAAGCATCATCTCGCCCTTCCTGCAACAAAGTTGCCCCAATCCCTATGTTACTCGCGTCGGTTCTTAGAACAAACGTTTTCTCCAAATTTGGGAGTTGCAGGACTGGCCTATTCACCAAAGCCTGTTTCAGCTTCCCATAAGCTTCTTCACAGCTCGGGGTCCAGACTATAGGATCTGGTGATCCTTTCTTCAGGGTTTCGGTTAACGGCGCCCCTATTTCGTTGAACTTCGGAATGAATTTCTGGTAAAACCCACACAGAGACAAGAAAGACCTAACATCTTTTTTGGATTTAGGACGGGGTGCGAGACGGACCTTCTCAATATTCTTTTCTTCCGGTACCAGTCCCCCTGGGGTAATAGTATGTCCCAGAAATTCCAAGGATTGATATCCAATCATGCATTTGGCTGGACGGGCGGTTAACCCCTCCTCTTTCAATCTTATGATGATCTGTTCCAAGGATTTCAGGTGATCATTCAGATTGTCAGACGCGATGAGAATATCATCCATAAACGAGACGACAGAGGGATCCCTTAAAGGGTCTAATAACTTTCTCATCATGCGTGTGAACACACTGGGCGCATTGCTCAGCCCAAAAGGCATCACCTTAAATTCGTAATGGCCGCTCGGAGTACTGAAAGCGAGCATGGGCCGAACCTCAGGCTTCACAGGGATCTGATAATATCCCCAACTTAAATCGATTTTTGAGAAGTACTTTGCCCTATTTAATCTGGCAAACAGTTGATTGGTGTTTGGTAACGGCTCAACTTGGAATGTTGTACAACTGTTTAAATGTCTGTAATCAATACATAAGCGGTGCTCCCCGCTTGGCTTCCTCAACAAGACAACCCCGGCATTATACGGAGCAGTCGAAGGAGTGATGATGTCATCGTCCAGAAGCTTCTGGATTTCAGCTTCCAGGGCCTTCTCTTTCGAAAAGGGCCCTGGATATATGTTTTTGGCGAACGGGGTCTTGGGTATTCAGAGTCATATCAAACTCGACTAACCCTGTCCGCCCTGGCCGATCGGTAAGAATCTGCTGATGGGACTCCAACAAACGGATGACCAGGTCTGTTTCTTCAGCCGACAGATCAGGATTTATATGTACATCCCTATAGGTTTCCCCAGGGTGTAATGGATACCCCCTATCCGCGTCTTCGCCCGATTCAGTTTCCATCGCGACCGCCATAGTCATGAGTGGGAGAGAAGTACCGTCCGATCGTTCTTCATACTTCTTGAGGAGGTTAATGTGGAAGATTTTGGACTTCCCCCTGATTCGGATGGCATAGTTGGTGCGGGAAACAACCCTTTCCACCGGGAAAGGCCCCTGCCACCCAATCTCGAGTTTATTGGAACCTACTGGAAGTAACAACAGAACCCGATCCCCCACCTTAAGAGACCTATCTTTCGTCCTTCTATTGTAGTAGGCCGCGTGTCTCTTTCTGGCCGCTCTCAGATTCTGAGCTGCCAAAGCCCAACCCGTCTGGAGTTTCTTCTTTAACTCTTCGACGTATTTATATGAGGATACAACTTCTTCGGAAGTTTCTTCCTCTGTCCAACATCTCAATAAGGCTTCTAAGGGACCCTTGATTGGCCTCTCGAATAGTAGAGTGGCTGGTGGCAACCCGGTCGACCCATGGGGAACCTCCCGATAGGCGAACAAGGCGGCTGAGATATACTCATCCCATCTGTCTGGTTTCTCTTGAGCCAGTTTCCGAAGCATGGTCATCAAGGTACCATTAAACCTCTCTACTTGCCCATTAGACTGAGGGTGGTACGGGCTTGTGTGAATGTGGTTAGTCTGGAAGATACGAAAGACTTCTTCCATCAGCTTACCACAGAACTGAGACCCATTGTCCGTTAGGATCTGGTTGGGAAATCCCAACCGAGTAAAGGTCTCCATCAGTGCATCAGCCACTCGCTTAGAGTCGATTGTGGCCAAAGGTATCGCCTCGCCCCACATGGAACAGCAATCCACCATCGTGAGAATGTACTTATTCTTCTTCCTAGTCCGAGGAAGAGGACCAACAAGATCGATGGCAACTCTCTCGAAAGGAGAGTTCATAATGGGCATGTCTCCCAGGACTACCGGAGCCGTCCAG
Organism: Cepaea nemoralis; assembly: GCA_014155875.1. Classification (NCBI taxonomy): domain Eukaryota; kingdom Metazoa; phylum Mollusca; class Gastropoda; order Stylommatophora; family Helicidae; genus Cepaea; species Cepaea nemoralis. Next base: position 889,822 of record JACEFZ010019406.1, read on the forward strand.
TGTTTTGGTGCCACACGCTGGCACTCTGGGCACGACTTGACGTACCTACGCACGTCTCCAGTCATCCCTGGCCAGTAGTAATGGCAGGAAATGCGCTGGAGAGTTGCCCCGACACCCATATGTCCACTGAATGAAATGGTGTGTCCCATATGAAGAAGCTGTTCCCGATAGGCCTTAGGAACTACCAGCTGTCCATGCTGGCGTTCCTCCACTCCGGCTCTCCGGTACAGTAACCGATTCTTCATATAATACTGACCCCGTCTTGGTGGGTCAGACTTTTTTGACAACTGGTTGAAGCAAGGTTGCAACGTAGCATCCTGGCTTTGAGCAGCTCGTAACTCCCCAGGCAAGGGATTCACGATCAAGGCCGGCGTCTGCTCAACCTCCGATTGAGATCTGGTTTGCATCGCCCCTACGTACATGGGTTCGGTTGGGATCCCTAGAAAGACGTAGCGACAACCCAAGATCATTGGGAAGATAGGATCTAGCAGAACGGCTGCCTGTATAGTGCCGGTAACATATTTTGATTTGATGTCTACCTTCGCAATTGGAAGAGACATCGCTACCGCACTCTTTGTCGCCGTTTGAATCTCAATAGATTCCCCGGTTAGCTGCTCCGGGCTCACTAAGTGTGATGAAATTACAGCCTCAAACTGCAGACCGGTGTCATAGAGACACTCAACTGGTTGTCCGTTCACAAGTACCGTTTCTACTACTGGTGGTTTTTCTGAATCATTGTTCCCAAGATCCCTCCCTTCTACTTCCTTGTGAGACCCTTCCCCGGTTTCTACAAGACAAGCAGCATAGTGAGAGTCTTTCTGTTTACGCCGGCAATCAACCGTATTGTGTGTGGGAGATTTGCAATAGGCGCACCACTTTTCACTCCACTTTCTTTTAGGAGATCCAGGTGGACTCTTACCAGAGGGTTTCTTAATAGGAACTTTCTCGAAAGGATCCTCCTTCTTGGTGTGCGCTGTTTTAGGGTTCTTCTTCTTTCCAGACCAGGTGTCTGGTGGTCGGGGATTGGGTTGTGACAATTCCCCATTATCCCCATGAGCTAGCACATACCTTTCCGCCAATGTGTTGACTATGTCTAACCTTTCTAAGGTTTGCAATGGCTTAGGCATCATCCTCTTCATTTGGTCCACGACCACTAATTCTTCCAAACTTTCATAGTCGTTAGCAAATCCAGCTAATGACATCCACTTCAAAAGGTAAGACTTCAGTCTGACACTGTAGGCTGCGAACATCTCTCCTGGCTCTCTCTTCGACTTTCTGAACTGCTGTCGGTATGTATGGGCTGTCATCTGGAACCTTTTCAATAATGCTTTTTCCAGAGCCTCATAGTTATTCTCCATACCAGGTGGCAACCTTGAGTAGACTTCGTACGCGGTCCCCCTCAGGCCCTGTGAGAGTTTCAAGTTCCATTTCCCACGTTCCAATCCCATAGCCAAAGCCATCGACTGAAATCTGTGAAGATACTGGTCGATCTTATCTTTGTGTTCATCGAACGGGAGTAATGGGAACTTCATTGCCTGATATGGACCGCCACCAGAAGTTGTTGAGTCCGGTAGAACTGTGCCTCCCACTGCACCCTCGCTTTCCTTGGCAGTTTGAGCTCTAAGCTCCAACTCCCTCATGCGGAACTCATGGTCTCTGACGGCCTGCTCGGCCTCCCTTTTCTTGGCTTCGCGCACAGCCTGTCTGAAGTCTCTTTCCACTTCCTGCACATATTTCTGTAACTCCGCTCCATCATAGCCCATCTCACGCCCTGTAGCCTGTACGTCAGCGACATTAAACCCAGCTGATGCCATCCTAAACTCAGAGGGTAAGGGAAGAGGTAATTGTCTATTAAATTGCACTCACAAGTACACAACAAGTTACATTACACGACCACAACACGTCGTATGTCGGTCAGTCTGTGTCAGGAAGAGTATAGACAATAGCCAGGCACGGTAGGCAGAACCTATTGATAGTAGACAAGGATATCTGTCCCCTATCACTAAATCAGCCAGAACTCCACCAGGATTTCAAATATCCCGGACGGGCCCCCAGAAATTGTAACAAGCTACGTGGAGGGTCCCAAATAGCCCTATCACAATATTTCAAAATTATTCTCTTTATAGCCCTGGCTGGGATAGGTCTTTACCTGCCAACCCTCCTCCGTTTTCCCCGGACTCACTGTCACTCTTTCTTTCGACCTAAGGACCTATTTCCTGCCGTGTTCTTCTGGCTGATCCATATATATAACACAGTGCTCGTTGGAATAAACTAAAACTTGATTTATTAAATCAATACAGGACAGCACAGAAAAACATCAAGGCAGTTAACACAGAAAGTTCTAAACAGACACAACACAGATAAAGTTCAGGCACAGAGCCTCAGGTTGCCATAGTCACAGACCCAGCTTCATATACTGTCCGATCTGTCCACATACATCTCACCACGTGTGCCAGAATCTCCTTCCTTCCCGGTACTTGGGTGTAAGTTCAACAGGCTTCTGTAGAATCAAATCCACTGGTTTTTGAGGACTTCCATTGAATTATGGTTTCCCATAATGGGAATTGTTCATGGAATTAACATAGATAGGTGTCTTTCAATGTCCGGTACAAAATGGGTATGCCGGATAATCATGCGTAGACTCAGCCTAGAATTCGACTGCTCTCGGGCCTATGTCACTGAAAGGACCCGAGATGCACCATTACTGCAAATTGTCATTTTCTCATGGTATGCAGGATAATCATGCGTAGACTCAGCCCAGAATTCAACTGCTCTCGGGCCTATGTCATTTCCTCAAGATATGCCCTTGCCTCTCTCTCAGAGTTAGGCACACCATGTGTGATATGGCTAATACATTGACCTGGCTTCATCAGACGTATTTGGCTCTAGCACAGAAGCTGTGTGGATACTGTCCGATTTAGTCACGTCCAACAGAAGAGGACCCTGGAGATGACAAACAATATTGAGCGACTGGGTTGACTCATGCATCACACAATCCTGAGGACCAATAGGGTCTCAGTTACTACATTTGACATATAGGATCTTTACCCAATGTATTATATACGATACCCGAATGAATGGGCCTGACCTGTCAGGTAGCCCCTGGATTGGCTACGTCCGGGCTTGAGTAGACCTCCAGCTTGTAAATGTCAGGTTGTCCACCCTAGGAACGTTTTGTCTACAAGACACACTTTCCACACTCATACCAAGCCTTTATTATTATTGGGCACATTCATTTCCATGCTTTCCTCTCACTTGCAAACCATGCCTTTCTCGCAACCAAGATCTTGTGGTGTGGTGCGCCTAGTAATCTGGGTGTTTCTCCCCGTTAACTAAATATAGTATAGTAGTGGGGTTATATGGCACACCGTGTAGTTCCCCATTCCCAGCAAGAATATGAAAGAAGATACTACCCCTCCCGGCCGCCGCTCTCGACTGAGCTGTCGCCCCAATGTACCGGCATTGCCCTGCACAAGCCATAGTGTAGATGAGTTCAGGTTCTCTCAGTGAGATAGAGGAGTCCATTATCCTCCCGACATCATCCTATCGAGTGACAGACGAAAGAGATAGTCCTGTGGCTAGCCTCTTCTGGCTCAAGAAGATAGATCATAGATTACCATAGCTATCCAATGATGATATTTCACAGAAAGATGACAATATGCCCAATTCAAGCCGTAGAAAGAAAGATAGCAACAGCTCATCTGACGCCAAGAACAAATGAAATCCTCTGTGGAGATATATTGTTCAGATTCACTTCCCCGGCTATTCCCAGAACAAAACACCTAGTTAGATTGCCAACGGTCAACCAACTCTTCATTTGTTATGATTGGCTTTTCGCCAATTCATCTTCCCCCTCGAGACAAAATACATTTATAAGTCCAGGTCTGGCTGGACCACCCACAACTCAAGTATTACCTTTCCACTACCTCAGTAGTATGTTGCATCTCTGTCGTAATCTTTAAATCACTTGACATGCTGCAACTATCACACGGTAGGTGTTGACACGGCCATCAATTGACCAGCAGCTGCACCAGTGCACATTTGACGCAAGGCGCTCCATCGGGACTACCCGAAAGGAAAGACAAATATATACTCGCTCCATGTAAAGATTGTGGTATGAAGATAACCCAAAGAACCATCTTTCATGGAGATTTGAGCGAACAAGAGAACTGAGAGCTTCCGAAAGCCGTTTCCCCCTGTTTACCCAAAATAAAAGAATGCATAAGGACATGGGCCACTGGCGTTTCGCTACATAAGCTATGAATTACTTCATTTCTGACAGATCCATGTTCTCCGTAAAATTCGGTTCAGAACGGAAATCTGGAAAAGTTGGACCCTTGTTTACATTTAAAAACAAGATTCTCCGGGTAAACCCGCAAGAGAAAGGGACACAACTCTAACTGGCAGTTATTAAAACTGATCGGGAAAATCCCAAACTCGACTAAAACCCCAACCCATATGTGTTGGATGAAAAATAAAACAGTGACCATCTCTAACTTCCTTTAAACATCAGATCTATAGTTAAAACTAACGTTTAACTTACAGGGAGACTGGCGATGTTTAATATGATTTCAGTAGACGCAAAATTAACCGCAGTTTTAACAGGAATCTCAAGACTGAGAATCTAATGAGAGAAATAAAGCTGTTATGTATCCCACCTAGTCACAATGACGATGACAGAACTAAATAGGTGACAGGAAGTTAAACCTTATCCAGTTCCTAACGCCAGACTAAAAATAATGGGAACAGAAATCCAGCAAATCACCTCATATGAAATTATCATCTGGCTAGGGAAAGCTTAATGATGATATTTCAACTGCTTCTAAAAGTCGGGTTGATGCAGACAAACCAGGACCTGAAAGTAGCAAATTATCAGATAACCACGCATATTTCAAACAATAGTGGACTACAATGGAAAAGGTAATGAACTCTTTCACTAAAAGGGAAATAAGCCTTTAAGATTATGCCAGTTGTCGTGACTATAAGAAAATGGGCGTGGCTCTGATAAATTATTTAACATAGCGAATAAATGAAGTAAAGCATAAAGGGATAGTAGGTGCGTCAATGTAAAGATGGAAATTGTAGAGTACTACTAAACCATTTTTTTAAAACAAATGGCATAGAGGGGGGAGACATGTAGCATATTAAAACGTCCTTACCCTTTCCTAGCATTGACGCCATTAAAAAATACCAATCCCTAATACTTATTGTTTAAGTATCTTACTTAATGTAGGAGAAGAAAAGAGTAGGGCAGCCCACATTTATCTGGCATTAGTTAATGTTAGGCTGGCGATTGAGCAAAATACATGGTCAACCGTCGTCGACCTTTGAAGACAAAGACTAGAGTGGCCATTTCTGTTAAAGAGAGCACAAAAGAAAGACGTCGGCCTTTCCCTTCGGGGATAGGCGATTTTAGCCCTAAAAATACATCATTCTCTGCAGCAATCGGTATGTTAAATCTACATTATTAATATGTATTTATGTATTGTGATAAGGTACATATACCATTGTGTTTAATTAAGAATTAGTTAGAATGATAAATCAAGAATTCTTGTAAAACAGAGTCTAAATGATTTTTACTACTGAGGGCCATGTTGCGCCACGCTGTAATTTTTCCTATGCTTTTACAATTTCAAATCCCTATGTTAAAACCTCTTATATGCATTGTGAAACTCTATCTCACTAATAATGCTTATAAACTGTAAAGATCCTATGTAGTGTAAATTCACTGTTAAGGACATTTCAGGAGACTTTTTATCCATGCAGAGACATACAAATGATTACGCATATTCTGGACTCTTAGTCAGTGGATAACATGCTTTGCCACATTCTAATCTGTAACTTGAAACTATCGTGCTAAATTTTGGTACAATCCTCTTGTTAACATATTAGTACCCACTCAGTATGGGTGATAGACATGCACTATTTTCATAAAGATGCTAGAAAATTGCCATGTTTGAGGATATAAATTCAAGAACAAAGAAAGTAAACGCATGATATAACCAAGCCTTTAGTCACACCGCAAAAGGAGTGATAGACACCAGGAATAATATTATATGTTCCGAACACTTATCAGACTGCATAAATCATTTCTAATAGATAAGAAATTCTCTTAAAAATAGCAGCACTTGTCAAAATATATCACAGCGTTCATTAACCTCATGCTGCTGTAGGGGAAAACAATTTATATTTTAGTTTTATGAATTAACACATGAATTATTTAAAAACCATTGGCTCCTGCATTAAATTTTATGATTAATATTATTATTATGATTATCATGTACTTAATATCAGAGAAATGTACATGTTTGTTTTTCTCTGTTATGAGAATTATATTCTGTCCTGATTGTTACTCTTTACTGTGGGAATATACATTTTAATGTGACCCCTGGGGACATGATGATGTTGATGTAAGAATCCTTGTGCATGTCAGTACATAAGAAGACAATGTTGAATAGCCTTGGCCTAATGCTGATTATAGTGAAGGAAAGGAAACAAAATAGCCTATGGATGGGTTATTCTCTTCAAGTACTAGAGGGGCAATATCAACATGTTTGGATGGACAGAATGGCTTCGCTCATCAAATAGTTCCCATTAACAATCTCAGAACAAAACATAGAGTGAAAAGATACCTCACTCACTATCAGAGCTAAGAAAGCTCTACAACAAGCAAGGAGGGACATGGAACTTGAAAACCCACTCCTTTCTTCTTCTCCCTTTTTTGTTTGTAATTGTGTTATAACCATGTTACTATACGACAGTAGGTTAAGTAGGTTAATGCTCGTGTTGTATTCTTTGTCATCCATTTCTATAGACAGTAGCGAATGGTGGTTTGTGAGACTGCATTGCATCACTATCAACTGGAAACTAGGTCAAAAGTCAGGAGAAAGTGAAAATGGCAACCTGTCCTAAACAACGTCTGGACCAACACAACAATGTTTACTGCTGCACTCATTAGCTGCAAAAGCCAGCACAAGAAAATTTCGAAGGCGACTGACAACGTTATTGATGATGTCCTACTTCAGTAGAAATATCCAGAATGGACTTCAGTATCTAATAATCGACAAAGATAAAGATCTACAGAGTAACTGACAACAGGTATCGTCTGCTTTACTTCTGAGAAGTACCACCTGAAGCCTCATCACTCAGCAACATCAGTGAAACTATAGGCAAATCCTACCAGTTACTAAATCTAGCGACAGTGAGAACCCTTCAACTGTCGGTTGGATTACCAAGTTGATATCCAACAATGGATAAGTCTTCGAAAGAAAGTCTCATAGCAGCAAGTCAAACAAGGTTCCAGACACTCAACACCACGTTCTAGATACGAACACCAACTCAAACAAATGGGAAGAGACACTGAAACAACATAAGCCAGTACAACCAAGATACCAACTTAAGATCCTCTGAAACACAACTGCGACACCAGATTACCTCAAGGTTCAAAAATCTGAAACACCCAGAAAAGAAGCAAGATCCACTTGAAATCTCAGACCTGAACACCATCAAGAAGACCATATGAAAGCAGCTAGCGGAGTAAATGCCTCTACGCCTGCAACAAAAAGAATCCTCTGATTGTTTGCAACCCTGTTTCTGTGCTGGAATTATTCATCTTCTGATCCATGTATGTGCAGATCAATCCTGGACATTTTCACAGATGCTACCAAAGAATGACTCTCAGCCATATAAGTTCCTACACTGGACTAGAAAGCAACGACTAACTCTTTGCTGGTCCAATGTCAGCCTAAATGTCATGGGTTATAGACTCGCGACTTGGTGGGTGTAACATCTTTGTGAACATAATTGGGATTCTGATATCGGAAGCAGAGCAGCTGAATGGACGTCTACTTGGCACCGTGTATGGTGAGATGGGAAAGTACCTTCTGCAGAGCTTACGTGGAAATTCCTGGAAGTAAGACCAACCAAGGCCTCAATTTCACAAAAGGCACCGAGCCTGATTGCAACAGAGTAGTCGAAAATTCTAGCCCCACGGAGGGATATGTGGTGTGTGATATTTCAATTCCTGGAGAATGAATTATAAAATATTCATCAGCCAATTCCAGTGGATATACATGTGAGGAACACAACTGAGTGCTTTTCTCTAGGTACCCAGATAATGGGAATAGGATTTAATCTACATTAGAGATGAACACTGAACTGCACACCAGGAGATAAAGGACTCTATTAATTAGTTTAATTAAGAGTACCAACTGCTTTTTATATGTGTTTTTTCTATGCCATGGATTTATAAGGTCAGTAATTTTCTTTCTTTTTTTTTCAATTTAAGGGTAGAACCAAATAGTAGTTATGTTTTGGTTAAATATTCTGACACCATCTCATTAATATTTTTAAATATGAGAATTGTAACTGGTGTCAGAAACAAAAGTTTTATATGTCTGGCTTTTATGAACTCATACCATGGTTTCTTTTTTGTGTAAAAACCAATGGATGGTTCAATGGTGGTATAACCAATTATTGGTTGTTTGGGGTGAGTACATGAATATGATTATACTGATTTATGGACAATGGGGTTGTCATATGGGATTGTACACCTAGGATGGGGTTGGAGCCTTTATGGGAATGTCCCGAATGCTGTGATGTCGGTTCCTAAATCAATCAATCAATCAATCATGTGATTTTATACCTATGTCCTATGTCATGTCATACAAAGCCCAGAACTGAATATGGCCATTATATGTTTGTATGTTACCTCTGATTTGAGTTTATTCTTGAACTGTATGTCCAAATGTTGATGTCTCCATCAATTGTGTTGATGTTTGTTCAACAGTGGTTGTTTCTATGTTGTAAACAATCAATATCTTCTAACACTATAGTAAATTTAAAGGGCAATGACGTGGGAAGGGAAACCTACACACAGATGCCATTGTTTAAAGGATTGATGTGTTTTCTCCTTGTGTTTGTGGTAAATATCCCTGATCACCTTACATTCTAACAGTGACCAGAGAATCAACTAAATCCCCTAGACACTTTTAACAAAATATTCTCTTAGATTAAAATTCACATCCCACACATCCAAACAAGGGAAACATGGTAATTGGGAATTTATTTTAGATAGAAACATACTTACCAGACAATACAGGAAGGTGCAGCACTACTCTCTCAAACAGTGCTGCCTAGTAAATATCGAAGCGCGGCACTGAAACTTGCACATGACTCCCTATTTGCAGGTCACATGGGGATAGCCAGAACTACACAAAGAATTTTGGCACAATTCTACTGGCCTGGCTATTCGAAGGACATTGGTAGACATGTCCAATCATGCGAGCTATGCCAAAGGACTACACCGAAAAGTAAACATCCTAAGGCACCAGTTCAACAAACTGATCTGGCATCTCGACCGTTCCAGAAAATAGCGGTCGACATCGTTGGCCCACTCAGCACAATAGATCGAGGCAATAGATTTATCCTAACAATGATAGATCTATGCACTAGGTGGCCAGAAGCGATTCCGTTAAGATCCATCACGCCTAGATCCATCGTAGACTCATTTCTTTTGATTTTCAGCAGGATAGGTTTTCCATTGTGTATACTATCCGACAGAGGTAGCCAATTTATGTATGACGCTACCCAAGCCGCATTGAAGATGCTGGACATGCCGCAGTTGTTCAGTTATCCATATCACACAATGACCAATGGTGTGAACGAAAATTTCAACGGAGTCCTGAAACGAACCTTAGCAAAAGTTGCGGCTGAAGGGCCCAAAGATTGGGACATTCTGTTATCAGCGGTACTATTCGCATAGCGCGAAGTGCCACAGGCGTGCACAGGTTTCTCCCCTTTTCGAGCTTGTGTACGGAGAAAAACCTCGAGGCCCAATGACTTTGTACAATGATTTGCTCACAAATAAAGTGCATGACCACCCGAAACGGGAGGCGTACGAGATGGTAACACATCTAAGAGACAAAATAATGACAGCATGTCAATTTGCTAAATCAGCACTGCAGAAAGCAGGTGAAAAATACAGACAGTATGACAACAGAAAGGCCAGGACAATTGTCTTGAAAGAAGAAGATGAGGTATTACTATTATTACTCGACCTTAGAGATTGTCTCGTCATTTCATGGCAGGGTCCATTTAAGGTTGTCAAGAAAATTAGTGATATTGATTATTTAATTAACGTCAAAGGTAAAAACAAAATATTTCACATTAACATGCTGAAACCATACATGGATCGCAATACAGACATAACACAAACAATTCAACAATTACCACAGAGAATAGCGACAGCTTTCTGGGTCATTAACGAACAACAAGATGATGCAGTAACACAACAGATAACGATACCAACTATCAACGGTACTAATAGTTGGAAAGCTCATGAGGTTAACACAAATTTATCAACTCAAGATAGAAACAAGTTAACAGCAGCAATACAATAATTTTGTGATATTCTCTCGGATAAACCGGGACAAACAATATTAATACAACACAAGATCACTTTGCTATCAAACATACCTGTCAAAGTAAAACCTTATCCAATTCCAGTACATTACTTAGAAAAATTAGTAACTGAAATATCAGAACTGGATCAATGTGGCATTATTAGAAAGTCCACATCTAATTATTGTTCACCATTAGTTACTGTGAAGAAGAAAGACAATTCGTTACAGAGTTGTGTTGGTTATAGAAAAGTCAACGCACTAACCTTATTAGATGCCGAACCTATGCCCAAACGTTGACGATTTAATCGATGGCATGGCGAAATCAGAAATCTTTTCAAAGATATGCCTTACTAAGAGATATTGGCAAATCCCTATGGATAAAAAATCCATGCACATCACTGCCTTCGCTACTCCTTTAGGTATTTATGAGTGGGGTTACATGCCTTTCGGTCTGCAGAACGCACCGAGTACTTTTATGCGGATGATGCGCAGGTTACTACAAGGTGTTACCAATGTAGCGACTTACATGGATGATATATGCATCCACACTACGGATATCAATACACACACTAAGATACTGAAACAGGTATTCCAAATAATACAACAATATGGACTAAAAGCTAAACCTAGCAAAGTTGAAATAAGTTTCAACGAAGTTCAATTTCTTGGTCATAGAATCTCTGATGGATTCCGTAAAACAGACCCACATGTGGTTACCAAAATTCTAAACATTAAACCTCCGATCACCAAGAAGGAAGTTAAAAGTGTGTTAGGTATCATCAATTACTACCAAACATTTATTCCTAATTTCGCGGACATGACAGCAACTTTTTCAGAACTATTGAAAAAAGGTCAACCCACTAAAGTTAGGTGGACTAAAAAACATGATGAACTTCTACAACAAATTAAGAATCTTTTCAGTAGTTGTCCAATTCTGAAACTACCTGACATTTCGAAAGATTTCATTATTCAGACTGACGCGAGCTTATATGCTATTTCTGCAATTCTTTTGCAAATTCATGATGGGAAATTACATCCTGTTCTGTACTTTAGCAGGAAACTGTCAGAAACTCAAAAGAAATATGCTGTCACTGAACTTGAAGCTGTGGCTCTAATAGAAAGCGTCAAAAAGTTTTCAAAATATCTACTCGGGACGAAATTCCTTGTTCTTTCTGACAATAAGCCTTTATGAGTCTTTAAAGATGGACATTCAAAGAACTTTAGAATACACAGATGGTCTCTTCGTTTGCAAGATTATGATTTTGACAACTGTCACATACCAGGTAAAGATAATAACCTAGCTGATCTTCTTAGAAGACTATAGAAAGCTATACAGATATCACATTTCATGTTACAGTCTGCGTGCATACATGTCAGCATGGAGTAATCCTGCATTCCGAATTATATTTTCTCTTCTGAACTCCCGTATAGAACGCTTACAAATATACAACAAACAGTTTGCCATATGTTAGTTAATTAAGATAATTATTGTTAGATAGGTACAGATTTTTTTTTCCAATTTGATTGATTGCCAGATTGGTTGGAAGACGATTGAGAAGTCATTCGGACCTTGTCAGCTCGATATTACTCCAAGTGTTGTGTTATAGTGACTGTTGTTCTAGTTGAGCGTGATCTAAGTCTATGCGATAGTTTGGTCAACACCGACGGGCATCTACTCTACGAGATACCGAACTCTAATATATTAAGTGTACATATTATTTACTTCCATGATCACGTTAAGGTCGTGGATCATATTTATTTAGCTTCATCGGTCATTATCATACTACCATTTCACGAACACATATATGCATTTGTACGTCATGATTCACTCATCATACCGTCGATGAGAGGGTCGTGTCATTTAAACATTGAAAATATCATTTAATTACCAGTTGTAAGACATGGTTCACTCTTCACACCAGCGATGAGAGGGTCATGTCAATCAAACATTCAAATATCATTCACGTGCCACTGATACGTCATGGTTCACTCATCACGCCAGCGATGAGAGGGTCATGGCAGTCAACAATTAAGTTATCATTCACTTACCATTTATGCATCATGGAACGAGTGCTGATATTAGGATATAAGGCTATATGCTTTTACAATGTCAGAACATTTATTGTTTGGTATGGTAGAGATAATTTTGAGTGCAAAACACAGTCAAATGGTACATACACGATTTCATTGCAAAACAACAAACACGCATAATTCTACAGACTAAACATATCTACATATGTACAACGGCTGAATATCATGACTGAATGAGAGTACTCTAAATTTGCATATAATATGATTTTCCAGTTAATTTCAGGTTGAGATAAAATTATGATAATTATTAAGTTGTTATTATGAATTATGCTTAGAGTTCTAATATTTCAGGTTTAGGATTAATGGTATACCAATAAGTGTTCCTGGTACTATGATGGTGGTTTACACTGTGAGTATTTAAACTCATACATTGTATTGAAGAGGCAAACTAAGTGTACATACCCAATAGCAGGGCTACGGCTGACACACAAGTCAAAACCACCCACAATTATCGTTGAAGAAGAAGAGTAGGCTCCAATTATTGTTGTCTCGTTGTATTTTAACTTGACGCATTGCGGATTGTCAATATGATGTTACAGTGTTATTAATTTCAGATATAATTTCATGTTAATTACAAATATAGAATTTTGTTAAGGACACCCATCCACGTTAATAGGCATACAGAATATCGAACTATAGGTACAAGTCGACAGGATAGATGAAAACACGAATACGCATATGACCTCTAATCTCACACATAGAATGGAAGGAAACAGATGTGCCATGAGAACTTATACGATGCCACTTGAAAGACAGCTACGAAGGCAGCAAACCTCACTTATCGAATTTTTTAAGCAAGTAAAGGTCAAATGGTAACCACTAATGACAACATAGTAGCATAGGGAAAGAAAAGTCATTGATGTATACGTACATTCCACTGGTCAAACTCCAATACTAATACAGAGGGAATGGTACCATCTAATCACACAGCCCCCCTCTATCGGGTTTGATAGCTTTGGTTGGGGATGCTTGTCTTTTCGGCAAATGAGGGATTACTATGGGGAGGCCACGGGACCTTATGAAGCTTATAGATTAGTTAGCACAGCCCTCTCATAGGCTGCTGCTACACGACGTATACCGGGGGTGTAGATAGAAGTGCGTGCCCGTAATATAATAATACATTTTTAAATGATATTTTGTGTGTGATTATTAGGAGACCATACCATCATATTAGCACAATTATCGGTTTGTTGGAATATGTCATATAGAATAGATGTAAGATATGACTCAGTATGTCTCAGCCGATACATGTCAAGGTTAAGAACAATCAGACTACTAAAAATGGTCACACCATTTTCAAAGGGGGGGGCATACTGTCATGTAGCGTCTGAGGCAAGAGACAGTGATGTATAATAAGATATAGAAATTGTGGCAAGCAAGACATAAAGAGTTAATTGAGAGGCGGAAGAATACATGGGTTGCTACATCACGTCACGGCGTACTACTGTCACCAAATTCAGTTAAGCTTTGGGATGGAACGACGGCGGGCACGTAAACAACAACATTGAATTATCAACGCTAAGATTTAACAGCAAGGCGTACAAAAAGTGACATCTATTATTCGAGAAAGATCAGGACAATAGTCATAGTCGGCATTATGCATAACGATCTGGAGACGGAAAGTGAATTACAGAAAAGGTGAGGAAAATATGCTGCAGTGGAATCGGTCGGTTGCTGGTCAAACAGAGGTCATAGAGTGAGTCGTATTGCCATTGATAGAATGATGCACGGAGGAACTGTATTTGTCGTCGAGGAAAGTAAACGGATGGGATCGTAATCTGAAGTGAAAATTAAGTATTTATTAATGATTACTTATTATGTTTTGCCAACCTTCCCATCAACATGGGAGCGGTAAATTTGTCGTTGCACTATCAGAACGGTTACCTCCATTTAACACAGATTTATATTCGACGAGAAACACTATCGTTATTGAGTTCAATTCCGTTGCGGTTCATTCAGGTTCCTGTTCCATTGCGTTGCTGTTCAGCTGGACAACGAGCGTGTTCTTATTGTTACAAGTTGGAGGAATTATAGGAGTTATGCACGGATTTATATTGTATTAACAGCATAGCAGATCACGGAAAAATTAGTAGTACAAATGAAACGTTTTCGAAGCATACGTTCACTAGCAAAAGAATTTGATGTGTCATTTGCGACAATTCAAAAGGTCGTTCTTAAGAAATTGCAATATCGGAAGGTGTGTTCACAGTGGGTGCCACGGATGTTGACCGACCACCAAAAAGAGGGACGCATAGCATGATGTTTGAACCACTTGCTGCATTACAGAGTGGATGGTGATGCATTTCTCTTCCGCATAGTGGCAGGCGAAAAATCATGGTGTCACTACTTTGAGCAGAGCAGCAAAAGAGAGAGCATGCCATGGAGCCATGCTGGATTACCAAAAGCGAAACAATTCAAGTTATAGGTTTCCGCTGGTAAGATTATGCTGAGCGCATTGTTTTTTACCATGAAGTGCTATTGTTGGCAGACTTTAAGGAACCTGGTGTCAACATCAACTCTACCCACTACTTGCAAACACCAGACAAGCTGCAAAAAGCCATCAAGAATAAATGACCTGGCATGATTTCTGGCGGTGTGACTTTGTTGCAATATAATGTTCGTCCGCATGTTGCAAAGATTGTGCAGGAAGCATTAGCTTGCACGAAGTGGGCAATTCTGCAACATTCAGCCTATATTTCTGAATTGTCACCATGTAATTTTCATTTGTTCGGACCTCTAAAATAAAAGCTTTCAAGGGGCAACGATTTCACACAGATGCAGACGTAATGAACGCGGTAAACACTTGGTTCAATGAGCAACCATAATCCTTTGTTGCGGACGGCATTTGCCGCCTACAGAAGGAATGGGATGCTTGCTTGAATGCCTACGGCGACTTCTTCCGACCAACCCATGGTGCATAATTCATTCAAAATGAATGCTTTGTTTAATTCTATCACACATGTTAATGTTCCTTTCATGCTTTTGTAATAAAGCAATTGGAACGGGTTTCAAATGAACGACCCTTATATATATATATATATATATATATATATATATATATATATATATATATATATATATATATATATATATATATATATATATATATATATATATATATATATATATATATGAGCTTAAGAGTATTGACTAAGTAATACGACCAGACAGTACCACTTTTCGTCTCATATCAATTTCTGTCAAAATGTTTTCAACATTTTGAAAGAAGAAAAGAAGAAGTGGGTGGGCGTAATTCCATGTTATGAAAAGATAGTGAATAGTGTTAACAAGAAAAGACGATAGTGATAAATTACATTCACAAATTTATACTTAATCGACAAGAATTAATGATGAATTATCACTGATACAACAGCTCAGTTGACCGAATTAGAAACTGACATGAATATTAGTCATGGGTCAAGATTGACCAAGTCAACCTCGGGTCTAACACGGCTGATGAGTTATTTGGGCCGAGAGATGTGCAAGCGTTAACAACTTCGCTATAGTCGAAAACTTGATGAAGAAAGTCACTTACGGACACAAAATCAGGTGTATATTTCAAATCAATAGTGCAGGATGGAAGAAGATGGAATAAGTTGGAGTTCACAGCAAAGTGACAGAAAGTTCTGTTGACTAGCTAGCCGTCATTCAAGTATGTCGTCAACCACCCGATTGATTGCAGAGCCTGTAGTCCAGCAAATGTGGGTCAAGAGTTCAGCGTGTCTAGACATGTTGTAAGTAGTTTTGTAGCATAACAACAACCGTGTAGCGACGGCAAGAGGGATATGTTCGCACTCTGAGCGATAATTTTACCACAGTCCATTGATTATTGACAGTGTGCAAGTGGCAGTATACAGGAATACTAGAACAACCCATTAGCCATCCATGTTAGTGAGGCCTGAGGTTGGCGTTATATATGTACTTGTTGTCAGCACTGTGTTGTAATAAACAAGGTGGAAATTAGGACACCGGTGTTGTCCAGTCATTCTCTACTGTGTCGCTGCTAACACTGCCTAACTACTCACAACGAGCCTAAGAAGAGCCTTTGCAGGTATAACCAAACTGGCTCCTCCGAAAATCTATAATTGCAACGGGCTGAGATAAACAGTGTAGGAAGTATTGATTTGTGTTCAAAAAGTGGCGGTGTATTTGCAAATGTGGGCATGGCTTAGTGTTATAAACAACATTAGGTCAGAGGATAGTGTCCATGGGGAATGAGGGGTAGGGCATATTATGGTATTGTGTCTTACACGATGTACGTATAAATAAAAAACACAGCAACGTTATAAATTGAGTTAATACTACAGGATGAATGTTTCATGTCTAAAGGAGAGAGAGAGAGAGAGAGAGAGAGAGAGAGAGAGAGAGAGCAGGGGCATGAGAGAGAGAGAGAGAGAGAGAGAGCTAAAGGTATGTGGTTAAAATGAGATGATTCATGGATAGAAATGTGAGCATTGCTAGTGATGGATTCTAGGGGGAAGTACCTAGTCAAGGTGGTTATCGCTGGTCCAACTGGGGAAACGACATTACATACTATTGTCATCTCATTTCTTTTGGTCTTTTTAAATACTACATATCAATTTGTAACTTACTGACCTTTTATTTTGCACGGTCAACAATATTGTATCCTGCAGAGGCATGGTCAATGAATAAACATGAAATCTAGTTATACAGAGACGTTGGAGATCAAGACCAATGTTCACGCCAAAGAAAACAGTCAATAAAACTTGGAAAATAATAGATCGGGTGTTCCAGTTTATGACGTCATCACCACTCACCTACTACTACTACTACTACTACTACTACTACTACTACTACTACTACTACTACTACTACTACTACTACTACTACTACTACTACTACTACTACTACTACTACTACTACTACTACTACTACTACCACCAATACTACTACTACTATGCTACTGCTGCTATTATCAATACTAATGCTACTATTACTACTACAGCAAGGTCCCGCTGTACGTCGTTTGGGTTTACGTCGTTTAGCTATAACGTCATTGTCACAATGGGACATAACTTCATTTTACGACGCTATGTTCCGATATAGCGTCGTCACCTGTGTTGCTATGCTGCGTTAACGTCACCATTTTACATTTTGTGCAAAGCGTGTTCCCAGGATTTTATCGTGTAGTCACCCATAATTATGAGTTCAAAGCGCACAGTAAACGCTGATAGTGTGTCTGGTCGTAAAAGAACCAGGAAAAGTGTTACTCTTGAGGTGAATTTAGACGTATTACGTCGTTTTGAGGCTGACGATCGGGCCTGTTGATATCGGTAAAGTCCATGGTTTACCTCCAACCACGGTAAGGACAATTCATGCAGGTGCTGACAAAATCAAAAGGGGTACTAAAAACGTAACCCCTTTGAGTGTTTCCAAGATCACTCGTACCAGACGTACTCTTAATGGAGAACATGGAAGCACTATTGGCGGTCTGGATTGAAAACCAGAACCAACTGAATTAGTCTTTCTATGAAGATCTAGAACACAAGAAAGACGACAGTGACCAGTGGCAACAACAGTCCAAGCGGACACGCCAGCAGCGTGAAATAACCATAGATCATAGTGCAACACATGTCGTCATTGGAGACTCCCTACTAAAGGGAATCTATAGTGATCGCATGTCATCTTCTGACAGTGAATCAACTTCAATCTACCCTGTACCAGGCGCTGACATTGACAGGCTGACCGCTACACTGCGACGATTCCAAGTGAACGACCGAATTAGGAGAGCAACAGTCCATATTGGTGTTAATGACATAATGGATAATAAAATCATCAGCACCTCACAACTAGCTACAGTGGAGGTGCTGTTGCGCAATAGATTTCCGAAATCATCTTTGTTTATTTCATCCATCATTCCACCATGTTACGGGTTCCAGCGTCGTACTGCCGATGTTGCTAATCTAACGTTATATAAATTCTGTAAAAATAATAGCATGAATTTCATAAATAACACCCCTTACTTTACGTCACCGTCCGGAGCTCCTAAGAAAAAAACTATACAGGGATAAAATACATTGTTCCAAGCTAGGAAGTAGCTTCCTAGCGAAGAACATAAAATATCCCGAACGTGCACAACAACCAGCACCAGTTACAGGAGTAAACCGAACTTCACCTCCGGCAACAGCCATCTCACTGTGTTCAGAAAACACTCCTTCTCTTCCCACAACACCCTTGCCTGTACCCCAGGAACACAATGTTGTGAATAGCAACCCAAGCTCCAATCCAAATGTTGCTAAATATGATACTTTGTTTCCTACCTTGCCCGTAAAACAGTCTCCCTCTATGATGTCAAAGGGGACACCGTTAAAAAAATGGTGCTGTGCCCCCGATGCCTGCTTCCAATGTAGGCACTTCCAGTGACACTCATAGCAATCCCTCGCTGGACGGTAATCTACAACCCTATGAGTGGAACCGTCAACTTCAGCAGCTAATGCGATACAATCCTGCAGCCTTGCACCAAGCATTCATGATATCACTCCAGCAAAGACATTTTCCTGCCCCCTCTAACAGCCTTAACTATTTCTAAATAAAGTTTCAAAATCCCTGCAATTTGTATACCACAAGCGACATCTTCCTTTTAGTTTGTAATGTTCGCTAATCACGATCAGTGGCTCAGCAAAAATGGTCTATATATAGGCCATCTCAACATCTTTCATCTGCTCAACAAATTACCTGAGCTCTCGGTAATACTGTCCAAACAGTTCCATGTGTTTGGAATCACAGAAAGTCGTCTTAACGACAAAATAACCGACTCCGAAATCTCACTTAAGGGGTTTAAAGTAATTCGGAAAGATGCAAATCAAAAATTAGAGACAGGTATTGCTGTATACATTTCCAATTCTCTCAACTGGTCCCGTAGAAGTGATCTCGAGACAGTAGAGATAGAATGTGTTTGGTTAGAGGTGAAGCCAGCCAGCCAACAGCCGTTTCTCATTGGATACCTATATAGGAATCCTTGTGCCGGGTACAGTTGGTATGACTGCTTCACTACAATGATGGATAGAGTGTTTACAGCAGGTAGAGAAGTTATGATACTAGGTGACTTCAACATAGATATTAGTAAATCCAACCAGACATGGGACGATATCATTCTTTCTTACAATTTCAAACAACTAATAAACCGTCCCACAAGGGTTACTGACACATCCTCAACTATAATTGATCATATATATGTTACTTGTCCAGATAATATTATTGAATGTTCTGTTCCTGTTTGTACAGTTAGTGACCACTACCCGGTAGGGGATAAATGGACCAGCAATTTTGTAGTTTTCAATTTTTGCTCATCACCGGAACAGATTCTATCGAAACATAACAAAACCATGACTAAAATGTTGTACATTCATTTATTTTAAAAGGGGAAAACATTTAGCAATCTATTTCTATATGTTTCTTTACAAAATGCATTTCAAAAATGTATATGAACATGGGGAGAAATTGACCACCATTGGGGTGAAATGGACCAGCACGTGGGGAGCAATGGACCATAGTGGGGAGAAATGGACCTTTTTTAAAAAGAAGCAGCAACAACTCATCCATATTGCTATAAGAAATAAATAATCATTAAAAGGATATTTGCAGTTTTTTTAATTATTTTAAGCGACAGTAAAAAAAGTTTAATATGATATATTAATCTAATATAAAGTTTTATCGAACATTTATGCCTGCAAGACTTTCTTTGAAGACATAGCCATCTTTGGTCCTAGAAGTGGTTCCAGTGATTGTAGATCTAGTAAGCTGTGCTTTAATACATGTAATTGAGACACTGGCGACATCTTCTACCTTAGGCTTAACAAATTTACCAGCAACCTTCTCACTCTTGCGCAAGAACTCTACCTCAACATCACCATCATCATCAATGTCTCCCCTTACAATTCCTACATAGTAAACACAAGTCTTCTTTGTTCCATATTCACATAACACACACTGGCCTTCAAAAACCTCACGCACACCAGTCAAGCTAACCGTACACTCCTCATTTTCACCAAATGAAACATCAGAATCTGTGTCATCACAAAACGAAATGTCAGTTTCTGGATCTGAATCAACATCAAGTTCTTTCAGCAGCTGTCTCTTTGCCTTTTTGGGTGGAACTTTTGCTGCCTTTTCTTTCATCACCGCTCTTTCCCTAATTCGATCCATTTCTGGCGTAGAAGTAGCCAGCATAGTTTTTCCTCTTTTCCTCATATTATTTGAATCTTTTCGCGGACCAGCTTTTGGTAGTCCTCTGAAAACATGAGGCGAAGTAAAGGAAGAAGTAGCTTTATGTTGAAGACTCCCTGATATTTCCTGCAAGTCATCTACAAGGTTCTCAACATTACACTCTTTCTGATTTTCATGAAATTCTTGTGCAGTTTGATCTGTGCTGGTACCACAATGTGGAGATGCTGATCCTGTCTGTTCATTGCTTTCTAAAGTGGCATTTTCACTCTCCTTGCTGATGGGCCTGTTCGTTATTTCTGAAGGCATAAAATCATCTTCTGTAAAAACATCTTCGTTAAAGGGCCAAATACCTGACACTGCAAAGCCTGATTGAATGTTAATGGGAGTTGCCGCTTTAAGAAAAGCGTGGCCTCCTAGATTTGCAACTTGATAGATTGTCAGTGGTGTCCCAACATTTTTCATCATCCATGAATCACACGCATTGTTGTAGACCGACTTCATGGGTCCAAAAACTGAACGGTCCAAGGGCCGAGTTTTAGATGAGGTGTGTGGTGGTGTCACAGGATAAATTAACTTGTTAGTTGCGACCAATGATAACCAAACCCGACATTATTTTGCTAACACAATTGACTCTGTTATGGTGAACAAACTGAGGAAAACACGTCTGTACAGATTCTCGGCACCTGGTCAACAGTGTGTATGAGATCAAAGGGAGTCACGTCGAGTTGTCTACACATAGTCGACAAGTTGATGACAGGATGTTGTTCGAGAGGTGCGTACTGGCGACATTTGTCTACAAAACGGAAGTTGGTCGTTGCAAGTGATAGACAGAATGCCTGCTAGAGGTCAGAAGGATTCTGTAATGGGAGAAAGGTCTCTGGCTTACAGACAACCCGGATATTTGTTGGATGAGACAAAGAACTCCCCAGATGAAAAGGAAAATTGACAGCTAATTGACTCTGGTTAGTCTGGAAACAGGAGGACAAAGCCAGATTCTGGACTGATTGGCGTCTGAACTTTCTGGTGACTCACTCAAGCACCCATATAAAACCCAGTGAGGTAAACAGGTGGATGGAGTCGAGGAAAACATTCTGTAGTGTTAGAATTGGGGATAATTCCGAGTTGTGTTATATTAGAGGGACTAGCCTATCTTAGTAGTGATAGTTATCCACGGACATAGATCCAATCGGATTGCCTAGTTTCTCGAGTAACAACAGGAATAGACATATGGTAGGCAATTAATTATATCTAACTTAAGAGTATGATTAGGAATAGAGTACAGTACTGTGTAGTGATATAATGTATTATGATTAGTGATAGAATGTTCTATAAGTGCGGTGCTAGAAAGTATCATAGGAGCGTCGGCACTAGTATTCTATTGTGTGGCTTCAAGTAGCTTGTGTTATATATCATTTTACTCGGGAAGTTGAGGACAATGTAGTGGAATAATAATTAGAGAGATTAAGGATGGTTGAGAGGGAGGAGGGGAATGTGTAATGGTAGGATCTTCAGTAGGGCATCTGCTGGGTTTCTACCCGTTCCTTTATTCTTTCCTGGTGTTGCCATGTCTCAGATCATATGATTGAGTTATTTGGCCGTATGACAGAGATCGGATCTCTGTTATAGATCTGAGTGCTGTTATTGGCCTACACTTGCCTAATTCTGGCCAGGACTGAGTTGCCCTCACCATGATGTTATCTGCTCTACAGGTTCCAGGTACAGATCCCCTTGAGTGTTCCACGTGAGTGGGAGAGGATTTACTACGAAGAAGCAGTTCAAAGTTGATACAATGATGGCTCAGCATCTGAAGACAGAGGTTGCTGAGAGGCCGCTACATAGGGCTTATACCCAAGTTGGTTTGCGGGAACCTGGCTTCTGCTGAGTGGAATTGTATGAACAGAAGTGTTGTGTTGAATGAGTGATAAGCTTCATCACCGAAGATTAATAACTCGCATACTAAGGACATATATATATATATATATATATATATATATATATATATATATATATATATATATATATATATATATATATATATATATATATATATATATATATATATACACACACACATCTACCTAACAAACATTAATAGGTTGTGTTCTAAAAGAGGGGAAATGTTATAACCAGAAACTAATAAACAGTAGAGTTTTCCCCAAGTGACATTTCAGTTAATTGGAGGACTATCAGTTCAAACAAATATTAGGAAACAGAGTAACTTCACCGTGTGGTAAAGTGAAGACCAATATCAACAGTGTCTATCGGATTACCAGCATCCTGTTTGTTCGAGTGATTGGAGAAAGTCGTCATCTTCTGGGTGAGGTTCACTGTCAGGAAAAAATGGTGCTGTTGTGTGCTAAGCACTAAGATGTTACAGACTTTGCTTCTAAATCACTGGTCTACCATTAGAATACACGTCACACATTCTACACCTTGGGGAAGACTGAGAGGGGGCATGATCCAGGGGTGAGTAAGAGTGAGAGGAAGGTGTCTTCAGATTGAGGGAGTGTGTGGACGGAGTCTGCTGGATTTCTCCAGAATAGAGATATTGAATAAAAACAAATGTGGGTGTTGATTCTCTTCACTCCAGGGACGGCACTAAAGTGGTAAAGAAGAACAAGTAACTAATACGACATTCATTCTTTACACACATACGACATTTATTGGGAGCTCGTAAACGTGATCTTTTGTACAACGGGATCTTTAGACAATGGGATCTTTTAACACGGGATCTTTAGTTAGAGGATGGAGATATCCTATTAGTGAGAATCCAGCTAGAGTGAATGTGGATAGGTGTTAAGACTTATCTTACCTGTTCACACTTCACACGTCTGCATAGGTCTGTGGTCCTGATTCTACTCTTGTCACTGAGTGATTGTGTTGTGTTGTATGGTGTGTTATAATATATATATAGATTTATTGTATTTGGTCATTATCTATATAGTTGTTTAGAGATAATCTATACTCTATCTGTTGAGTTACCTCTCTGTAAAATGGCCACTCCTAGATTAACTGGGGCAGAACCTAGAGCAAAGGGGGAAGAAATGGGATTGTCGGGTTCTGCACTAATGGATTACATACAGGAATTGGAGAGGGAGTATCGTCAAGCAGAAAGGGAAGATCGGAAGGCCGAGTTGGAATTGAGAAGGATGGAGGCAGAGCAAGCAGCTAAGAAATTGGAAGCAGAACAAGCTGCTAGGCAACTTGAGGCTGAGCAAGCCATGAGAAGGCTGGAAATAGAAGCTAAAAAATTGGAAGCAGAGCAAGCTGCTAAGTTACTTGAGGTTGAGCAAGCTGCTAAGCAACGGGAATCGGAGCAAGAGGCTCAGAAAAGGGAGCATGAGTACCGGATGCGGGAACTCGAGCTCAAGAGGCAATCTAGTGGGGAAACTGAGGGAGCAGTGGGAGGTTCCTCTCTCCCTGGCTCAACACCAGTAAGTGGACATAGCTACCATGCTATGAAGTTCCCTCTAGCGATCTACGAGGAGGACAAAGAGAAGATTGACCAGTACCTTCAACGCTTCGAGGCTATGTCAGTTGATATGGGTCTGGAGCATGACAAATGGAATCTCAAGCTATCCCAGGGTTTACGCGGGACCGGTTATGAGGTTTATTCTCGCCTGCCACCAGGACATGAGAACAATTATGACGAGTTGAAGACGGCTTTGCTGAAACGATTCGAGGTTACGTCACATACCTACCGGAAAAAATTTCGAGGAGCGAAACGAGAACCAGGGGAGTTGTTCGCCGCCTATAGTCTGCGTCTGAAAGCATATCTCCATAAGTGGATGGATTTGGCTGGGTTTGCGCATGACTATGAGAGTCTGGAAGAGCTAACGGTAGTCGACCAGATGCGGAAGCAAATGTCGAAACCTCTCAGGACATTCTTGGGAGAACAAGGGGCGGAACGAATCGACATGGTGACGAAATTGGCGGAACGGTTCGTCGAGGTCCATGGGGAGGCAGCAGAGAACATTTCTACAAACACCAAAAGTCAGGAAAAACATAACCTGAAGAAAGCAAAAAGCACAGGAACTAAAAAGGTGGAACCATATGTCAAAACTTCAGAGGAGAGTTCGGAGAAGACGAAGGGGGAAAGCAAGAAAACTTCGAGCTCTACACAAAAACGACCATGGTCGGAGAAGTGGTGTTCGATTTGTAAGTCACCTTCTCACAATACGAGGGATTGCAAATCGAAGGCTAAGAACCCTCACTTCGCGACATGTCAAGGGACTTCAACGCAGGTGGACACTGACAATGCCAAGGTCGAAAAGGAAGCTCACCACCAGGGGAGCTCACTCAAGTCCGGCACAAGAAAATCTAGGACAGGGAAATGGTGCAAACACTGCAGGTCGAATACACACAATGCTATTGACTGCAGAGGAAAGTCAGGAGACACTCAATTCATCGTGTGCCCCGGAACACCTAAGGTGGAGCCCACCGAACAGGTCGAGGCCGAAGAAGAGACTCCAGACCAGGAAAAACCACCTGTAGGGGAATTGGTAGAAGTTAACGGTCGTCAAGTGGAGTGTTTATACGACACAGGACTGGACGGGGAGGCCGTGATTTCTGCGGATCTGGTACATCCAGAACAATTCACAGGTGAAACCATGGAGATACAGCCTGCACAGAAGAGTGCTGTAGCCATGAAATTGCCCATTGCCAGAGTGGAGATTCGGTCAAGATATGTCACCGGCACCATCAAGGCCGCGGTGTTGACTGATCCCATTTTTCCCGTAATCCTCGGTTGCCGGTATGTCTTTCTGGGAATGCCCAGGGAGCCAATCCATATGGGAGCAATTCAGACTCGCTCTCAGACGAAAACGGATGAGGCAGAAGCCAATGTGACTAACCCACTGCCAGGGGAGTTGCGAACTGCCCAGAGTGAGGATGCTACGTTACGTCCTTGCTACAAAAAGCTGCAGAAAAGTGCTGATCCACCCAAACGGGGGCAGTACTATATGAAGAATAGGATACTCTACAGGAGAGCCGGAAGGGGAGACAACCTACATGGTCAGTTGGTGGTCCCAAAGGCCCACCGTTCCCAGATTCTTCATATGGGGCATACCATCTCATTCAGTGGGCACATGGGTATTGCCGCCACCATGCAGCGAATTTCCTGCCACTACTATTGGCCGGGAATGACAGGTGATGTGCGTCGGTATGTGAAGTCATGCCCTGAGTGTCAGAGGGTGGCACCGAAACACTGGACAGCGCCGGTGGTCTTGGGTGAAATGCCCATCATGAACTCTCCTTTCGAGAGGGTAGCCATCGATATTGTGGGTCCACTTCCTAGGACTAGGAAGAGGAACATGTACATACTCACCATGGTGGATTGCTGTACAATGTGGGGTGAAGCCATACCGTTGACCACAATTGACTCGAAAAGAGTGGCGGACGCACTGATGGAGGCCTTTAGTAGATTAGGCTTTCCTAATCAAATACTGACGGACAATGGGTCCCAGTTTTATGGAAAACGTATGGAGGAGGTATTTAGGGTGTTCCACTCTAACCATATCCATACCAGCCCTTACCACCCTCAAGCCAATGGACAAGTAGAGCGTTTCAACGGCACGTTGATGACAATGCTCAGGAAACTAGCGCAGGAAAAACCTGATAGGTGGGATGAATATATCCCGGCAGCACTCTTTGCCTATCAGGAAGTTCCTCATGGCTCAACAGGACTACCACCTGCTACGTTGCTGTTTGGTCGTCCAATCAAAGGACCGTTGGAAGCCATGTTGAGGAGTTGGACTGAAGAGGGGACGTCAGAAGAAGTGATCTCTTCTTACAAATATGTGGAGGAACTGAAAGAAAAACTTCACAAGGGATGGACTCTGGCGAATCAAAACTTGAAAAAGGCCAGAAAAAGACATGCGGCTTACTACAACCGTAGGTCTAAAGACAGATCTCTAGAGGTGGGAGACAAAGTATTGTTGCTACTCCCAACGGGAAACAACAAACTGGAGATAGGTTGGCAAGGACCATTTCCCGTGGAAAGGGTGATATCCAGAACCAACTATCAGATTCGGATCCGGGGAAAGTCGAAGATTTTCCATATCAATCTCTTGCGGAAATACGAAGAGAGACCAGGAGAAAAAGTAGCTCACCTCATGGCAATGGCAGTTGCAGTGGAGACAGAAGTGGGAACCAACGAGGAAAGGGAATATCCCCTGGTACACCAGGAAACCTACAAGGATGTACAGGTGAACCCTGATCTGACTTCCCAGGAGAGGGAAAAGATAACCCAGGTTCTCAAGTCTCATAAGGAGATACTGACTGATAAACCAGGACGAACGAGGTTGGTGGAGTTCGAGATGACTTTGACCACTCAAGAGCCTGTTCGCCAAAAGTTTTACCCAGTGCCATTCTCTAAAGAAAAGGCCCTGGAGGGGGAAATACAGAAACTGTTGGAGCGAATTTCCTGTCTAGACATCCAGCTCCTGAAGAAGAGGAATGGATCATCTGGATCGAACCTCCAAGAAGAAAGAGTTGTTGCGGACTACTCTCTTAGGAGGGGGCCTATGTCACAGGATAAATTAACTTGTTAGTTGCGACCAATGATAACCAAACCCGACATTATTTTGCTAACACAATTGACTCTGTTATGGTGAACAAACTGAGGAAAATACGTCTGTACAGATTCTCGGCACCTGGTCAACAGTGTGTATGAGATCAAAGGGAGTCACGTCGAGTTGTCTACACATAGTCGACAAGTTGATGACAGGATGTTGTTCGAGAGGTGTGTACTGGCGACATTTGTCTACAAAACGGAAGTTGGTCGTTGCAAGTGATAGACAGAATGCCTGCTAGAGGTCAGAAGGATTCTGTAATGGGAGAAAGGTCTCTGGCTTACAGACAACCCGGATATTTGTTGGATGAGACGAAGAACTCCCCAGATGAAAAGGAAAATTGACAGCTAATTGACTCTGGTTAGTCTGGAAACAGGAGGACAAAGCCAGATTCTGGACTGATTGGCGTCTGAACTTTCTGGTGACTCACTCAAGCACCCATATAAAACCCAGTGAGGTAAACAGGTGGATGGAGTCGAGGAAAACATTCTTTAGTGTTAGAATTGGGGATAATTCCGAGTTATGTTATATTAGAGGGACTAGCCTATCTTAGTAGTGATAGTTATCCACGGACATAGATCCAATCGGATTGCCTAGTTTCTCGAGTAACAACAGGAATAGACATATGGTAGGCAATTAATTATATCTAACTTAAGAGTATGATTAGGAATAGAGTACAGTACTGTGTAGTGATATAATGTATTATGATTAGTGATAGAATGTTCTATAAGTGCGGTGCTAGAAAGTATCATAGTAGCGTCGGCACTAGTATTCTATTGTGTGGCTTCAAGTAGCTTGTGTTATATATCATTTTACTCGGGAAGTTGAGGACAATGCAGTGGTATAATAATTAGAGAGATTAAGGATGGTTGAGAGGGAGGAGGGGAATGTGTAATGGTAGGATCTTCAGTAGGGCATCTGCTGGGTTTCTACCCGTTCCTTTATTCTTTCCTGGTGTTGCCATGTCTCAGATCATATGATTGAGTTATTTGGCCGTATGACAGAGATTGGATCTCTGTTATAGATCTGAGTGCTGTTATTGGCCTACACTTGCCTAATTCTGGCCAGGACTGAGTTGCCCTCACCATGATGTTATCTGCTCTACAGGTTCCAGGTACAGTTCCCCTTGAGTGTTCCACGTGAGTGGGAGAGGATTTACTACGAAGAAGCAGTTCAAAGTTGATACAATGATGGCTCAGCATCTGAAGACAGAGGTTGCTGAGAGGCCGCTACATAGGGCTTATACCCAAGTTGGTTTGCGGGAACCTGGCTTCTGCTGAGTGGAATTGTATGAACAGAAGTGTTGTGTTGAATGAGTGATAAGCTTCATCACCGAAGATTAATAACTCGCATACTAAGGACACATATATATATATATATATATATATATATATATATATATATATATATATATATATATATATATATATATATATATATATATATACACACACACACACACATCTACCTAACAAACATTAATAGGTTGTGTTCTAAAAGAGGGGAAAATGTTATAACCAGAAACTAATAAACAGTAGAGTTTTCCCCAAGTGACATTTCAGTTAATTGGAGGACTATCAGTTCAAACAAATATTAGGAAACAGAGTAACTTCACCGTGTGGTAAAGTGAAGACCAAGATCAACAGTGTCTATCGGATTACCAGCATCCTGTTTGTTCGAGTGATTGGAGAAAGTCGTCATCTTCTGGGTGAGGTTCACTGTCCGGAAAAAATGGTGCTGTTGTGTGCTAAGCACTATGATGTTACAGACTTTGCTTCTAAATCACTGGTCTACCATTAGAATACACGTCACACATTCTACACCTTATTCACACATACACTTCCCATACATATACTCTTTGCTTTAATAAATTTCTTGTTTTCATTTGTTGAAGCGAGAGTTGTCAAGTGTGTTAGGTTGGGGAAGAATGAGAGGGGGCATGATCCAGGGGTGAGTAAGAGTGAGAGGAAGGTGTCTTCAGATTGAGGGAGTGTGTGGACGGAGTCTGCTGGATTTCTCCAGAATAGAGATATTGAATAAAAACAAATGTGGGTGTTTATTCTCTTCACTCCAGGGACGGCACTAAAGTGGTAAAGAAGAACAAATAACTAATACGACATTCATTCTTTACACACACACGACAGGTGGCAACGTGATCACATGAATGTTGTTTTTCTTGCACAGTTCAAGTGATTCAAATGAAATGTGGGAATCGTGATTGTCCAAGATCAAAATCAAAGGGAAGTCTTTGGAAGGTCTTGAATGCTTAATGAAGTGATTTATAACTTTGACGAAATTATCACGGGTCATCCAACCTGATTCATTCACAAGGCCAAGGGAACCTTCAGGTGCTCCAGCAAGCATAAAATTCTTACAAATTTTTCTGGGAAACACAAAAACTGGAGGGATAATGTGACCCGCAGCTGACACAATGCAACAGATTGTGACCAGTTCTCCTCTTTCTCTGGATGTCACCTGGCCTATTTGCTTCACTCCTCGTGGGGCAATTACTTTTGGCACTTTCTGTACAGTGGTCAGACCTGACTCATCCAAATTGTAGATTTGAGCTCCACTCACATTTAGTTTTGTAATGGTTTCCTTCACAATGTTGAAGAAGGTGCAAATATAGCTCTAGCCAGAGATGTTGCCTCAGGTTGCCTTATGGTCAGCTCGGGATTCCGTCGCAAAAATCCACAAAGCCAGTCATTCCCTGCCATCATTTGCTCATCCCAGGTTAAAGGATGTGCAACGTTATTGACTTTCGCCATCTCGTACGCCAAAATTCGAACGTTTTTAGTTGTGAGTCCATGGAACATTCTTGCACAATCTTTCAAGTAACTAGCAAAATCAGCTTCTTGCTTAGCTGTGAAAACAAGGCTATGCCTATAATTTGGTACGAGTCTAGTAGGCAGACCATTTCCTTCTCTGTCTTTTGTAAGATTGTTATTGAGGGTAGAGCGATCAATGCCGTACTCCCTTGGAGCTTTCCTCACTTTCATTCCATTTTTCACAGCATTAACAGTTTCTCTCATACGTTCCTCCGTAACGAGACCCTTGTTGGTGTTTCTGATGTACAATCTTGGCATCTGAAACAAAAGAGTGACAGAATTATATAACATTTAGAATGGTAGGCCTATCATTTGCAAAGAAATACTGATCATAGCACGAATGGCGTGCATCTTTAATAAATCACTGAAATCAAATTTGTTAACAGTATTATTGGTCTAGATTTAGACCCCAGTATTAAAAAGAATCAATAATGCTGATATTCGAATGCAATCTTCAACACTTTTAATAACAACAGACTGTCTTGTCAATTTCTTCTATGGGGAGAAATGAACCATGGGGAGAAATGAACAGGTCCATTTCTACCCCATCAATGTATTAAACTATTCAGCCATAAAGTCTCTTAAATCTAATATTATATGCTATATTTTTTATATGAACTCTTAAATAACAAGTAAATAAAGATATTAACGTAATTACCTTGTCCTGATTCCTGACTATGCGTCTGCTTTACGATGGTGTCTGGAACTGGAAAAAGAAACTTTAGTGCAGAAAATTTTTCAATCTTTGCGTGGGAACGACCTGTGCGGGAAGTCGATGGCAAATGAAAAATTCGGACTATGTTTGATGTGAAAAACAAACTTATTATGGTTTCACTTTCATTGCATCACAGCCAGGGGCCAGAGAGTGGGTGGTCCATTTCTCCCCTATGTCCATTTCTCCCCAGTCTCCCCTATGTTGTACATGGTCAAGAATTGGGTTCAAACCTCTTAAACATAAACATGTAAGTATCAAATTTAGGAATTATAAAGCATTCAACAAAGATTTATTTTTGCAAGACTTAAGAAAAGCAGCCCTTGATCACGTTTACCAACTTCCTGACCCGGACGATGCATTAGCTTTCTGGACGAAGACAGTCTACAATGTGTTCGATAAACACGTGCCAATCAAAGAAGTTCGAGTCAAAAATCAACATAAATCCCCATGGGTCACTAGAGAAGTGCTAGAAATCATGAGAGAGCGAGATACAGCACACAAAAATAAAGACTTCATCAATTACCGCAGACTAAGGAATAAAGTTAAATATGAAATTCGTAGGATAAAAAAAGATCATTTTAAAAATTTGATTGTAGATAATTCAAAACAGTACAAATATATGGAAGGCTATTAACTTGCTAACCAATAAGAAACGCCCTACAGAATCAGCAATACCAAATTCTATAACATGCGATGAATTCAGTTGGTTCTTTCAATCAGAAATAGAGAATCTAAAGTCTTCAATACCAGACTCATCGTGTAATTTAAGTTCACTGGCATCATTCTGTGAGGAGAAGTGCGCCAGAAATATTCCCGCTGAGATTCCTTTAATGTCTGTTGCAGACGTTTATAAATATCTCTTGAACCTCAAATCAACAAACTCACACGGCCTAGATGGTATCAGTAATAGAATTCTTCGTTGTGCTGCACCAGTCATTAGCGAGTCCTTAACGTTCATATATAACCAGTGCCTGGCCAAAAACTACTTTCCATCTGCATTTAAAATTGCTAAAGTGTTTCCGCTTATTAAAAATGGCTCAATTGATAATAGCGTTTTGGGTAATTATAGACCTATTTCCTTACTATCGTCGCTATCAAAACCACTAGAAAAACACATTCATAAAATAACGTTACACCATTTAATTAACAATGATCTAATAATTAACAGTCAATCTGGGTTTCGACCTAAATATTCTTGCCATAGTGCTCTAACAAAAATGACCGATAACTGGCACTTAAACATCAACAACGGTAGAATTTGTGGAGCGGTGTTTGTAGACTTTAAAAAAGCTTTTGATATGGTAGATCACGATATTTTAATTAGAAAACTAAAGCAAATGAAGACAAGCACCAACATGGTGAACATAATTACGTCATTTCTATCCGACAGGCAACAAGTCGTGTCCTTCAACAACTGTCTATCAAGACCCACACAGCTTAATATTGGTGTGCCTCAGGGCTCAATACTAGGTCCGCTGCTTTTTGCAGTTTATATTAATGATCTTCCTTTATATATCAATACAACTTGTGATCTATTCGCAGACGACTGTACTATATATACTAGTCAAGAAAACCGTAGTGAATTAGAGAATTCTTTACAAAAGGAACTTAATAATCTTACTAGATGGAGCAATGAAAACCGCATGCAAATTAACATCGACAAAACCAAATCCATGCTAATAACGACCAGACAAAAACTACAGACACTAGCCATAACTGGATCACAGCTCGAACTCCGCATGGGCACGTTACCTATAGTTAATGTGACTGAACATAAAACACTAGGGCTTTTAATAGACAGCCATTTGAACTGGAGCTCTCATGTTCACGCTCTTACCAAGAAAATAGCACAAAAAGTTTACCAACTTGCTAAAATTCAGCACTTCCTGGACGAAAGCACACGAAAAATATTCTATACATGCTATATCCAATCACATCTCGATTACTGTTCCACAGTTTGGGATGGTTGCCCTAAATCTAATTTAAAACGACCGTTCTCTACAAAACCGCGCTATTCGTCTGGTTTCTGACATAAAGCACGTTGAAAGTAATAATTTGTACAGTCATCTAAGACTTCTACCACTACAAAAGCGCTTCCTTTTCAACAAAGCCAAATTAGTGAATAAAATTATATCTCAAAATACCCCAGAGTATCTTCTGCCGCTGATTCAATCTAATGCAATGAACAGCAAGCGCCTAAATTTGTTACATGTCTCAAAGCCTAGATTGGACCTATACAAAACATGTTTCGCCTATTCTGGTGCTCACTTATGGAATGATCTGCCTCCAGATCTGAAAACTCCAATGAGTCCCTACACATTTAACCGAAAACTCTTTCAATACTTAATCCATACCGACTATATGCCACCATAATTCATTTACTGGTATAATTGTTCAGTATAATTGTTCATTATAATTGTTTAACTATAATTGTTCACTATATATGTGTGTGCGTGTGGGAGCGAGAGAGAGAGAGAGAGAGAGAGAGAGAGAGAGAGAGAGAGAGAGAGAGAGAGAAAGAGAGAAAGAGAGAGAGAAAGAGAGAGAGAGAAAGTGGGTGTCAGTGAGAGGGAGAGAGTGAATGCGTGTGTGCGCACGTGCATGCGTGTGTGTGGAGAGAGTGATTGAGCGAGAAATGGTGGGGGAATGTGTCAGTGCATGCATTCGTACGTGTATGTGTGAGAGTGAGTGAGGGAGTGTAAGCGTGCGTGCATGCGTTCATGTGTATGTGTGAGAGAGTGTGATTGAGAGAGTGAGTGTGTGTGTGAAGGATTGTGTGTTAGAGAGTGAGACAGTGGGAGAGTTGATATGTTAGTGTGTGTGTGTGTGTGTGTGAGCGCGCGCATGCGTGTGAGTGTGTGTATATGAAAGAATACAGAGAGAGAGCGAGAGCGAGAGAGCTGAGCAGATGCATGTCATGTAACACGCATGTTATGTAGCACGCGAATCCATATGTTTGTGTATTCTCATCTGTCATATTATCAGTTAAATACCATTTGATTTTATCATGCATAATATAAATTCATGTTCATTGCTGTAGTTTGAGTGAGTGAGTCAGTGAGTGTGAATGAGAGACAGAACGAGTGAGCGTGAGAGTGAATGAGTGAGCGTGAGAGTGAATGAGTGAGCGGGAGAGTGAATGAGTGAGCGGGAGAGTGAATGAGTGAGCGTGAGAGTGAATGAGCGGGAGAGTGAATGCGTGAGAGTGAATGAATGAGCGGAAGAGTGAATGTGTGAGCGTGAGAGTGAATGTGTGTGTGTGTGTGTGTGTGTGTGTGTGTGTGTGTGTGTGTGTGTGTGAGAGAGAGAGAGAGAGAGAGAGAGAGAGAGAGAGAGAGAGAGAGAGAGAGAGCATCACTATTTTTACGTCACATACATTTTGTGTACACATTTTTCTCCATGTTTAACATTTTTATGAGACTGCTCATGACAAGTGTCAGTGTATGTGTGTGAGTAAAGTGTGGGAGTTTGTTCATACTAGTTTCAATACTAACGTGAGACATTTTGTATGTGTCTAGATGTGAGGAAGTGTGAGTGTATGTGGAGGATGTGTGTGAGTGTGGGGATATGTGTGGGTGGGGGTGTGGGGGTGGGGGTATGCATTTGGATGGGTTGGGGTGTGTGGGTTTTGGTGGGTAGTGGTATTTGTGGGTGTTGGTGGGTAGTGGTATTTGTGGGTGTTGGTGGGATGTGTGGATGGATGTGTGGGGGTGAAAGTAGGGGTGTTGGAATGGGTGTGGGGGATGTGTGTATGGGTGGAGGATATGTGTATGGGACGGATGCAGGGGATGTGTGTTTATGTGGGTGGAGATGTGTGGATGGTTTGAGGAAGTATGTGTGGGAGGCGGGGTTGTGTGGGTAGGGGATTGTGTTTGGTGGATTTGGGATGGAAGGGCGGGTGGGGAGATGTGTATGGTGTGTGGGTTTGAGATATGTGTGCGGTGTGTTGGTGGGGGATGTGTGAATGATGTTTGGGTGGAGGGTATGTTTGTGGTGGTATGGGTGGAGGATAGTGTGTGGTGTGGGGGATGTGTGTGATGGGTGTGGGGAATGTGTGTATGGGTGGGGTATATGTGTGGGTGAACAGGGGATTGTGGTGGTTGGGGGAAGTATGTGGGGGAGTGTGGGTGGGAGATGTGTGTATGTGGATGGGGAATGTGTGGGTGGGGGTGTGTGAGTGGCTTAGGGATGTGTAGGTGGGTGAGGGAGTTGTATGTGTCGGGGTGGGATGTGTGAGTGGGTGGAGGATGTGTGTGGGGGTAGAGGTATTGTGATCGAGAGATGTTTGGTTGGGAGTGGGTGGGTGGGGGTGTGTGGGTGCGTATTTGAGGATGTGTGAGTGAGTGTGTGTTGGTGGACGGGTAGGGAATGCGTGTGTGGGTGGGGAGAGGTGTGTGGTGAGTTGGTTGGTGATATTGTGTGGGTGAGGTATGTGTGTGTGGGTGGGGGATTTTTGTGGTGTGTGAGTGGGGGTATGTGGTGTGGATGGGTAAGGGTATCTGTGTGGGTGTGGGTGGGAATATTGTGTAGTATCTGGGTGGGGGATATGTGTGTGGTGTGTAAGTGGGGATGTGTTGGTGAGGGATATGTGTGTGTGGTGCGTGGTGCGTGGGTTTGGAATAGTGCGTGGTAGGGGGTGTATGTGATGTGCGGGTGGGGGATTGTGTGGTGGGGGATTAGGTTAAGGCATGTGTGGGTGGGTGGAAGTTGTATGTGTGGGTGGTAGGGTGTGTGTGAGTGGATTGGGGATGTATGGGTGGTTAGGGATATGTGTGTGTGGGGGGGGGGGGGTAGGGACATGTCAGTTGATGGGGATGTGTGTGTATGGTTTGGGGATGTGTGAGTGGATGTGCGATGTGTGGGTTGGTGGGGGATTGTGTGTGTGGGTGGGGAATATGTTGTCGATGGAGATGTGGCTGGGGGAAGGGTGGTTTGAGGTGTGGGTGGGGAGAGGATGTGTGGGGTAGGATGTGGATGGGCGTGGGGTGTGTGGGTTGGTGGGGGAATGTTTGTGGGTGGCGAGTGTGTTTTGGTTGGGGGATCAGGTGAGGGCAGTGTGTGTGGGTGGGGGATGTGCGGGAGGGGGATGGGTCGGTTGGTGGGGTATGTATGTGTCCCTTGGTGTGCGTGTGTGTCGGTAGGTGGGGGTATGTATGTGTCCCTGGTGTGCGTGTGTGTGGGTAGGTGGGGGTGTTGTGTGGGTGGGGTGATGTATGGATAGGTGGGAGATGGGCTTCATAACATTGTAATTAGCCTTGTTTATGTTTACAACATTCATTTCACAATGTTTATTTTTCTTCCTATGTAAATGTATAATGCTCTTGATGAACGAAAGACGAGTGATTGGAAGGGCCGAATGTAAGACGGGCCTGCGCGCCCAATTTGTGACCCTAATAAAGTTGATTTGATTTGATTTTGATTTGATCTAGCTAAGAAAGCAGGGTGAGAGCAGTAATAGTAGTGCTGATGATAGTTTTTAAGTGAGTCCATGGTTTTAATGCCTCTACGTCCCAATAATTCTACCACTCGCCATCCAACCCACCTCTGTTTAGCCAATAAATATCAACAATCATCAAAATAAACATTACTATACTGTATTTCATTTAATTCTATGGGAAATAGTGTTTCGAGATACGTTGTTTCACTTATAGTCGCGTTTTCCAAGAACGTTACTCAGACATTAATCAGGGCCTTCCTGTAGAAATAGTGTTTCGCCATACGTTGTTTCCCTTACAGTCGCGTTTTACAAGAACGTTACCCAGACATTAATCAGGGTCTTCCTGTACTACAATTACAGTTATTAATCCTATTGTTACTACTACTATTAATACTACTTAACTACTGATGCTGCTGCTGCTGCTCCTACTACTACTACTACTACTACTACTACTACTACTACTACTACTACTACTACTACTACTACTACTACTACTACTACTACTACTACTACTACTACTACTACTACTACTTGACTAGTAAAAAACTGATTCCATGGGACAAAACTGGCTCACAAAGACGGTTTTGCTGTTGCCAGTTGGACCAGTGATGAGCGCCGTCTAGGATCCATCACTAGCAATGCTCAGATTCCTATTCATGAATTTTGTTTTAACTAAATACCCATAGATCTCTCTCTCTCTCTCTCTCTCTCTCTCTCTCTCTCTCTCTCTCTCTCTCTCTCTCTCTCTCTCTCTCTCTCTCTCTCTCTCTCTCTCTCTCTCTCTCTCTCTCTCTCACGCCAATGTGCTCTCTCTCTTTTATTTTTAACAGACATAACATATTGTCATCCTTTAGTATTAACTCTATTTATAAAGCTGCTGTGTTATTGTTTATACATACAACACGTAGGACACTATACCTTAATATGTCCTACCCCTCATTCCCCATTAACACTCTTCCCTGATCTATTAACGCTTCTATGTCGTATTTTATAATACTAATCCACGCCCACATTTTCAAATACACCGCCACTTTTTACATATACATCAATAGTTCTTACACTGTATATCTCTGTCCGTCGCAATTATAGATTTTCGGATGAGCCTAATTTAGTTTAGTCGACGGATCAACATCACGGCGCACGGGTGCAATCCGTAAGTTCTCCGTTCACCTTCTTACTCAAGCCTGAGTCCGGAGAATAGCAGCTCAGTGCACGAACCCCGTAGCCCAGGCAAGGATCCTGAAATACTTTGGGTAGATTTTTAAGTAAAAATTTTGCCCGGGCAGCGCCGTTAGGCTACTCTTTTTCGATTTCTGACTGCCAAGGGATTTTTTACGTGCGCAACAATATACACGCGCGTCCGATCTCACTACCCAGAGCCTCAGAGAGAGAGAGAGAGAGAGAGAGAGAGAGAGAGAGAGAGAGAGAGAGAGAGAGAGAGAGAGAGAGAGAGAGAGAGAGAGAGAGAGTATTAGAGAAGATGGGAATAAAAAGTTATCTAATGAAAACAATAACCAACGACAAAATTCAAATGTTTTAGGCCGCATTGAGACCAGTATCATATTGAATGGAAAGGTTAAAGGCAAAATAACAATTGATTGATTGATTGATTTAGGAACCGACATCACAGCGTTCGGGGCATTCCCATAAGCGCTTCGTCCCCATCCTCAGAAGCCAGCGAAGAGTTCCAACACTAATAGTACCAGTAGCAATCTGATTATATGTCCGTCTCGCCTTTCCTCTGAGCGTCGATCGTCGGCCAGATCCCCTCGTCACCCCTCGCTGTCGCATTCTTGCCAGACAATGGTGATCCATTTGCTCCTCGGAGGTGTACACATGCTCCCACAAGGCCGCAACCACGTCTGCTTTGTCGTGTATCAATACTCCACCAAGTTTTGCCGAGCCAGCCAATCTGTCCGCCTGTTCATTCCCCAGCACACCAGCATGCCCCGGAGAAAAGATCCAGACGATGCTTGTCACCCGTGACTTCCGAAGCGAAGCAAGCCACTCTGCACGAAGCCTGCCTGTCCTCACCCTACTCAGCATGCTTTCTGAGTCAGTTACAGTTAAACAAACAAGAGGCGGGCAACTATCAAAATTAGATAATAACATCAATATATGGATGAAAAGTAGGTTTTCATCACATGCGCCATGTTGTTAAGCGTGGGCGATCATGTTTCGCCATCTCATTCGATCAGAGTCGTGGATCAGTTCAGTATTCTTGTCTCGACTATGCCACGTGACCAAGCCATCCAGGTATTTACTTCTCTGCCCTCCCCTTGATCATTTACCTTGGTTTTGCCAGTTGTCACCAAGTTCTTCAATTTATTTCTCTCATAACGTGACCAAACGATTGTGACTGTCTACGTATAATCCCTCTAATCAGTGTACGATCTTCATTTGTTTCTTGTAGGACTTGGTCATTAGTTTTACTGTCTGTCAATGGTATTCTTTACATTTTCCTCAGAAACCACATTTCCACAGCCATCAGATGTTTTTCAGCTTGTCTGCTCATTGTCCACACTTCACATCCATACAAAAGCGCAGGTTCTATGTAGCACCTCAACACTCTTTTTCTCGTTGCAAATTACATATTTTTATTAGTCAATATGTTTTTCATCTTGCAAAGGGAATCGCCATGGCGATTCTTGTTCTAATCTCTTCAAGGCACCTCCCATCATATATGACTGTTGTGAGATAATTGTACCGATTCACTTGTTGAAGAATATTCCTATTTACTTGTATATTACATTGTGGTATTTCCTTCTTCTTAGTGACGACCATAATCTGTGTCTTCTTACAATTTAATTCTAACCCTAGTTGTTCACTGTGTGCAACAATCACATCTATTAAATGTTGCAGATCCTGCTCATTATCTGCAGTCAATACTGTATCATTCGCATATCTAATGTTATTGATGTTATGTCCCCCCAATGATTATTCCTTTCATATCGTCAACATTTCTGAACATATTTCCACTGTACAGGGAAAAAGATCTGTAAACATTACACATCCCTGTCTCACTCCTCTCTAGACAAACTGATATTGACCTACTTCATTAACAATCATTATGGCAGCTTGTTGTTTCCAATATATGTTTTTTACAAGTCTGTCTTTCCCATCAATTTGTAGATCTACAAAGCATCTTTATCATGTTGACATATTTTACTTTATCGAAAGCCTTTGTGTAGTCAGTAAAGCAAAAAATGTAGGTCTTTTTTTACTTACACATAACCTTCAATTAATGTTCTCAGCATATACACAAGATATTAACATTGATAAGAAAGATCTCTGAATAATAAAAATCATATTTAGCAGCAATTAACATGGGAAATAAAGAAAGAAATTATGAACATATAAAGCTGGGAGTAAGACAGGGATGCGTTTTGTCACCGGATCTCTTCTCCCTCTGTAGTGAAGTAATAATGAGAGAGATCACAGAAAAGCCAGGAATAGTATTCGGAGGTTATAATATATATGTATATATAATATACGCTATGCAGATGACACTTGCATCCGTGGCTACAGGCTTGCGAACGCGATTCGTGAGCCGGATACCAGGCGTTCGAAGCTCAGCTGCGACCGATTTGTGCAGCAGACCTTTTCGCGTTGTGTTATAACGTGCTGGTATGGGAGCCGGTCGTTCAGAAAGCAATGGCAAACTACTGAACGTAACACATACCTAGTACATCAACAGCAGCTGAAAAATGCTGGTGTTGACTGCAACGTCCCGTAATGGATACGCAACAATTTAAAAAAAAAAGATGACACAGTATTGATGGCAGATGGTGCAAAAGATCTACAACAACTGTTGGACATTGTAGTAACAGAAAGTGCAAAGAAATGATTCTCCTTGAATATCCAGGCTTGTCCATGTGACATATTTTTCTGTCCCATCCCATCCCACGGTAATTTATGACTGCCCATTCCCATCCCATGGGAATTTCATATGGGATTATCACGGGAAAACCCATGGCCAAGCTTGGTAGGCTTGTCCATGGGACATATATTTCTGTCCCATACCATCCCATTCCATGGTAATTTATGCCTGTCCCATCCCATCCCTTCCCATGGGACCTTTCCCATAGGAATAATATTCCCATGGCCAAGTCTGTGAATATCAAGAAAGCTATAACAATGGTGATTTCAAAGAAACAGTTAACACCCAAATGTGAAATAGAGATAGAAGGGAAAATTCTTCACCAAGTGGATAGTTTTAAATATCTAGGAACATTTATAACACAAGATGGAAGATGCACAACTGAGATTAAGAGCAGAATAGGGCAAGCAAATGCTGTATTTCAGAAAATGAAGAATATCTTATGTAATAAGTCAATATCATTGAATGTAATAAAGAGAGTGCTAAAGTGCTATATAGAACCTGTTTTTCTGTATGACTGTGAATCTTGGAATGTAACTCAACAAATTAGGAGGAGATTGGAAGCAACAGAGATGTGGTTCCTGAGACGAATGTTGCGAATTCCTTGGACTGCGAAAGTAACTAACAACGAATGCCTGAAAGAAGCTAATGAAACTAGAATATTATATAAAACAATAAGAAAGAGGCAAAAAACTATTTTTGATCATGTAATGAGAAGAGAGACATTGGAGAACATCGTGACAACTGGAAAGATCGAGGGGAAGAGTGGTAGAGGCTGACCAAAAGAAATGATGCTAGATGGATTGCGACTGTGACATGGAGGAATATCAACGGTAGAGTTGATCCAGGAAACTAAAGACCGAGATCTCTGGGGAGTCATGAACGCCTACGACAGTCGGCATGGCACTTGATGATGATGATATCCACATAATTTACTGCACCCTTACCTTCTACAAACCCACATTATTCTTCGCCTTTTTCTGGTTGTATTTTCTTCCTAACTCTTTGCTCTCTGCATGATAATTCTTGGCAAAATCTTTGTGATGTGGCTCCTTATACTAATTGTTCGATGTTGATCACATTCAAAGGCTCCTGATTTCTTCGGGATTGCAATAAATATAGAATTACATTATTAAGGAGGTATATCTCCAGTGTCATGTATTGATAGGCTGTTATTGTTCAACGAAAGCGAGAGATAGAAAGCACTAGATATTCATTGCAGACAACCTTCATTTTGGAAACGCTCTTGACTGACTGACTGATAATTGTTTTCCCATTAAGCAGTCCTGTGGGAAAGAATTGGGTCCAAACCGTTATTTGCACTTGATTGATTGTATTCGATGATTTAATATGCAATGGGGTAGCACATTTAGATTGCTGATGTATCTTGATAAGGTAATCTCATTTACATTGTGAATTGATGCTTGAGGGTTTCTTATGTATATGCATTTGTTGTAAAACTGGCTGTAGAAGGATTGACACTAACACATAGATACCATAAGATGTTATGGGAAGTAAAGGAGCCTGGAGTGATATTGATAGCAGCATACATCTAGTGCCGACTGCTCTATGCAAATATGGGGCTGGCACTATATATCCCAGTGGTTCTCAACCGGTGGGGAATTTCTCTCCCCCCCCCCCCCCCAGGGGGGAATTTTAGGGTTTCCAGGGGGGAATTAAGATTATTTCAAGATCGCGTTAATACAAGAATCGATTACTTGATATTGTTTTTCCCTTCATACTTTACGGTTCTGTACGTCTCACCCTTCTAAAAGTCATTTTATAAAGTAAGTAGACCCACAAATCACGTTTAATGTGGACGTCTAGACTTGTTTTAGTATGTGTTTTAAATTTAGATTCCATTATTACGTATACTGTGTAAGAGGGGGGAAGGGATTTTAGGTAGGAAATACGAAGGGGGTGGGGGGAATGACGTTCTGAAAATATGGTGAAGGGGGCTACGGGCCAAATTTTTAGGTAGGAAATGCGAAAGGGGGGAATGACGTTATGAAAATATGGTGAAGGGGGGCACGGGCCAAAAAAGGTTGAGAACCACTGACCTTAGAGTTTGTAAAAGATTCCTTAACTTACTGTATGATGCTCTGATATTCAAATAAATATAGTATAATACTAATTTTTATTTTAATGAACACAATAATAATAGGTTACTTAGCAGCTTCAAATGGTCTACCTAGATTGACTACTGTAAATACCTTTGTCTCCCATTACAACGGTGTCAAATTGCTGCAGCTCATTCCCACTGAGTATGTCCAGTCGTAAATTTGGGAACATGGAGTAACCGACTGTGTGGATCACAAGGAGAGTCAGGGGTTCAGCAACAAACTCTACGCTGTAAAAGTAAATTATTATTTATTAAATTAATTATACTTAATTAATAATTAGCATATACAGCATGCGGCAACACGAGGATGTTAATCACGGATCATTTTACAATCATTCAAGGGGAAACATCAGGGCCCTCCCTTGAACTTAAAAATTACAGAAAGTGAACTATGAATAAATAAATACTGACAAGGACTAATTAAATAAATAAAAAGAAGAAAAAAGCAACTGGCTCATAACACAACCATACCCCCCCCCCCCCCCCCCCCCCCCCCCCCAAGAAAAAATGTTTTTGGTGTGCCAAGCATTGTACACCTGATTTTGCATAAATTAGGCCTGCTAAATCAAAATATCACATTTATTTTTCTGTAGCAGCTCTAGTGTTTGAGATACAGGATTTTTTGTTTTAATTAATATTATTACAATATTTTCTGTTTAAGGCAAAGGGGAAAACAAAACTATTGCTATCTAGTCCCTTACGCAATTTGGAATTCCAATAGTTTGGAGAGAGCCCAAGAACCGCTTTGGTGACTTATTTTCTGTGTTGACAATATTAAGGAAAAAATGGACAAAATCACAAAAAAATGTAAATATCGAGATTTAAATTCTGCTAGACGACCTGTTCCACATACCAATTCTAGCTTCAGTCAGGTTTCGGATTTCCTGCTAGAAGATGAGATAGCAGTGGCAAGTGAAACGACAAGTGATAGTGATAGTGGTTTCGATTATGATTTTCCAGCTGCTCAACGCTTCGACCAGCGTGAACTAAATGATCTAATCTGAGATCTATTTCTCTCCAAAGAATCTTCAGAACGTTTGATTGAAATCTGAACACCCCTGAGAGAAGATAAAGAACCAACATACCTTGGTGTAACATTCGACGATAGGCTGACATGGAGAAAACACATCAAAAAAAAGCCAAAAAAAAGCCCAAAAAAGGCCAGGGGGGAAGGGGGAAAATTAAAAAAAACCCATAAA
>JACEFZ010019407.1:0-185000 GCA_014155875.1 Cepaea nemoralis
ACTCCAGGGACGACACTTTAAAGGAGGACACGACACCCCCAAACAGGACATCCTGATTGTGCTGGGAGACTTCAATGCAAAAATAGGTAGAGAGCTAACTAATAAAAAAGTGGCCGGTATGGAAAGCCTACATACAACTTCAAATGATAATGGATGGAGAGTCATCAACCTGACAGAAGCCAAAGGACTGCAGATTAGCAGTACCAGACTACAAAGAAAGGATATACACAAACAAACTTGGAAATCATGTGACAAGAG
This sequence comes from Cepaea nemoralis, assembly GCA_014155875.1. Lineage (NCBI taxonomy): Eukaryota > Metazoa > Mollusca > Gastropoda > Stylommatophora > Helicidae > Cepaea > Cepaea nemoralis. The sequence goes on from JACEFZ010019407.1 coordinate 259, forward strand.
AACCTATAATCAAATAGATCACATTTTAATTAACAACAGAAATGTATCAAACATACAGCAAGTCAGAAGTTATAGAGGAGCTGAGTGCCACAGTAACCACTTCTTCGTTGGAGCAAAATTTAAAATAAAACTTAAGAGAGCTTTCTATACTAAATTACAAAGATTACACCCAACATATAACAGAGAAAAACTACAAGACATTACAGTCAACGAGAAATTTACAGATGAAATAAAATGTAAACTTGAAACTCTGCAAAACCCTTCGGAGGAAAGCGTTGACCAAACTTGGTTGAACATCAAGAATACAATTCAATCTACCGCAGAAGAATGTCTTGGTGTGTTCACCACGCATAGAAAGAACAGATGGTTCAATCAAAAATGTGAAGAAGTAGTCATTAGGAAGAAGAATGCCAGACATGTATGGTTAAATGACATCAATAACATCCAAAAGTAAGAGCATTATAGAAATGAATGTAAAGAGGCTACAAAAATAGTCAGACAGCAGAAGCGAGAATATATGAGTAATATAATCAAAGATATGGAAAAACTAATCACCAGAAAAATGAATCCAGAAAATTGTTTAAAGAACTGAAGTCAATGAAACGAGGGCACCAACAAAACACATATGGTTTAAAAGACAAAATGGGAATATGATAAATACCAATGAGGAAATGTGCAATACATGGAAAGAATATTTCATTGAATTACTACATTGTGAAGCTCCAAGTAACATTTTCCCACAGGAAGAGTTCTAACATGCGAACCACGAATTGAAGAATCTACATTTGAAGAAATCCGATATGTAATCACAACGACTTAAAAACAATAAGGCAACTGGGACTGATGGAATTGCTGCTGAATTTATAAAGGCAGGTGGCCATGCATTACATCTAAAGCTATACGAACTAATAATAAAAATCTGGAGGACAGAAGAATTACCCCATGACTGGAAAGAATCATTATTGATACCTATCTTTAAGAAAGGAGACAAGTTCCAATGTGGAAATTATAGAGGAATATCACTACTGTCCACAAGCTATAAGATACTATCCGCAGTATTACTAAATAGACTAAAACCATATTCAGAAGACATATTAGGTGACTACCAGGCGGGTTTTAGACAAAACAGATCAACAATAGATCAGATATTTATCTTACGACAAATAGCCGAGAAACATTGGGAATATAAAAGAGATCTCCATAACATTTTTGTGGATTTTAAAAAGGCTTATGATAGTGTCCATAGGAATAGTTTATGGAATGCTATGCAGGAACTTGGAATACCAAGGAAGTTAATCAACATGGCCAGACTATGCATGGAAGATACTTATAATATAGTAACATATAAAGGCAGGAAATCAGACCCCTTCCAAATAACATCTGGCTTGAAACAAGGTGATGCACTATCGCCGCTACTCTTCAATCTGGCTCTAGAGAAAGTTGTAAGGAAGATAAAAGAGGAATGTGATATTGGAGGAACATCCAAGCTGCTTGGTTATGCAGATGATATAGATATTATAGGGCAAAGTGAACAAAAGACATTGGAAATATTGACTCACTTAAAGGAAAAAGCCCAACAGATGGGGCTGGTTATCAACCAAAATAAGACAGAATATATGGTAATTTCAAGAAACGGGATCGCTAAAAACTCTGGCCACATACAAATAGATAATATGACCATTAAAAGAATGGAAACATACAAATACCTGGGTACAATCTTCAACTGCTCCAACATCATAAGGGAAGAAATACAAACTAGAATCAACTCTGGAAATAAGATATACTATGCACTACAACATCTACTAAAATCAAAGGCGCTATCTCGTAACACCAAAATCACAATATACAAAACACTGATCAGACCAGTTGTGCTGTATGGCTCTGAAACCTGGAGTACAACGAAAGGAGACGAAGCCTTGTTACAACCTTGAGAACAAAATTTTACGACTCATCTTTGGAACCCATTAGGGATACACAAAGTGGAGAGTGGAAAAGAAGAAGTAACACTGACATTTATGATCTGTTTAAGTCCCCCCTAATCACTGGTATCATGAAGGCTAATAGACTACAATGGCTGGGGCATATAGAAAGAATGGAAGATAATAGGGAAACAAAACTCGCTTACACTCAGGAAATAAATGACCGTAGACCCCGAGGTAGACCAAGAAGACGATGGAGAGATAATACATGTACAGACCTACAAGCACTCGGAATCAACGACTGGCAAGAGAAGGTCCACCAGAGAGACGAATGGAGACGGATTGTATTTGCAGCAAAGAACCTCAATGGTTCAGAAAGCTGAAGAAGAAGAAGAAGAAGAAGAAGAAGAAGAAGAAGAAGAAGAAGAAGAAGAAGAAGAAGAAGAAGAAGAAGAAGAAGATTTATAAGTTTAACTCTTTACCAGGCAAATCGTGCGAATGCGACTTTACCCCCAAACGAGCAAACGTCCTAAAGCCTGGTGACTATTATGCATTGCAAAAACGTGATCTCTCGGCTTTCCGAGACTTCCGATTATCTACTTTCGGTTTCGCTGATAGCTTGACAATGTGGCCACCATTCGCAAGCGTGTACTTTGAATTTGAATGGATTTTAAAATATGTTTTGGGGGTTTAACACTTGTATTTCAAAATGGATTTCGACGATTCTTCAAGTGATAGTGGAGATTTCGCTGGGTTTCAATTTAAGTAACATTTAAAGTGCACGAATTTGACTGAATCAGAGCTAGATATCAGTGATCAGCATTACTGCCATTACTTTGCGTTAGTAGTCGTGAGTTGGACTTTAAAGAAAGTGATTCCGATTCATAAAAATGTGTTTGTAAATTGCCGTATAAATGACTAATGATCACAAAACAATATGTTGTATTTTGTAAATATTTGTGTTCATGTGTAGATTACCGGGATTATTCACATGAGTAACATACTCTGCATGATTTTTACTTCATTTTATTCAACTATTTAAGTAAAATCGGTTGACTAACACCTTTATGTGATGATTTTTACTAACGTAACACAAAATTTTACTGAAACTTCAAAATTCTTCTTGCCCGTTCAGGGCTACAAACAGACAAACGCCTGCCCTGTAAAGGGTTAATGTTACAAATTTTCATATTTATATATATATATATATATATATATATATATATATATATATATATATATATATATATATATATATATATATATTATATATATTATAATCTAACAGATGAACACAAAACAATATATACAGACTACAATATAAACAACTACTGCCAGCTGCTGACTTTATATTCTTCATCCATCATTTCTATTGTAAATCAAGTCAGTTGATGCAGAATCACAGAGGTTGTATTCCTGTCTGCAGCTGCTCTAAAAACAGAGTTGATGCCTGTGCCACTGTCATGCTAAGAAACACAGAGGTTAGGATGCCTGTCTGCCAGCTGTCATGCTACAGAAACACAGAGGTTAGGATGCCTGTCTGCCAGCTGTCATGCTACAGAAACACAGAGGTTAGGATGCCTGTCTGCCAGCTGTCATGCTACAGAAACACAGAGGTTAGGATGCCTGTCTGCCAGCTGTCATGCTACAGAACTCAGAGGTTAGGATGCCTGTCTGCCAGCTGTCATGCTACAGAAACACAGAGGTTAGGATGCCTGTCTGCCAGCTGTCATGCTATAGAAACACAGAGGTTAGGATGCCTGTCTGCCAGCTGTCATGCTACAGAAACACAGAGGTTAGGATGCCTGTCTGCCAGCTGTCATGCTACAGAAACACAGAGGTTAGGATGCCTGTCTGCCAGCTAGTCATGGCTATAGAACACAGAGGTTAGGATGCCTGTCTGCCAGCAGTCATGCTATAGAAGAACACAGAGGTTAGGATGCCTGTCTGCCAGCTGTCATGCTACAGAAACACAGAGGTTAGGATGCCTGTCTGCCAGCTGTCATGCTACAGAAACACAGAGGTTTAGGATGCCTGTCTGCCAGCTGTCATGCTACAGAACCCAGAGGTTTAGTTTCCTGTCTGCCAGCAGTCATGCTAGCAGAAACACAGAGGTTAGGATGCTGTCTGCCAGCTGTCATGCTACAGAAATCACAGAGGTTAGGATGCCTGTCTGCCAGCTGTCATGCTACAGAATCACAGAGGTAGTATTCCTGTCTGCCAGCTGTCATGCTAGAGAAACACAGAGGTTAGGATGCCTGTCTGCCGAGCTGTCATGCTACAGAAACACAGAGGTTAGGATGCCTGTCTGCCAGCTGTCATGCTACAGAAACACAGAGGTTAGAGATGGCCTGTCTGCCAGCTGTCATGCTACAGAAACACAGAGGTTAGGATGCCTGTCTGCCAGCTGTCATCTGCAGAACACAGAGGTTAGGAGGCCTGTCTGCCAGCTGTCATGCTACAGAAACACAGAGGTTAGGATTCCTGTCTGCCAGCTGTCATGCTACAGAAACACAGAGGTTAGGATGCCTGTCTGCCAGCTGTCATGCTACAGAAACACAGAGGTTAGGAATGCCTGTCTGCCAGCTGTCATGCTACAGAAACACAGAGGTTAGGATGCCTGTCTGCCAGCTGTCATGCTACAGAAACACAGAGGTTAGGATGCCTGTCTGCCAGCTGTCATGCTACAGAACACAGAGGTTATGGATGCCTGTCTGCCAGCTGTCATGCTACAGAAACACAGAGGTTAGGATGCCTGTCTGCCAGCTGTCATGCTACAGAAACACAGAGGTTAGGATGCCTGTCTGCCAGCTGTCATGCTACAGAAACACAGAGGTTAGGATGTCTGTCTGCCAGCTGTCAGCTACAGAAACACAGGAGGTTAGGATGTCTGTCTGCCAGCTGTCATGCTACAGAAACACAGAGGTTAGGATGCCCTGTCAGCCGCTGTCATGCTACAGAAACACAGAGGTTAGGAATGCCTGTCTGCCATGCTGTCATGCTACAGAAACACAGAGGGTTAGGATGTCTGTCTTGCCAGCTGTCATGCGTACAGAAACACAGAGGTTAGGAGCCTGGTCTGCCAGCTGTCCATGCTACAGAAACACAGAGTTAGATGCCTGTCTGCCAGCTGTCATGCTACAGAAACACAGAGGTTAGGATGTCTGTCTGCCAGCTGTCATGCTACGAAAACACGAGGTTAGGATGTCTGTCTGCCAGCTGTCAGCTACAGAAACACAGAGGTAGGATGCCTGTCTGCCAGCTGTCTGCTACAGAAACACAGAGGTTAGGATGCTGTCTGCCAGCTTGTCATGCTACAGAAAACACAGAGTTAGGATGCCTGTCTGCCAGCTGTCATGCTACAGAAACACAGAGGTTAGGATGCCTGTCTGCCAGCTGTCATGCTACAGAAACACAGAGGTTTAGGATGCCTGTCTGCCAGCTGTCATGCTACAGAAACACAGAGGTTAGGATGCCTGTCTGCCAGCTGTCATGCTACAGAAACACAGAGGTTAGGATGTCTGTCTGCCAGCTGTCATGCTACAGAAACACAGAGGTTAGGATGCCTGTCTGCCAGCTGTCATGCTACAGAAACACAGAGGTTAGGATGCCTGTCTGCCAGCTGTCATGCTACAGAAACACAGAGGTTAGGATGCCTGTCTGCCAGCTGTCATGCTACAGAAACACAGAGGTTAGGATGTCTGTCTGCCAGCTGTCATGCTAGATGTGTATAAGAGACAGGAAACACAGAGGTTAGGATGCCTGTCTGCCAGCTGTCATGCTACAGAAACACAGAGGTTAGGATGCCTGTCTGCCAGCTGTCATGCTACAGAAACACAGAGGTTAGGATGCCTGTCTGCCAGCTGTCATGCTACAGAAACACAGAGGTCAGGATGCCTGTCTGCCAGCTGTCATGCTACAGAAACACAGAGGTTAGGATGCCTGTCTGCCAGCTGTCATGCTACAGAAACACAGAGGTCAGGATGCCTGTCTGCCAGCTGTCATGCTACAGAAACACAGAGGTTAGGATGCCTGTCTGCCAGCTGTCATGCTACAGAAACACAGAGGTTAGGATGCCTGTCTGCCAGCTGTCATGCTACAGAAACACAGAGGTTAGGATGTCTGTCTGCCAGCTGTCATGCTGCAGACACACAGAGGTCAGGATGCCTGTCTGCCAGCTGTCATGCTAGCAGAAACACAGAGGTTAGGATGCCTGTCTGCCAGCTGTCATGCTACAGAAACACAGAGGTTAGGATGTCTGTCTGCCAGCTGTCATGCTACAGAAACACAGAGGTTAGGATGCCTGTCTGCCAGCTGTCATGCTACAGAAACACAGAGGTTAGAATGTCCTGTCTGCCAGCTGTCATGCTACAGAAACACAGAGATTCAGAATGCCTGTCTGCCAGCTGTCATGCTACAGAAACACACGAGATCAGAATGCCTGTCTGCCAGCTGTCATGCTAGCAGAAACACAGAGTCAGGATGCCTGTCTGCCAGCTGTCATGCTACAGAAACACAGAGATCAGAATGCCTGTCTGCCAGCTGTCATGCTACAGAACACAGAGAGTCAGGAATGCCTGTCTGCCAGCTGTCATGCTACAGAAACACAGAGGATCAGAATGCCTGTCTGCCAGCTGTCATGCTACAGAAACACAGAGATCAGGATGCCTGTCTGCCAGCTGTCATGCTGCAGAAACACAGAGATCAGGAATGCCTGTCTGCCAGCTGTCATGCTGCAGAAACACAGAGGTCAGGATGCCTGTCTGCCAGCTGTCATGCTACAGAAACACAGAGTCAGGATGCCTGTCTGCCAGCTGTCATGCTGCAGAAACACAGAGGATTCAGGATGCCTGTCTGCCAGCTGTCATGCTACAGAAACACAGAGGTTAGGATGCCTGTCTGCCAGCTGTCATGCTGCAGAAACACAGAGGTTAGGATGCTTGTCTGCCAGCTGTCATGCTGCAGAAACACAGAGGTTAGGATGCCTGTCTGCCAGCTGTCATGCTGCAGAAACACAGAGGTTAGGATGCCTGTCTGCCAGCTGTCATGCTACAGAAACACAGAGGTTAGGATGCCTGTCTGCCAGCTGTCATGCTACAGAAACACAGAGGTTAGGATGCCTGTCTGCCAGCTGTCATGCTACAGAAACACAGAGGTTAGGATGCCTGTCTGCCAGCTGTCATGCTACAGAAACACAGAGGTTAGGATGCCTGTCTGCCAGCTGTCATGCTACAGAAACACAGAGGTTAGGATGCCTGTCTGCCAGCTGTCATGCTACAGAAACACAGAGGTTAGGATGCCTGTCTGCCAGCTGTCATGCTGCAGAAACACAGAGGTTAGGATGCCTGTCTGCCAGCTGTCATGCTGCAGAAACACAGAGGTTAGGATGCCTGTCTGCCAGCTGTCATGCTGCAGAAACACAGAGGTCAGGATGCCTGTCTGCCAGCTGTCATGCTGTACAGAAACAAGAGGTCAGGATGCCTGTCTGCCAGCTGTCATGCTGCAGAAACAGAGGTTCAGGATGCCTGTCTGCCAGCTGTCATGCTACAGAAACACAGAGGTCAGGATGCCTGTCTGCCAGCTGTCATGCTGCAGAAACACAGAGGTCAGGATGCCTGTCTGCCAGCTGTCATGCTACAGAAACACAGAGGTTAGGATGCCTGTCTGCCAGCTGTCATGGCTGCAGAAACAGAGGTAGGATGCTTGTCTGCCAGCTGTCATGGTGCAGAAACACAGAGGTCAGGATGCCTGTCGGCCAGCTGTCATGCTATAGAAACACAGAGGCAAGGATGCCTGTCTGCCACCTGTCATGTGCTTGAATCCTCCTCCAGGCAGGAATATTTTAAAAACCTAGGCTCCCAGTTCGTTCGTTCGTACGTTCATTCGTTCGTTCATTCATTCATTCACTCACTCACTCACTTACTCACTCACCCACTCACTCACTCACTCATTCAGTAGCATGTCCTTTGCAGAACCTCGCTCCGATAACAACCTTACAGAATACCTCTCAATCATAATCAAGATGCCCCACGTCTGATACACCCATCTGGAGATCATCTGCCACATCCTGTACCCATCTTCTCTTTGGCCGTCCTCTACCTCTCTTCCCAGGCATATGCCCCTCCATTATTGTTCTCTCCAAACTTTCATGACGTTTCAGATCAGCCAGCCTAAAATGGACACCAGAAAATGGTCTGTGAAGTACAGACAGCCGGTGTGTGACTGACAACATCGTCTGATGAGTGCTACATCGCCCAGTGAGTGCTACATCACCCAGTGAGTGCTACATCACCCAGTGAGTGCTACATAACCCAGTGAGTGCTACATCACCCAGTGAGTGCTACATCACCCAGTGAGTGCTACATCACCCAGTGAGTGCTACATCACCCATGAGTGCTACATCACCCAGTGAGTGCTACATCACCCAGTGAGTGCTACATCACCCAGTGAGTGCTACATCACCCAGTGAGTGCTACATCTCCCAATGAGTGCTACATCGCCCAGTAAGTGCTACATCTTCCCATGAGTGCTACATAACCCAGTGGATGCTACATCACCCAGTGAGTGCTACATCTTCCGATGAGTGCTACATCACCCAGTGGGTGCTACATCACCCAGTGGGTGCTACATCTTCCGATGAGTGCTACATCACCCAGTGAGTGCTACGTCTTCTCATGAGTGCTACATCACCCATTGGGTGCTACATCACCCAGTCAGTGCTACATCACCCAGTGAGTGCTACATCTTCCGATGAGTGCTACATCACCCAGTGAGTGTTACATCTCCCAATGAGTGCTACATCTACCAATGAGTGCTACATCGCCCAGTGAGTGCTACATCTTCCCATGAGTGCTACATCACCCAGTGAGTGCTACATCTTCCGATGAGTGCTACATCACCCAGTGAGTGCTACATCACCCAGTGAGTGCTACATCTCCCAATGAGTGCTACATCGCCCAGTGAGTGCTACATCTTCCCATGAGTGCTACATCACCCAGTGAGTGCTACATCACCCAGTGAGTGCTACATCACCCAGTGAGTGCTACATCACCCAGTGAGTGCTACATCGCCCAGTGAGTGCTACATCACCCAGTGAGTGCTACATCACCCAGTGGGTGCTACATCACCCAGTGAGTGCTACATCTTCCGATGAGTGCTACATCACCCAGTGAGTGCTACATCACCCATTGAGTGCTACATCTCCCGATGAGTGCTACATCCCCAGTGAGTGCTACATCTCCCATGAGTGCTACATACCCCCAGTGAGTGCTACATCTCCCATGAGTGCTACATCACCCAGTGAGTGCTACATCACCCAGTGAGTGCTACATCTCCGATGAGTGCTACATTGCACCAGTGAGTGCTACATCACGCAGTGAGTGCTACATCACCCAGTGAGTGTTACATCACCCAGTGGGTGCTACATCTTCCGATGAGTGCTACATCACCCAGTGAGTGCTACATCCCCCAGTGAGTGCTACATAGCCCAGTGAGTGCTACATCGCTAGTGAGTGCTACATCACACAGTGAGTGCTACATCACCCAGTGGGTGCTACATCTTCCGATGAGTGCTACATCACCCAGTGAGTGCTACATCATCCAGTGAGTGCTACATCACACAGTGGGTGCTACATCACCCAGTAAGTGCTACATCACCCAGTAAGTGCTACATCGTCCGATGATTGCTACATCACCCAGTGAGTGCTACATCACCCAGTGAGTGCTACATCTTCCGATGAGTGCTACATCGCCCAGTGAGTGCTACATCACCCAGTGAGTGCTACATCACCCAATGAGTGCTACATCACCCAGTGGGTGCTACATCTTCCGATGAGTGCTACACCACCCAGTGAGTGCTACATCGCCCAGTGGGTGCTACATCTCCCAATGAGTGCTACATCTCCCAATGAGTGCTACATCGCCCAGTGGGTGCTACATCACCCAGTGAGTGCTACATCGCCCAGTGGGTGCTACATCACCCAGTGGGTGCTACATCTTCCGATGAGTGCTACATCATCCAGTGAGTGCTACATCTTCCGAAAAGTGCTACATCACCCAGTGAGTGCTACATCTTCTGATAAGTGCTACATCACCCAGTGGATGCTACATCTCCCGATGAGTCCTACATCACCCAGTGGGTGCCACATCGCCCAGTGAGTGCCACATCCCCCAGTGAGTGCCACATCACCCAGTGAGTGCTACATCACCCAGTGAGTGCTACATCACCCAGTGAGTGCTACATCACCCAGTGAGTGCTACATCACCCAGTGAGTGCTACATCACCCAGTGGGTGCTACATACCCAGTGGGTGCTACATCTTCCGATGAGTGCTACATCACCCAGTGGGTGCTACATCACCCAGTTAGTGCTACATCCCCCAGTGACTGCTACATAGCCCAGTGAGTGCTACATCTCCCATGAGTGCTACATCGCCCAGTGAGTGCTACATCTTCCGATGATTGCTACATCACCCAGAGAGTGCTACATCTCCCAATGAGTGCTACATCGCCCAGTGAGTGCTACATCACGCAGTGAGTGCTACATCACCCAGTGAGTGTTACATCACCCAGTGGGTGCTACATCTTCCGATGAGTGCTACATCACCCAGTGAGTGCTACATCACCCAGTAAGTGCTACATCTTCCGATGAGTGCTACATCACCCAGTAAGTGCTACATCACCCAGTGAGTGCTACATTACCCAGTGGGTGCTACATCTTCCGATGAGTGCTACATCACCCAGTGGGTGCTACATCACCCAGTGATTGCTAGATCACCCAGTGAGTGTCCAGTGAGTGCTACATCTCCCAATGAGTGCTACATCGCCCAGTGAAAGCTACATCTTCCGATGAGTGCTACATCTTCCGATGAGTGCTACATCACCCAGTGGGTGCTACATCACCCAGTGAGTGCTACATCTTCCGATGAGTGCTACATCACCCAGTGAGTGCCACATCCCCCAGTGAGTGCTACATCCCCCAGTGAGTGCTACATCCCCCAGTGAGTGCTACATAGCCCAGTGAGTGCTACATCTCCCAATGAGTGCTACATCGCCAGTGAGTGCTACATCTTCCGATGAGTGCTACATCTCCCATGAGTGCTACATCGCCCAGTGGGTGCTACATCACCCAGTGAGTGCTACATCGCCCAGTGGGTGCTACATCAACCAGTGGGTGCTACATCTTCCGATGAGTGCTACATCACCCAGTGAGTGCTACATCCCCCAGTGAGTGCTACATAGCCCAGTGAGTGCTACATCACCCAGTGAGTGTTTCATCACCCAGTGGGTGCTACATCTTCCGATGAGTGCTACATCACCCAGTGAGTGCTACATCTCCCAATGAGTGCTACATCACCCAGTGAGTGCTACATCACGCAGTGGGTGCTACATCTTCCGATGAGTGCTACATCTCCCAATGATGTGCTACATCGCCCAGTGGGTGCTACATCACCCAGTGGAGTGCTACATCGCCCAGGGGTGCTACATCACCCAGTGGGGTGCTACATCTTCCGATGAGTGCTACATCACCAGTGGGTGCTACATCACCCAGTGAGTGCTACATCTTCGTAGAGTGCTACATCACCAGTGGGTGCTAACATCACCCAGTGAGTGCCACATCCCCCAGTGAGTGCTACATCCCCCAGTGAGTGCTACATCCCCCAGTGAGTGCTACATAGCCCAGTGAGTGCTACATTCTCCAATGAGTGCTACATCGCCCAGTGAGTGCTACATCTTCCGATGATTGCTACATCACCCAGAGAGTGCTACATCTCCCAATGAGTGCTACATCGCCCAGTGAGTGCTTACATCACGCAGTGAGTGCTACATCACCCAGTGAGTGTTACATCACCCAGTGGGTGCTTACAATCTTCCGATGAGTGCTACATCACCCAGTGAGTGCTACATCCCCCAGTGAGCATGCTACATAGCCCAGGTGAGTGCTACCCATTCCGCCTAGTGAGTGCTACATCACACAGTGAGTGCTACATCACCCAGTGGGTGCTACATCTTCCGATGAGGTGCTACATCACCCAGTGAGTGCTACATCATCCAGTGAGTGCTACATCACACAGTGGGTGCTACATCACCCAGTAAGTGCTACATCACCCAGTAAGTGCTACATCGTCCGATGATTGCTACATCACCCAGTGCGTGCTACATTCACCCAGTGAGTGGCTACATCTTCCGATGAGTGCTACATCGACCCAGTGAGTGCTACATCACCCAGTGAGTGCTACATCACCCAATGAGTGCTACATCACCCAGTGGGTGCTACATCTTCCGATGAGTGCTACACCACCCAGTGAGTGCTACATCGCCCAGTGAGGTGCTACATCTCCCAATGAGTGCTACATCTCCCAATGAGTGCTACATCGACCAGTGGGTGCTACATCACCCAGTGAGTGCTACATCGCCCAGTGGGTGCTACATCACCCAGTGGGTGCTACATCTTCCGATGAGTGCTACATCATCCAGTGAGTGCTACATCTTCGAAAGTGCTACATCACCCAGTGAGTGCTACATCTTCTGATAAGTGCTACATCACCCAGTGGATGCTACAATCTCCGATGAGTCCTACATCACCCAGTGGTGCCACATCGCCCAGTGAGTGCCACATCCCCCAGTGAGTGCCACATCACCCAGTGAGTGCTACATCACCCAGTGAGTGCTACATCACCCAGTGAGTGCTACATCACCCAGTGAGTGCTACATCACCCATGAGTGCTACATCACCCAGTGGGTGCTACATTACCCAGTGGGTGCTACATCTTCCGATGAGTGCTACATCACCCAGTGGGTGCTACATCACCCAGTGAGTGCTAGATCACCAGTGAGTGTCCAGTGAGTGCTACATCTCCAATGAGTGCTACATCGCCCAGTGAGTGCTACATCTTCCGATGAGTGCTACATCACCCAGTGGGTGCTACATCACCCCAGTAGTGCTACATCCCCAGTGACGTGCTACATAGCCCAGTGAGTGCTACATCTCCCAATGAGGGCTACATCGCCCAGTGAGTGCTACATCTTCCGATGATGCTACATCACCCAGAGAGTGCTACATCTCCCAATGAGTGCTACATCGCCCAGTGAGTGCTACATCACGCAGTGAGTGCTACATCACCAGTGAGTGTTACATCACCCATTGGGTGCTACATCTTCCGATGAGTGCTACATCACCAGTGAGTGCTACATCCCCCCAGTGGAGTGCTACATAGCCCAGTGGAGTGCTACATCGCTAGTGAGTGCTACATCACACAGTGAGTGCTACAATCACCCAGTGGTGCTACATCTTTCGATGAGTGCTACATCACCCAGTGAGTGCTACACATCCAGTGAGTGCTACATCACACAGTGGGTGCTACATCACCAGTAAGTGCTACATCACCCAGTAAGTGCTACATCGTCCGATGATTGCTACATCACCCAGTGAGTGCTACATCACCCAGTGAGTGCTACATCTTCCGATGAGTGCTACATCGCCCAGTGAGTGCTACATCACCCAGTGAGTGCTACATCACCCAATGAGTGCTACATCACCCAGTGGGTGCTACAATCTTTCCGATGAGTGCTACACCACCCAGTGAGTGCTACATCGACCAGTGGGTGCTACATCTCCCAATGAGTGCTACATCTCCCAATGAGTGCTACATCGCACAGTGGGTGCTACATCACCCAGTGAGTGCTACATCGCCCAGTGGGTGCTACATCACCCAGTGGGTGCTACATCTTCCGATGATGCTACATCATCCAGTGAGTGCTTACATCTTCCGAAAAGTGCTACTATCACCCAGTGAGTGCTACATCTTCTGATAAGTGCTTACATCACCCAGTGGATGCTACATCTCCCGATGAGTCCTACATCACCCAGTGGGTGCCACATCGCCCAGTGAGTGCCACATCACCAGTGAGTGCCACATCACCCAGTGAGTGCTACATCACCCAGTGAGTGCTACATCACCCAGTGAGTGGCTACATCACCCAGTGAGTGCTACATCACCCAGTGGTGTGCTACATTACCCAGTGGGTGCTACATCTTCCGATGAGTGCTACATCACCCAGTGGGTGCTACATCACCCAGTGAGTGCTAGATCACCCAGTGAGTGTCCAGTGAGTGCTACATCTCCAATGAGTGCCTACATCGCCCAGTGAGTGCTACATCTTCCGATGAGTGCTACATCACCCAGTGGTGCTACATCACCCAGTTAGTGCTACATCCCCCAGTGACTGCTACATAGCCCAGTGAGTGCTACAATCTCCCAATGAGTGGCTACATCGCCCAGTGAGTGCTACATCTTCCGATGATTGCTACATCACCCAGTGAGTGCTACATCTCCCAATGAGTGCTACATCGCCCAGTGAGTGCTACATCACGCAGTGAGTGCTACATCACCCAGTGAGTGTTACATCAACCCAGTGGGTGCTACATCTTCCGATGAGTGCTACATCACCCAGTGAGTGCTACATCACCCAGTGGGTGCTACATCACCCAGTAAGTGCTACATCGCCAGTAAGTGCTACATCGTCCGATGAGTGCTACATCACCCAGTGAGTGCTACATCACCCAGTGAGTGCTACATCTTCGATGAGTGCTACATCACCCAGTGAGTGCTTACATCACCCAATGAGTGCTACATCACCCAGTGGGTGCTACATCTTCCGATGAGTGCTACATCACCCAGTGAGTGCTACATCGCCCAGTGGGTGCTACATCTCCCAATGAGTGCTACATCACCCAGTGAGTGCTACATCGCGCAGTGAGTGCTACATCACCCAGTGAGTGCTACATCAACCAGTGGGTGCTACATCTTCCGATGAGTGCTACATCACCCAGTGAGTGCTACATCACAAAGTGAGTGCTACATAAGCCCAGTGAGTGCTACATCGCCCAGTGAGTGCTACATCACCCAGTGAGTGTTTCATCACCCAGTGGGTGCTACATCTTCCGATTAGTGCTACATCACCCAGTGAGTGCTACATCTCCCAATGAGTGCTACAGACCCAGTGAGTGCTACATCACCCAGTGAGTGCTACATCACCCAGTGGACGTGCTACATCACGCAGTGGGTGCTACATCTTCCGATGAGTGCTACATCTCCCAATGAGTGCTACATCGCCCATTGGGTGGCTACATCACCAAGTGATTGCTACATCGCCAGTGGGTGCTACATCACCCAGTGGGTGCTACATCTTCCGATGAGTGCTACATCACCCATTGAGTGCTACATCTTCCGATGAGTGCTACATCACCCATTGAGTGCTACATCTTCTGATAAGTGCTACATCACCCGTGGGTGCTACATCTCCCGATGAGTCCTACATTACCCAGTGGGTGCTACATCGCCAGTGAGTGCCACATCCCCCAGTGAGTGCTACATCACCCAGTGAGTGCTACATCACCCAGTGAGGGCTACATCACCCAGTGAGTGCTACATCTCCCAATGAGTGCTACATCACCCAATGAGTGCTACATCGCCCAGTGAGTGCTACATCTTCCGATGAGTGCTACATCACCCAGTGAGTGCTACATCACCCAGTGGGTGCTACATCACCCAGTGAGTGCTACATCACCCAGTGAGTGCTACATCTTCCGATGAGTGCTACATCACCCAGTGGGTGCTACATCACCCAGTGAGTGCTACATCTTCCGATGAGTGCTACATCACCCAGTGAGTGCTAACATCACCCAGTGAATGCTTCATCTTCCGATGAGTGCTACATCACCAGTGAGTGCTACATCACCCAGTGAGTGCTACAATCACCCAGTGAGTGCTACATCACCCAGTAAGTGCTAACATCGTCCGATAATTGCTACATCACCCAGTGAGTGCTACATCACCCAGGTGAGTGCTACATCTTCCGATGAGTGCTACATCACCAGTGGGTGCTACATCTTCCGATGAGTGCTACATCACCCAGTGAGTGCTAGCATCTTCCGATGAGTGCTACATCACCCAGTGAAGTGCTACCATCTTCTGATAAGGCTACTTACCCAGTGGACGCTACATCTCCCGATGAGTCCTACATCACCCAGTGGGTGCTACATCGCCCAGTCAGTGCCACATCCCCCAGTGAGTGCTACATCACCCAGTGAGTGCTACATCACCCAGTGAGTGCTACATCAACCAGTGAGTGCTACACACCCAGTGAGTGCTACATCACCCAGTGGGTGCTACATCTCCCAATGAGTGATACATCGCCCAGTGAGGTGCTACATCTTCCGATGATTGCTACATCACCCAGTGAGTGCTACATCACCCAGTAAGTGCTACATCTCCGATGAGTGCTACCTCACCCAGTGAGTGCTACATCACCCAGTGAGTGCTACAATTACCACAGTGGGTGCTACATCTTCCGAGAGTGCTACATCACCCAGTGGGTGCTACATCACCCAGTGATTGCTAGATCACCAAGTGAGTGTCCAGTGAGTGCTACATCTCCCAATGAGTGCTACATCGCCCAGTGAAAGCTACATCTTCCGATGAGTGCTACATCTTCCGATGAGTGCTACATCACCAGTGGGTGCTACATCACCCAGTGAGTGCTACATCTTCCGATGAGTGCTACATCACCCAGTGAGTGCCACATCCCCCAGTGAGTGCTACATCCCACCAGTGAGTGCTACATCCCCAGTGAGTGCTACATAGCCCAGTGAGTGCTACATCTCCCAATGAGTGCTACATCGCCAAGTGAGTGCTACATCTTCCGATGATTGCTACATCTCCCAATGAGTGCTACATCGCCAGTGGGTGCTACATCACCCAGTGAGTGCTACATCGCCCAGTGGGTGCTACATCAACCAGTGGGTGCTACATCTTCCGATGAGTGCTACATCACCCAGTGAGTGCTACATCCCCCAGTGAGTGCTACATAGCCCAGTGAGTGCTACATCACCCAGTGAGTGTTTCATCACCCAGTGGGTGCTACATCTTCCGATGAGTGCTACATCACCCAGTGAGTGCAACATCTCCCAATGAGTGCTACATCACCCAGTGAGTGCTACATCACGCAGTGGGTGCTACATCTTCCGATGAGTGCTACATCTCCCAAAAAGTGCTACATCGCCCAGTGGGTGCTACATCACCCAGTGAGTGCTACATCGCCCAGTGGGTGCTACATCACCCAGTGGGTGCTACA
This sequence comes from Cepaea nemoralis, assembly GCA_014155875.1. Classification (NCBI taxonomy): domain Eukaryota; kingdom Metazoa; phylum Mollusca; class Gastropoda; order Stylommatophora; family Helicidae; genus Cepaea; species Cepaea nemoralis. The sequence continues at coordinate 17,312 of JACEFZ010019407.1, forward strand.
TCTTCCGATGAGTGCTACATCCCCAGTGAGTGCTACATCTTCCGATGAGTGCTACATCACCCATTGAGTGCTACATCTTCTGATAAGTGCTACATCACCCAGTGGGTGCTACATCTTCCGATGAGTGCTACATCACCCAGTAAGTGCTACATCTTCCGATGAGTGCTTACATCACCCAGTGAGTGCTACATCACCCAGTGAGTGTTACATTACCCCAGTGGGTGCTACATCTTCCGATGAGTGCTACATCACCCAGTGGGTGCTACATCACCCAGTGAGTGCTAGATCACCCAGTGAGTGTCCAGTGAGGTGCTACATCTCCCAATGAGTGCTACATCGCCCAGTGAGTGCTAGCATCTATCCGATGATGTGGCTACAGTCTTCCGATGAAGTGCTTACATCACCCAGTGAGGTGCTAGCTACATCACCCAAGTGAGTGCTACAATCTTCCGATGAGTGCTACATCACCACAGTGAGTGCCGACATCACCCAGTGAGTGCTAACATCCCCCATGAGTGCTACGAATCCCCCAGTGAGTGTCTACATAGCCCAGTGAGTGCTACATCTCCCAATGAGTGCTACAATCGCCAAGTGAGTGATACATCTTCCGATGATTGCTACATCAACCCGAGTGAGTGCTACATCTCCCAATGAGTGCTACATTCGGCCTCAAGTGAGTTGCCTACATCACGCAAGTGAGTGCTACATCACCACAGTGAGTTGGGGGTTTTACATCACCCAGTGTTGCTACAATCTTCCGATGAGTGCTACATCACCCAGTGAGTGGCTACATCCCCAGTGCGAGTGCTACAGTAGCGCCAGTGAGTGCTACATCGCCCAGTGAGTACTACATCACACAGTGAGTGCTACATCACCCAGTGGGTGCTACATCTTCCGATGAGTGCTACATCACCCAGTGAGTGCTCACAGAGGTTAGGATGCTTGTCTGCCAGCTGTCATGGTGCAGAAACACAGAGGTCAGGATGCCTGTCGGCCAGCTGTCATGCTATAGAAACACAGAGGCAAGGATGCTGTCTGCCACCTGTCATGTGCTTGAATCCTCCTCCAGGCAGGAATATTTTAAAAACTAACCTAGGCTCCCAGTTCGTTCGTTCGTACGTTCATTCGTTCGTTCATTCATTCATTCACTCACTCACTCACTTACTCACTCACCCACTCACTCATTCAGTAGCATGTCCTTTGCAGAACCTCGCTCTGATAACCTTACAGAATACCTCTCAATCATAATCAAGGTGCCCCACGTCTGATACACCCATCTGGAGATCATCTGCACATCCTGTACACATCTTTTTTTTGGCCTTCCTCTACCTCTCTATCCCAGGCATATGCCCCTCCGTATTGTTCTCATCCAAACTTTCATGACCGTGTCAGGTCAGCCAGCTAAAATGGACACCAGACAAATGGTATGTAAGAAGTACAGACAAGCCGGTTGTGACTGACAACATCGTCTGATGAGTGCTACATCGCCCAGTGAGTGCGACATCACCCAGTGGAGTGCTATATCAGCGCCAGTGAGTGCTAGCATAACCCAGTGAGTGCTACATAACCCAGTGAGTGCTACCTCACCCAGTAAGTGCTACATCACCCAGTGGGTGCTACATCACCCAGTGAGTGCTACATCTTCGATGAGTGCTACATCACCCAGTGGGTGCTACCATCACCCAGTGAGTGCTACATCTTCCGATGAGTGCTACATCACCCAGTGAGTGCTACACTCACCCAGATGAGTGCTACATCACCCAATGAGTGCTAACAGATCACCCATGAGTGCTACATCACCCAGTGAGTGCTACATCACCCAGTGAGTCCTACATCGCCCAGTGAGTGCTAGCATCTTCCGATAAGGTGCTACATCACGCCAGTGAGTGCTACATCTTCCGATGAGTGCTACATCACACCAGTGGATGCTACATCACCCAGTGAGTGCTACATCTTCCGATGAGTGCTACATCACCCAGTGAGTGGCTACATCACCCAGTAAGTGCTGACATCTTCCGATGAGTGCATACATCACACCAGTGAGTGCTACATCACCAAGGAGTTCTACATTACCCGAGTGGGTGCTACATCTTCCGATTAGTGCTACAATGCAACCGCAGGTGGGTGCTACATCACCCAGTGAGTGCTTAGATCGACACCCAGTGAAGGTGCTCAGTGAAGTGCTACGATCTCCAATGAGTGCTACAGCGCCGCAGTGAGTGCTACAGTCTTCCGAGTAGTGCTACAGATCACACTAGTGGGTGCTACATCATCACGTGAGTGCTACATCATTCGCGATGAGTGCTAAATCACACCAGTGGCTGCTACATCAGCCCAGGTGGAAGGATGCCACATTCGCCCCAGTGAGTGCTACATCCCCCAGTGAGTGCTATATAGCCCAGTGAGTGCTACATCTTCCAATGAGTGCTACATCGCCCAGTGAGTGCTACATCTTTCGATGATTGCTACATCACCCAGTGAGTGCTACATCTCCCAATGAGTGCTACATCACCCAGTGAGTGCTACATCACCCAATGAGTGCTACATCACCCAGTGGGTGCTACATCTTCCGATGAGTGCTACATCACCCAGTGAGTGCTACATCGCCCAGTGGGTGCTACATCTCCCAATGAGTGCTACATCGCCCAGTGAGTGCTACATCACGCAGTGAGTGCTACATCACCCAGTGAGTGTTACATCAACCAGTGGGTGCTACATCTTCCGATGAGTGCTACATCACCCAGTGAGTGCTACATCCCCCAGTGAGTGCTACATAGCCCAGTGAGTGCTACATCGCCCAGTGAGTGCTACATCACCCAGTGAGTGCTACATCACCCAGTGGGTGCTACATCTTCAGATGAGTGCTACATCACCCAGTGAGTGCTACATCTCCAAATGAGTGCTACATAGCCCAGTGAGTGCTACATCACCCAGTGAGTGCTACATCACCCAGTGAGTGCTACATCACGCAGTGGGTGCTACATCTTCCGATGAGTGCTACATCTCCCAATGAGTGCTACATCGCCCAGTGAGTGCTACATCACCCAGTGAGTGCTACATCGCCCAGTGGGTGCTACATCACCCAGTGGGTGCTACATCTTCCGATGAGTGCTACATCACCCAGTGAGTGCTACATCTTCCGATGAGTGCTACATCACCCAGTGAGTGCTACATCTTCTGATAAGTGCTACATCACCCAGTGGATGCTACATCTCCCGATGAGTCCTACATCACCCAGTGGGTGCTACATCGCCCAGTGAGTGCCACATCCCCCAGTGAGTGCTACATCACCCAGTGAGTGCTACATCACCCAGTGAGTGCTACATCACCCAGTGAGTGCTACATCACCCAGTGAGTGCTACATCACCCAGTTGGGTGCTACATCTCCCAATGAGTGCTACATCGCCCAGTGAGTGCTACATCTTCCGATGATTGCTACATCACCCAGTGAGTGCTACATCACCCAGTAAGTGCTAGCATCTTCTCGCTGAGGATGGCTACATCACCCAGTGAGTGCTACATCACCCAGTGAGTGCTACATTACCCAGTGGGTGCTACATCTTCCGAGGAGTGCTACATCACCAGTGGGTGCTACATCACCCAGTGAGTGCTAGATCACACAGTGAGTGTCCAGTGAGTGCTACATCTCCAATGAGTGCTTACATCGCCAGTGAGTGCTACAGTCTTCCGATGAGTGCTACAATCACCCAGTGGGTGCTACAGTCACCCAGTGAGTGCTACATCTTCCGATGAGTGCTACATCACCCAGTGGGTGCTACATCACCCAGTGAGTGGCCACATCACCCCAGTGAGTGCTACATCCCCCGTGAGTTGCTACATTCCCCAGTGAGTGCTACATAGCCCAGTGAGGTGCTACATCTCCCAATGAGTGCTACATCTACCCATGAGTGCTACATCGCCTAGTGAGTGCTACGATCTTCCGATGATTGCTACATCACCCAGTGAGTGCTACATCTCTCAATGAGTGCTGTACATCGCCCAGTGAGTGCTACATCTCTCAATGAGTGCTACATCGCCCAGTGAGTGCTGCTACATCACGCAGTGAGTGCTACATCACCCAGGTAGTGTTACATCACCCAAGTGTTGCTACATCTTCCGATGAGTGCTACATAGCCCAGTGAGTGCTACAATCGCCCAGTGAGTGATACATCACACAGTGCAGTGCTAACATCACCCAGTGGGTGCTACAATCTTCCGATGAGTGCTACATCACCCAGTGAGTGCTCACAGAGGTTAGGATGCTTGTCTGCCAGCTTTCATGGTGCAGAAACACAGAGGTCAGGATGCCTGTCGCCAGCTGTCATGCTATAGAAACACAGAGGGCAGGGATGCCTGTCTGCCAACTTGTCATGTGCTTGAATCCTCCTCCAGGCAGGAATATTGTAAAAACTAACCTAGGCTCCCAGTTCGTTCGTTCGTACGTTCATTCGTTCGTTCATTCATTCATTCACTCACTCACTCACTTACTCACTCACCCACTACACTCATTCAGTAGCATGTCCTTTGCAGAACCTCGCTCCGATAACCTTACAGAATACCTCTCAATCATATTCAAGATGCCCCACGTCTGATACACCCATCTGGAGATCATCTGCCACATCCTGTACACATCTTTTTTTTGGCCTTCCTCTACCTCTCTTCCCAGGCATATGCCCCTCCATTATTGTTCTCTCCAAACTTTCATGACGTTTCAGGTCAGCCAGCCTAAAATGGACACCAGTAAATGGTCTGTGATGTACAGACAGCCGGTGTGTGACTGACAACATCGTCTGATGAGTGCTACATCGCCCAGTGAGTGCGACATCACCCAGTGAGTGCGACATCACCCAGTGAGTGCTACATAACCCAGTGAGTGCTACATCACCCACTAAGTGCTACATCACCCAGTGGGTGCTACATCACCCAGTGAGTGCTACATCTTCCGATGAGTGCTTCATCACCCAGTGGGTGCTACATCACCCAGTGAGTGCTACATCTTCCGATGAGTGCTACATCACCCAGTGAGTGCTACATCACCCAATGAGTGCTACATCACCCAATGAGTGCTACATCACCCAGTGAGTGCTACATCACCCAGTGAGTCCTACATCGCCCAGTGAGTGCTACATCTTCCGATAAGTGCTACATCACCCAGTGAGTGCTACATCTTCCGATGAGTGCTACATCACCCAGTGGATGCTACATCACCCAGTGAGTGCTACATCTTCCGATGAGTGCTACATCACCCAGTGAGTGCTACATCACCCAGTAAGTGCTACATCTTCCGATGAGTGCTACATCACCCAGTGAGTGCTACATCATCCAGTGAGTGCTACATTACCCAGTGGGTGCTACATCTTCCGATGAGTGCTACATCACCCAGTGGGTGCTACATCACCCAGTGAGTGCTAGATCACAAAGTGAGTGTCCAGTGAGTGCTACATCTCCCAATGAGTGCTACATCGCCCAGTGAGTGCTACATCTTCCGATGAGTGCTACATCACCCAGTGGGTGCTACATCACCCAGTGAGTGCTACATCACCCAGTGAGTGCTACATCTTCCGATGAGTGCTAAATCACCCAGTGGGTGCTACATCACCCAGTGAGTGCCACATGCCCCAGTGGAGTGCTACATCCCCCAGTGAGTGCTACATCCCCCAGTGAGTGCTACATAGCCCAGTGAGTGCTACATCTCCCAATGAGTGCTACATCGCCCAGTGAGTGCTACATCTTCCGATGATTGCTACATCACCCAGTGAGTGCTACATCTCCCAATGAGTGCTACATCGCCCAGTGAGTGCTACATCACGCAGTGAGTGCTACATCACCCAGTGAGTGTTACATTACCCAGTGGGTGCTACATCTTCCGATGAGTGCTACATCACCAGTGAGTGCTACATCCCCCAGTGAGTGCTACATAGCCCAGTGAGTGCCACATTGCCCAGTGAGTGCTACATCACACAGTGAGTGCTACATTCACCTAGTGGGTGATACATCTTCCGATGAGTGCTACATCACCCAGTGAGTGCTACATCATCCAGTGAGTGCTACATCACCCAGTGGGTGCTACATCACCCAGTAAGTGCTACATCAACCAGTAAGTGCTACATCGTCCGATGAGTGCTACATCACCCAGTGAGTGCTACATCACCCAGTGAGTGCTACATCTTCCGATGAGTGCTACATCGCCCAGTGAGTGCTACATCACCCAGTGAGTGCTACATCACCCAATGAGTGCTACATCACCCAGTGGGTGCTACATCTTCCGATGAGTGCTACATCACCCAGTGAGTGCTACATCGCCCAGTGGGTGCTACATCTCCCAATGAGTGCTACATCGCCCAGTGAATTCTACATCACGCAGTGAGTGCTACATCACCCAGTGAGTGTTACATCAACCAGAGGGTGCTACATCTTCCGATGTGTGCTACATCACCCAGTGAGTGCTACATCCCCCAGTGAGTGCTACATAGCCCAGTGAGTGCTACATAGCCCAGTGAGTGCTACATCACCCAGTGAGTGCTACATCACCCAGTGAGTGCTACATCACCCAGTGGGTGCTACATCTTCCGATGAGTGCTACATCACCCAGTGAGTGCTACATCTCCCAATGAGTGCTACATCACCCAGTGAGTGCTACATCACGCAGTGGGTGCTACATCTTCCGATGAGTGCTACATCTCCCAATGAAGGCTACATCGCCCAGTGGGTGCTACATCACCCAGTGAGTGCTACATCGCCCAGTGGGTGCTACATCACCCAGTGGGTGCTACATCTTCCGATAAGTGCTACATCACCCAGTGGGTGCTACATCTTCCGATGAGTGCTACATCACCCAGTGAGTGCTACATCTCCCAATGAGTGCTACATAACCCAGTGAGTGCTACATCACCCAGTGAGTGCTACATCACCCAGTGAGTGCTACATCACGCAGTGGGTGCTACATCTTCCGATGAGTGCTACATCTCCCAATGAGTGCTACATCGCCCAGTGGGTGCTACATCACCCAGTGAGTGCTACATCGCCCAGTGGGTGCTACATCACCCAGTGGGTGCTACATCTTCCGATGAGTGCTACATCACCCAGTGGGTGCTACATCTTCCGATGAGTGCTACATCACCCAGTGAGTGCTACATCTCCCAATGAATGCTACATAACCCAGTGAGTGCTACATCACCCAGTGAGTGCTACATCACCCAGTGAGTGCTACATCACGCAGTGGGTGCTACATCTTCCGATGAGTGCTACATCTCCCAATGAGTGCTACATCGATCAGTGGGTGCTACATCACCCAGTGAGTGCTACATCGCCCAGTGGGTGCTACATCACCCAGTGGGTGCTACATCTTCCGATGAGTGCTACATCACCCAGTGAGTGCTACATCTTCCGATGAGTGCTACATCACCCAGTGAGTGCTACATCTTCTGATAAGTGCTACATCACCCAGTGGATGCTACATCTCCCGATGAGTCCTACATCACCCAGTGGGTGCTACATCGCCCAGTGAGTGCCACATCCCCCAGTGAGTGCTACATCACCCAGTGAGTGCTACATCACCCAGTGAGTGCTACATCACCCAGTGAGTGCTACATCACCCAGTGAGTGCTACATCACCCAGTAGGTGCTACATTGCCCAGTGAGTGCTACATCTTCCGATGATTGCTACATCACCCAGTGAGTGCTACATCACGCAGTAAGTGCTACATCTTCCGATGAGTGCTACATCACCCAGTGAGTGCTACATCACCCAGTGAGTGCTACATTACCCAGTGGGTGCTACATCTTCCGATGAGTGCTACATCACCCAGTGGGTGCTACATCACCCAGTGAGTGCTACATTACCCAGTGGGTGCTACATCTTCCGATGAGTGCTACATCACCCAGTGGGTGCTACATCACCCAGTGAGTGCTAGATCACACAGTGAGTGTCCAGTGAGTGCTACATCTCCCAATGAGTGCTACATCGCCCAGTGAGTGCTACATCTTCCGATGAGTGCTACATCATACAGTGGGTGCTACATCGCCCAGTGAGTGCTACATCACGCAGTGAGTGCTACATCACCCAGTGAGTGTTACATCACCCAGTGGGTGCTACATCTTCCGATGAGTGCTACATCACCCAGTGAGTGCTACATCCCCCAGTGAGTGCTACATAGCCCAGTGAGTGCTACATCGCTAGTGAGTGCTACATCACACAGTGAGTGCTACATCACCCAGTGGGTGCTACATCTTCCGATGAGTGCTACATGACCCAGTGAGTGCTACATCATCCAGTGAGTGCTACATCACCCAGTGGGTGCTACATCACCCAGTAAGTGCTACATCACCCAGTAAGTGCTACATCGCCCAGTGGGTGCTACATCACCCAGTGGGTGCTACATCTTCCGATTAGTGCTACATCATCCAGTGAGTGCTACATCTTCCGATGAGTGCTACATCACCCAGTGAGTGCTACATCTTCTGATAAGTGCTACATCACCCAGTGGATGCTACATCTCCCGATGAGTCCTACATCACCCAGTGGGTGCCACATCGCCCAGTGAGTGCCACATCCCCCCAGTGAGTGCTACATCACCAGTGAGTGCTACATCACCCAGTGAGTGCTACATCACCCAGTGAGTGCTACATCACCCAGTGAGTGCTACATCACCCAGTGAGTGCTACATCACCCAGTGAGTGCTACATCACCCAGTGGGTGCTACATCTCCCAATGAGTGCTACATCGCCCAGTGAGTGCTACATCACGCAGTGAGTGCTACATCACCCAGTGAGTGTTACATCACCCAGTGGGTGCTACATCTTCCGATGAGTGCTACATCACCCAGTGAGTGCTACATCATCCAGTGAGTGCTACATCACCCAGTGGGTGCTACATCACCCAGTAAGTGCTACATCGCCCAGTAAGTGCTACATCTTCCGATGAGTGCTACATCTCCCAATGAGTGCTACATAGCCCAGTGAGTGCTACATCACCCAGAGAGTGCTACATCACCCAGTGAGTGCTACATCACGCAGTGGGTGCTACATCTTCCGATGAGTGCTACATCTCCCATGAGTGCTACATCGCCCAGTGGGTGCTACATCACCCAGTGATTGCTACATCGCCCAGTGGGTGCTACATCACCCAGTGGGTGCTACATCTTCCGATGAGTGCTACATCACCCAGTGAGTGCTACATCTTCCGATGAGTGCTACATCACCCATTGAGTGCTACATCTTCTGATAAGTGCTACATCACCCAGTGGGTGCTACATCTCCGGATGAGTCCTACATCACCTAGTGGGTGCTACATCGCCCAGTGAGTGCCACATCCCCCAGTGAGTGCTACATCACCCAGTGAGTGCTACATCACCCAGTGAGTGCTACATCACCCAGTGAGTGCTACATCACCCAGTGGGTGCTACATCTCCAAATGAGTGCTACATCGCCCAGTGAGTGCTACATCTTCCGATGATTGCTACATCACCCAGTGAGTGCTACATCACCCAGTGGGTGCTACATCACCCAGTGAGTGCTACATCACCCAGTGAGTGCTACATCTTCCGATGAGTGCTACATCACCCAGTGGGTGCTACATCACCCAGTGAGTGCTACATCTTCCGATGAGTGCTACATCACCCAGTGAGTGCTACATCACCCAGTGAGTGCTTCATCTTCCGATGAGTGCTACATCACCCAGTGAGTGCTACATCACCCAGTGAGTGCTACATCACCCAGTGAGTGCTACATCACCCAGTAAGTGCTACATCGTCCGATAATTGCTACATCACCCAGTGAGTGCTACATCTTCCGATGAGTGCTACATCGCCCAGTGGGTGCTACATCACGCAATGGGTGCTACATCTTCCGATGAGTGCTACATCTCCCAATGAGTGCTACATCACCCAGTGAGTGCTACATCACCCAGTAAGTGCTACATCGTCCGATAATTGCTACATCACCCAGTGAGTGCTACATCACCCAGTGAGTGCTGCATCTTCCGATAAGTGCTACATCACCCAGTGAGTGCTACATCTTCCGATGAGTGCTACATCACCCAGTGGATGCTACATCACCCAGTGAGTGCTACATCTTCCGATGAGTGCTACATCACCCAGTGAGTGCTACATCACCCAGTAAGTGCTACATCTTCCGATGAGTGCTACATCACCCAGTGAGTGCTACATCACCCAGTGAGTGCTACATTACCCAGTGGGTGCTACATCTTCCGATGAGTGCTACATCACCCAGTGGGTGCTACATCACCCAGTGAGTGCTAGATCACCCAGTGAGTGTCCAGTGAGTGCTACATCTCCCAATGAGTGCTACATCGCCCAGTGAGTGCTACATCTTCCGATGAGTGCTACATCACCCAGTGGATGCTACATCACCCAGTGAGTGCTACATCACCCAGTGAGTGCTACATCTTCCGATGAGTGCTAAATCACCCAGTGGGTGCTACATCACCCAGTGAGTGCCACATCCCCCAGTGAATTCTACATCCCCCAGTGAGTGCTACATCCCCCAGTGAGTGCTACATAGCCCAGTGAGTGCTACATCTCCCAATGAGTGCTACATCGCCCAGTGAGTGCTACATCTTCCGATGATTGCTACATCACCCAGTGAGTGCTACATCGCCCAGTGAGTGCTACATCACGCAGTGAGTGCTACATCACCCAGTGAGTGTTACATTACCCAGTGGGTGCTACATCTTCCGATGAGTGCTACATCACCCAGTGAGTGCTACATCCCCCAGTGAGTGCTACATAGCCTAGTGAGTGCTACATTGCCCAGTGAGTGCTACATCACACAGTGAGTGCTACATCACCTAGTGGGTGCTACAATCTTCCGATGAGTGCTACATCACCCAGTGAGTGCTACATCATGCCAGTGAGTGCTACATCACCCAGTGGGTGCTACATCACCCAGTAAGTGCTACATCAACCAGTAAGTGCTACATCGTCCCGATGAGTGCTACATCACCCAGTGAGTGCTACATCACCCAGTAAGTGCTACATCTTCCGATGAGTGCTACATCACCCAGTGAGTGCTACATCACCCAGTGAGTGCTACATTACCCAGTGGGTGCTACATCTTCCGATGAGTGCTACATCACCCAGTGGGTGCTACATCACCCAGTGAGTGCTAGATCACCCAGTGAGTGTCCAGTGAGGGCTACATCTCCCAATGAGTGCTACATCGCCCAGTGAGTGCTACATCTTCCGATGAGTGCTTACATCACCCAGTGGGTGCTACATCACCCAGTGAGTGCTACATCTTCCGATGAGTGGCTACATCACCCAGTTAGTGCTACATCCCCCAGTGGACTGCTACATAGCCCTAGTGAGTGCTACATCTCCCAATGAGTGCTACATCACCCAGTGAGTGCTACATCTTCCGATGATTGCTACATCACCCAGTGAGTGCTACATCTCCCAATGAGTGCTACATCGCCCAGTGAGTGCTACATCACGCAGTGAGTACTACATCACCCAGTGAGTGTTACATCACCCAGTGGGTGCTACATCTTCCGATGAGTGCTACATCACCCAGTGAGTGCTACATCATCCAGTGAGTGCTACATCACCCAGTGGGTGCTACATCACCCAGTAAGTGCTACATCGCCCAGTAAGTGCTACATCTTCCGATGAGTGCTACATCACCCAGTGAGTGCTACATCTCCCAATGAGTGCTACATAGCCCAGTGAGTGCTACATCACCCAGTGAGTGCTACATCACCCAGTGAGTGCTACATCACCCAGTGAGTGCTACATCTTCCGATGAGTGCTACATCACCCATTGAGTGCTACATCTTCTGATAAGTGCTACATCACCCAGTGGGTGCTACATCTCCCGATGAGTCCTACATCACCCAGTGGGTGCTACATCGCCAGTGAGTGCCACATCCCCCAGTGAGTGCTACATCACCAGTGAGTGCTACATCAACCAGTGAGTGCCTACATCACCCAGTGAGTGCTACATCACCCAGTGAGTGCTACATCACCCAGTGGGTGCTACATCTCCAAATGAGTGCTACATCGCCCAGTGAGTGCTACATCTTCCGATGATTGCTACATCACCCAGTGAGTGCTACATCACCCAGTGGGTGCTACATCACCCAGTGAGTGCTACATCACCCAGTGAGTGCTACATCTTTCGATGAGTGCTACATCACCCAGTGGGTGCTACATCACCCAGTGATTGCTACATCTTCCGATGAGTGCTACATCACCCAGTGAGTGCTACATCACCCAGTGAGTGCTACATCTTCCGATGAGTGCCTACACATCACCCAGTGAGTGCTACATCACCCAGTGAGTGCTACCTCCACCCAGTGAGTGCTACATCACCCAGTGAGTGCTACATCGTCCGATAATTGCTACATCACCCAGGTAGTGCTACATCACCCAGTGAGTGCTACATCTTCCGATGAGTGCTACATTCGCCCAGTGGGTGCTACATCACGCAGTGGGTGCTACATCTTCCGATGAGTTGCTACATCTCCAATGAGTGCTACATCACCCAGTGAGTGCTACATCACCCAGTAAGTGCTACATCGTCCGATAATTGCTAACATCACCCAGTGAGTGCTACAGAACCCGAGTGAGTGCTGCATCTTCCGATAAGTGCTACATCACCCAGTGAGTGCTACATCTTCGATGAGTGCTACATCACCCAGGGATGCTACATCACCCAGTGAGTGCTACACTCTTCCGATGAGTGCACATCACCCAGTCAGTGCTTACATCACCCAGTAAGTGCTACATCTTCCGATGAGTGCTACACTCACCCAGTGAGTGCTACATCACCCAGTGAGTGCTACATTACCCAGTGGGTGCTACACCTTCGATGAGTGCTACATCACCCAGTGGGTGCTACATCACCCAGTTAGTGCTAGATCACCCAGTGAGTGTCCAGTGAGTGCTACATCTCCCAATGAGTGCTACATCGCCCAGTGAGTGCTACATCTTCCGATGAGTGCTACATCACCCAGTGGATGCTACATCCACCCAGTGAGTGCTACATCACCCAGTGAGTGCTACATCTTCCGATGAGTGCTAATCACCCAGTGGGTGCTACATCACCCAGTGAGTGCCACATCCCCCAGTGAATTCTACATCCCCCAGTGAGTGCTACATCCCCCAGTGAGTGCTACAATAGCCCAGTGAGTGCTACATCTACCAATGAGTGCTACATCGGCCCAGTGAGTGCTACATCTTCCGATGATTGCTACATCACCCAGTGAGTGCTACATCTCCCAATGAGTGCTACATCGCCCAGTGAGTGCTACATTACCCAGTGGGTGCTACATCTTCCGATGAGTGCTACATCACCCAGTGGGTGCTACATCACCCAGTGAGTGCTAGATCACCCAGTGAGTGTCCAGTGAGTGCTACATCTCCCAATGAGTGCTACATCGCCCAGTGAGTGCTACATCTTCCGATGAGTGCTACATCACCCAGTGGGTGCTACATCACCCAGTGAGTGCTACATCTTCCGATGAGTGCTACATCACCCAGTTAGTGCTACATCACCCAGTGAGTGCTACATCACGCAGTGGGTGCTACATCTTCCGATGAGTGCTACATCTCCCATGAGTGCTACATCGCCCAGTGGGTGCTACATCACCCAGTGAGTGCTACATCGCCCAGTGGGTGCTACATCACCCAGTGGGTGCTACATCTTCCGATGAGTGCTACATCACCCAGTGAGTGCTACATCTTCCGATGAGTGCTACATCACCCATTGAGTGCTACATCTTCTGATAAGTGCTACATCACCCAGTGGGTGCTACATCTCCCGATGAGTCCTACATCACCCAGTGGGTGCTACATCGCCCAGTGAGTGCCACATCCCCCAGTGAGTGCTACATCACCCAGTGAGTGCTACATCACCCAGTGAGTGCTACATCACCCAGTGAGTGCTACATCACCCAGTGGGTGCTACATCTCCAAATGAGTGCTACATCGCCCAGTGAGTGCTACATCTTCCGATGAGTGCTACATCACCCAGTGAGTGCTACATCACCCAGTGAGTGCTACATCACCCAGTGAGTGCTACATCACCCAGTGAGTGCTACATCTTCCGATGAGTGCTACATCGCCCAGTGGGTGCTACATCACGCAGTGGGTGCTACATCTTCCGATGAGTGCTACATCTCCCAATGAGTGCTACATCACCCAGTGAGTGCTACATCACCCAGTAAGTGCTACATCGTCCGATAATTGCTACATCACCCAGTGAGTGCTACATCACCCAGTGAGTGCTACATCTTCCGATAAGTGCTACATCACCCAGTGAGTGCTACATCTTCCGATGAGTGCTACATCACCCAGTGGATGCTACATCACCCAGTGAGTGCTACATCTTCCGATGAGTGCTACATCACCCAGTGAGTGCTACATCACCCAGTAAGTGCTACATCTTCCGATGAGTGCTACATCACCCAGTGAGTGCTACATCACCCAGTGAGTGCTACATTACCCAGTGGGTGCTACATCTTCCGATGAGTGCTACATCACCCAGTGGGTGCTACATCACCCAGTGAGTGCTAGATCACCCAGTGAGTGTCCAGTGAGTGCTACATCTCCCAATGAGTGCTACATCGCCCAGTGAGTGCTACATCTTCCGATGAGTGCTACATCACCCAGTGGATGCTACATCACCCAGTGAGTGCTACATCACCCAGTGAGTGCTACATCTTCCGATGAGTGCTAAATCACCCAGTGGGTGCTACATCACCCAGTGAGTGCCACATCCCCCAGTGAGTGCTACATCCCCCAGTGAGTGCTACATCCCCCAGTGAGTGCTACATAGCCCAGTGAGTGCTACATCTCCCAATGAGTGCTACATCGCCCAGTGAGTGCTACATCTTCCGATGATTGCTACATCACCCAGTGAGTGCTACATCTCCCAATGAGTGCTACATCGCCCAGTGAGTGCTACATCACGCAGTGAGTGCTACATCACCCAGTGAGTGTTACATTACCCAGTGGGTGCTACATCACCCAGTAAGTGCTACATCAACCAGTAAGTGCTACATCGTCCGATGAGTGCTACATCACCCAGTGAGTGCTACATCACCCAGTGAGTGCTACATCTTCCGATGAGTGCTACATCGCCCAGTGAGTGCTACATCACCCAGTGAGTGCTACATCACGCAATGGGTGCTACATCACCCAGTGGGTGCTACATCTTCCGATGAGTGCTACATCACCCAGTGAGTGCTACATCGCCCAGTGGGTGCTACATCTCCCAATGAGTGCTACATCACGCAGTGAGTGCTACATCACCCAGTGAGTGTTACATCAACCAGAGGGTGCTACATCTTCCGATGAGTGCTACATCACCCAGTGAGTGCTACATCCCCCAGTGAGTGCTACATAGCCCAGTGAGTGCTACATCGCCCAGTGAGTGCTACATCACCCAGTGAGTGCTACATCACCCAGTGAGTGCTACATCACCCAGTGGGTGCTACATCTTCCGATGAGTGCTACATCACCCAGTGAGTGCTACATCTCCCAATGAGTGCTACATAACCCAGTGAGTGCTACATCACCCAGTGAGTGCTACATCACCCAGTGAGTGCTACATCACGCAGTGGGTGCTACATCTTCCGATGAGTGCTACATCTCCCAATGAGTGCTACATCGCCCAGTGGGTGCTACATCACCCAGTGAGTGCTACATCGCCCAGTGGGTGCTACATCACCCAGTGGGTGCTACATCTTCCGATGAGTGCTACATCACCCAGTGGGTGCTACATCTTCCGATGAGTGCTACATCACCCAGTGAGTGCTACATCTCCCAATGAGTGCTACATAACCCAGTGAGTGCTACATCACCCAGTGAGTGCTACAATCACCCAGTGAGTGCTACATCACGCAGTGGGTGCTACATCTTCCGATGAGTGCTACATCTCCCAATGAGTGCTACATCGCCCAGTGGGTGCTACATCACCCAGTGAGTGCTACATCACCCAGTGAGTGCTACATCACCCAGTGACTGCTACATCACCCAGTGGGTGCTACATTGCCCAGTGAGTGCTACATCTTCCGATGATTGCTACATCACCCAGTGAGTGCTACATCACGCAGTAAGTGCTACATCTTCCGATGAGTGCTACAATCACCCAGTGAGTGCTACATCACCCAGTGAGTGCTACAATTACCCAGTGGGTGCTACATCTTCCGATGAGTGCTACATCACCCAGTGGGTGCTAACTCACCCAGTGAGTGCTACATTACCCAGTGGGTGCTACATCTTCCGATGAGTGCTACATCACCCAGTGGTGCTACATCACCCAGTGAGTGCTAGATCACCCAGTGAGTGTCCAGTGAGTGCTACATCTCCCAATGAGTGCTACATCGCCCAGTGAGTGCTACATCTTCCGATGAGTGCTACATCACCCAGTGGGTGCTACATCACCCAGTGAGTGCTACATCTTCCGATGAGTGCTACATCACCCAGTGAGTGCTACATCACCCAGTGAGTGCTACATCACCCAATGAGTGCTACATCACCCAGTGGGTGCTACATCTTCCGATGAGTGCTACATCACCCAGTGAGTGCTACATCCCCCAGTGAGTGCTACATAGCCCAGTGAGTGCTACATCGCTAGTGAGTGCTACATCACACAGTGAGTGCTACATCACCCAGTGGGTGCTACATCTTCCGATGAGTGCTACATGACCCAGTGAGTGCTACATCATCCAGTGAGTGCTACATCACCCAGTGGGTGCTACATCACCCAGTAAGTGCTACATCACCCAGTAAGTGCTACATCGCCCAGTGGGTGCTACATCACCCAGTGGGTGCTACATCTTCCGATGAGTGCTACATCATCCAGTGAGTGCTACCTCTTCCGATGAGTGCTACATCACCCAGTGAGTGCTACATCTTCTGAAAAGTGCTACATCACCAGTGGATGCTACATCTCCCGATGAGTCCTACATCACCCAGTGGGTGCCACATCGCCCAGTGAGTGCCACATCCCCCAGTGAGTGCTACATCACCCAGTGAGTGCTACTTCACCCAGTGAGTGCTACATCACCCAGTGAGTGCTACATCACCCAGTGAGTGCTACATCACCCAGTGGGTGCTACATCTCCCAATGAGTGCTACATCGCCCAGTGAGTGCTACATCTTCCGATGATTGCTACATCACCCAGTGAGTGCTACATCACCCAGTAAGTGCTTCATCTTCCGATGAGTGCTACATCACCCAGTGAGTGCTACATTACCCAGTGGGTGCTACATCTTCCGATGAGTGCTACATCACCCAGTGGGTGCTACATCACCCAGTGGGTGCTACATCACCCAGTGAGTGCTAGATCACCCAGTGAGTGTCCAGTGAGTGCTACATCTCCCAATGAGTGCTACATCGCCCAGTGAGTGCTACATCTTCCGATGAGTGCTACATCACCCAGTGGGTGCTACATCACCCAGTGAGTGCTACATCTTCCGATGAGTGCTACATCACCCAGTTAGTGCTACATCCCCCAGTGACTGCTACATAGCCCAGTGAGTGCTACATCTCCCAATGAGTGCTACATCGCCCAGTGAGTGCTACATCTTCCGATGATTGCTACATCACCCAGTGAGTGCTACATCTCCCAATGAGTGCTACATCGCCCAGTGAGTGCTACATCACGCAGTGAGTGCTACATCACCCAGTGAGTGTTACATCACCCAGTGGGTGCTACATCTTCCGATGAGTGCTACATCACCCAGTGAGTGCTACATCATCCAGTGAGTGCTACATCACCCAGTGGGTGCTACATCACCCAGTAAGTGCTACATCACCCAGTAAGTGCTACATCTTCCGATGAGTGCTACATCACCCAGTGAGTGCTACATCTCCCAATGAGTGCTACATAGCCCAGTGAGTGCTACATCACCCAGTGAGTGCTACATCACCCAGTGAGTGCTACATCACGCAGTGGGTGCTACATCTTCCGATGAGTGCTACATCTCCCATGAGTGCTACATCGCCCAGTGGGTGCTACATCACCCAGTGAGTGCTACATCGCCCAGTGGGTGCTACATCACCCAGTGGGTGCTACATCACCCAGTGAGTGCTACATCTTCCGATGAGTGCTACATCACCCATTGAGTGCTACATCTTCTGATAAGTGCTACATCACCCAGTGGGTGCTACATCTCCCGATGAGTCCTACATCACCCAGTGGGTGCTACATCGCCCAGTGAGTGCCACATCCCCCAGTGAGTGCTACATCACCCAGTGAGTGCTACATCACCCAGTGAGTGCTACATCACCCAGTGAGTGCTACATCACCCAGTGAGTGCTACATCACCCAGTGGGTGCTACATCTCCAAATGAGTGCTACATCGCCCAGTGAGTGCTACATCTTCCGATGATTGCTACATCACCCAGTGAGTGCTACATCACCCAGTGGGTGCTACATCACCCAGTGAGTGCTACATCACCCAGTGAGTGCTACATCTTCCGATGAGTGCTACAACACCCAGTGGGTGCTACATCACCCAGTGAGTGCTACATCTTCCGATGAGTGCTACATCACCCAGTGAGTGCTACATCACCCAGTGAGTGCTTCATCTTCCGATGAGTGCTACATCACCCAGTGAGTGCTACATCACCCAGTGAGTGCTACATCACCCAGTGAGTGCTACATCACCCAGTAAGTGCTACATCGTCCGATAATTGCTACATCACCCAGTGAGTGCTACATCTTCCGATGAGTGCTACATCTCCCAATGAGTGCTACATCGCCCAGTGGGTGCTACATCACCCAGTGAGTGCTACATCGCCCAGTGGGTGCTACATCACCCAGTGGGTGCTACATCTTCCGATGAGTGGCTACATCACCCAGTGAGTGCTACATCTTCCGATGAGTGCTACATCACCCATTGAGTGCTACATCTTCCGATAAGTGCTACATCACCCAGTGGGTGCTACATCTCCCGATGAGTCCTACATCACCCAGTGGGTGCTACATCGCCCAGTGAGTGCCACATCCCCCAGTGAGTGCTACATCACCCAGTGAGTGCTACATCACCCAGTGAGTGCTACATCACCCAGTGAGTGCTACATCACCCAGTGGGTGCTACATCACCAGTGGAGGTGCTACATCACCCAGTGAGTGCTACATCTTCCGATGAGTGCTACAACACCCAGTGGGTGCTACATCACCCAGTGAGTGCTATATCTTCTGATGAGTGCTACATCACCCAGTGAGTGCTACATCACCCAGTGAGTGCTTCATCTTCCGATGAGTGCTATATCACCCAGTGAGTGCTACATCACCCAGTGAGTGCTACATCACCCAGTAAGTGCTACATCGTCCGATAATTGCTACATCAACCAGTGAGTGCTACATCACCCAGTGAGTGCTACATCTTCCGATGAGTGCTACATCGCCCAGTGGGTGCTACATCACCCAGTGAGTTCTACATCTTCCGATGAGTGCTACATCACCCAGTGGGTGCTACATCACCCAGTGAGTGCCACATCCCCCAGTGAGTGCTACATCCCCCAGTGAGTGCTACATAGCCCAGTGAGTGCTACATCTCCCAATGAGTGCTACATCGCCCAGTGAGTGCTACATCTTCCGAAGATTGCTACATCACCCAGTGAGTGCTACAGTCTCCCAATGAGTGCTACATCGGCCCAGTGAGTGCTACATCACGCAGTGAGTGCTACATCACCCAGTGAGTGTTACATCACCCAGTGAGTGCTACATCTTCCGATGAGTGCTACATCACCCAGTGAGTGCTACATCCCCCAGTGAGTGCTACATAACCCAGTGAGTGCTACATCGCCCAGTGAGTGCTACATCACACAGTGAGTGCTACATCACCCAGTGGGTGCTACATCTTCCGACTGAGTGCTACATCACCCAGTGAGTGCTACATCATCCAGTGAGTGCTACATCACCCAGTGGGTAGTGCTACATCACCCAGTAAGTCTACATCACCCAGTAAGTGCTACATCGTCCGATGAGTGCTACAGTCACCCAGTGAGTTGCTACAATCACCCAGTGAGTGCTACGATCTTCCGATGATTGCTACATCGCCCGTGAGTGCTACATCACCCAGTGAGTGCTACATCACCCAATGAGTGCTACATCACCCATTGGGTGCTACATCTTCCGATGAGTGCTACATCACCCAGTGAGTGCTACATCGCCCAGTGGGTGCTACATCTTCCCAATGAGTGCTACATCGCCCAGTGAGTGCTACATCACGCAGTGAGTGCTACATCACCCAGTGAGTGTTACATCAACCAGTGGGTGCTACATCTTCCGATGATTGCTACATCACCCAGTGAGTGCTACATCTCCCAATGAGTGCTACATAGCCCAGTGAGTGCTAGCATCACCAGTGAGGTGCTACATCACCCAGTGAGTGCTACATCACGCAGTGGGTGCTACATCTTCCGATGAGTGCTACATCTCCCAATGAGTGCTACATCAGCCCAGTGGGTGCTGACATCACCCAGTGAGTGCTACATCGCCCAGTGGGTGCTACATCACCCAGTGGGTGCTACATCTTCCGATGAGTGCTACATCACCCAGTGAGTGCTCACATCTTCCGATGAGTGCTACATCATCCAGTGGAGTGCTACACTACCCAATGAGTGCTACATCGCCCAGTGAGTGCTACATCACCCAGTGAGTGCCACATCACCCAGAGAGTGCCACATCCCCCAGTGAGTGCACATCCCCCCAGTGAGTTGCCACATCACCCAGTGAGTGATACATCACCCAATGAGTGCTACACCACCCAATGAGTGCTACATCGACCAGTGAGTGCTACATCGCCCAGTGAGTGCCACATCCCCCAGTGAGTGCCACATCACCCGTGAGTGCTACATCACCCAGTGAGATGCTACATCACCCGTGAGTGCTACCATCGCCCAGTGAGTGCCACATCCCCAGTGATTGCTACATCACCCAGTGAGTGCTACATCACCCAGTGAGTGCTACATCGCACAGTGATTGCTACATCCCCCAGTGGGTGCTAACATCCCCCGTGAGTGCTACATCCCCCAGTGGGTGCTACATCACCCAGTGAGTGCTACCATCACCCAGTGGGTGCTACATCTTCTGATGAGTGCTACATCACCCAGGTGGGTACTACATGGCCCAGTGAGTGCTACATGGCCAGTGAGTGCTACATCACCAATGAGTGCTACATCCCCAGTGAGTGCTACATCACCCAGTGAGTGCTACATCACCCAGTGAGTGCTACATCACCCAATGAGTGCTACATCACCCAGTGAGTGCTACATCACCCAATGAGTGCTACATCACCCAGTGAGTGCTACATCACCCAGTGAGTGCTACACTACCCAATGAGTGCTACATCGCCCAGTGAGTGCTACATCACCCAGTGAGTGCCACATCACCCAGTGAGTGCCACATCCCCCAGTGAGTGCCACATCCCCCAGTGAGTGCTACATCACCCAATGAGTGCTACATCACCCAATGAGTGCTACATCACCCAATGAGTGCTACATCGCCCAGTGAGTGCTACATCGCCCAGTGAGTGCCACATCCCCCAGTGAGTGCCACATCACCCAGTGAGTGCTACATCACCCAGTGAGTGCTACATCACCCAGTGAGTGCTACATCGCCCAGTGAGTGCCACATCCCCCAGTGAGTGCTACATCACCCAGTGAGTGCTACATCTCCCAATGAGTGCTACATCGCCCAGTGGGTGCTACATCACCAAGTGAGTGCTACATCGCCCAGTGGGTGCTACATCACCCAGTGGGTGCTACATCTTCCGATGAGTGCTACATCACCCAGTGAGTGCTACATCTTCCGATGAGTGCTACATCACCCAGTGAGTGCTACACTACCCAATGAGTGCTACATCGCCCAGTGAGTGCTACATCACCCAGTGAGTGCCACATCACCCAGTGAGTGCCACATCCCCCAGTGAGTGCCACATCCCCCAGTGGGTGCTACATCACCCAGTGAGTACTACATCACCCAGTGGGTGCTACATCACCCAGTGAGTACTACATCACCCAGTGAGTGCTACATCGCCCAGTGAGTGCCACATCACCCAGTGAGTGCTACATCACCCAGTGAGTGCTACATCACCCAATGAGTGCCACATCTCCCAGTGAGTGCTACATCACCTAGTGAGTGCTACATCACCCAGTGGGTGCTACATCTTCTGATGAGTGCTACATCACCCAGTGAGTGCTACATCTTCTGATGAGTGCTACATCACCCAGTGGGTGCTACATGGCCCAGTGAGTGCTACATGGCCCAGTGAGTGCTACATCACCCAGTGGGTGCTACATCTCCCGATGAGTGCTACATCACCCAGTGGGTGCTACATCACCCAATGAGTGCTACCTAATGAGGCCTGTGAGGGTAGCTTTTTACACTACACAGTTATGTCTCCATTTAGGACCGTTATTCGGAAGAGTGCAGAGAGAGGAGGTAAACTGGACCCAGTATGATACTTTTTATGTAACAGAAAAGTAATCCCTGGTAAGTTAGGGGTAAACATGATCCCCTAGGACCTGCTTGATCTCTTGAATAATATCTCGGAGAAGTGACTCAAAGTCAATTATTTGTAAGCCCTCCGGTGTGGAGTGACTATCTACTTCAAAGACCGCAAGAGAAGGAAGGTCTCAATCACACCACTAGATGATATAATTCCAAAACCTATTTCAACGTATCCCATGTTGGGATTTAAAAGATAGGAATCTTATGGCACAGGCCAGAAGACATGCAAAGTTTTACTGGGATGATTTGAATCAAATTAAGTTTTTAAAAACATAAGAACATGCTTGCTTGCTTGTGTTCGCTGGCTGTGAACTCCAGCGCAAGGTCCTGTATGCCGGATGAAGACATATTGTTGTCCAACAGTGTAATTTCATACAGGACCTGAGGTTTACGTGAGTATCCGTTGTCCCATGTCTGGCTTATTGGTGTGCAGACTGGTGGTTCCTCGCCGTACAGGCAGACACTCTCCGACTTCGGAGGAATCGGCGATCCTATTGACTTTAGCCAGGACCCTGAAGGGACCTGTTGCCCAGGACGCTCGGCGAGGACTTGTTAGTAGGTCTTGACCAGTATAAAACCTGGCCCTGGTGCCTTGGAAACACCTCTGCGTCCCACTTAAGAACATAAATTGAAACGTATCGGTTTCTAGCAGCATCACTTTGTCTGCTAGACTTGTGGCTGCTTTCCTTCAACATTGAAGAGCTGGCTGTGCCGTTTAAAAGCCACCTGATTAGATTAACCCACTCAGACTGGTTTATTTACAAACGACACCAGAATAAAATCGTTCAATTACCTTCAGCAAGACACATTTGACATCTTTTCCCTTTGCGAAATAGATCAGTACGGGTGTCCCCCACACTAGTGTGTGTATACTTTGGAATTGTTAGTGGACGTGTCCTGTCGGTATGAAGTCTTGAGGCTCAACTGAAAATGTCGACGTCCGCCGAACTTTTGTGAGCGAGTATAAAACATGGACTCGAGTTCTGCACGGAGACAAACCATTTTCCCTCGTGTTTCACAGATCTTACAAGAGAAGTCCCCAGGGAAACTACTGAATATTTGAGCAACCATTTATTGTTCATCCAATACAGTATACAAAACACCCTTTCTTTGTTCACGCTATGACTGTATTGTATTAAATGTTTAGAAATCGACGATGACGGCGCTTTATAGCCTTTCAACTGCACAGGGATTCCTGAAGACTAATTAACTCTCTTCCCCACCCACACTGGTATATGTTCAGCTACTCGATTTGCTAACCGTCTTTTCAGTCTACCTATGTAAGTTGCTTGGCACTCACACTGAAATAGATAAATTAAATTTCATTTATAATACGCAGTATTATTGTGCGGAGACAATGTTTCTTTTAATTTTTTATAAATGGAGTAGGTAACAGAATGGTTCTATGTGTGATCATTGGTTCAGTAGCAAAGAATGTTTGGTTTATTTCTGTTTTAAGTCTGATTAACCCACTCAGATTTGTTTTTAAAACCTACTTCTGTTTTAAGAGGGTGATGCTGTCATTTACACAGATGGGTCGGTCGAGTGAAAAGTTCATGGCCTTTACGGCTCAGGTCGGAGGGAGAATTGTGAAGGAAGATTCTGGTACTTTTGCTTTGACCACAAGTAGCCTGACAATGGAAGTAATGGCAGTAAGTAAAGCAATAACATTTCTCGAGACACAGACATTCACTGGGGCATGTTTCTTTAGTGACTCACTCAGCATGCTCAAGAAGATAGAAATGGGTGGATCCGAAGAGAGTGGTTGCTGTCTCTGGAGCGGTCTCGGCTGGCAAAGATTAGTTTAATTTGTGTGCCAGGGCATGCGGGTGTACAAGGAAATGAGCGGGCTGACAAGCTCCCAGGTAAGGCTACTTACTATGGAAGGCGGACAAGCCATGGACCAGGCTGACATTCTGAATGCTTTACGAGAAGTATGTCGTTCGTAAGAAACGAGTGATGACTGTGAATCTACAACAAAAGTCAGGATGCGAGAACAGCAAATTAAAAGAGGTCTGGCCAAACAAGAACACTACGCTGGCAGTCAAAGAAGATTAACAAATCAACTCAGAACTTGTCATTAATCGCTACACGCTGCGGGATTTGCTGAGGAGGGGATCCGAACACTTATGGACTGAATGGTTAGATGTGCAATGAGTATGATATGTCAACTAACTAACTAAACTAACTAACTAATTAACGAATTAACTAACTAACTAACTAACTGTTTTAAGCAGATTTTGTAATTGTTTAATTACATAGTCCTCTCGTAAGGTCAGTTGAAGAAACACTTAAAATTTGGAAACTGATGATTCTGTTGGGGGTGGGTTTGGGTGGCTGACAGTGATGCTTGCTAGAGTCAGCTGGATATCCCGCGTTAGATTGGGTCTGGTAAAGGTAAAGGGTGACCAGTTCCTCTTATAGAGGGCCATCGAAGCAAATCTTTCTGGCTCGATTAAACAAGGTCGATACCAGACCACACTTATAAGTTATGTATTGACTTGTCTATGCTTCTTTTCGATAAACTGCTTTTGGATCATCTCGACGTCGGATAGGATGTCCAAGAACGATAACAATATGTACATGTTTCATTTCTGAATATTCGCTAAAATTATATATCTTAATGTTAAATTTACAATAAGAAAACAAAAGAATCGTACAGTCATACAAATAATAATAACTGATCATAATAATGATCCAAATACTTCAAACTTCAACAAGGGACAAGAACACCAACTTGATCCAGGACTGGTGATCGCATGAGACATCGCCCTTGTTGGCATTGCATATGATGATAGATAAGTACAAACACAGTCAAAAGGTGAGAGAAATTGTCTGTTGGATATATTTTTCTACATGGATCCCATCATACTCAGAAAATGAATTTTCATGGCGACATCATGCCTGATCATTTCAAGACTACATTGTTAAATGTTAATTTTGCATTACTTTGATCATTAGTCTTGGCTTGCCTTGGTCGTAACACACCAGTAACATGCGGGCATCCTAACTGTGCGCATATCATTAAATAAGCATTCATTTTGAAGCTTTTCTTTGTCTTAAATAAAAACATAAGAAGTCATATGCATCTGGTTTTGTCAAGAAACAATGTTTATTTACACATGCTAAACACAATTGGCCGGTCTCCCTGGCCTAGGGGTTAGCGTCTTTCTTCATAATCCCGTATATTCTCGTGCGTAACGTAACCTGCACAAGAATCGGTAGCGGTTCTCGCCATGTTGGAAACTTACAGGGTATGTGAGTCGGTCGCTCAGAAAGCAATGGCAAACCACTGAGTGTAATCTTGCCAAGAAATCAACAATCAGATGAAAGATGCTGATGTTGACAGCGCTTTTCTGTAAAGGATATGCGAATTAAAAAAAGAAAAAAACACACACACAATTGCTTTGTGTACGCAATGTTCACAACAAACTTACACACATCTAACTGTATCATGTGTAGCAACACATAAGCAAGGTCATGGGGCATGAACTATTGACCCCCTAAAGCCTCCTATGTGTGAAATTCACCTCAGAATCTATAATCAATTGTACATGCCCCACGACAACCATGAAACATCATCATCAAGTGAGCCGTATTGCACAGTTTTGTCCAGAAAACATCATCATGACGTGACCCGCATTGCACAGTTTTGTCAAGTCTAAAGCTCAGTACATTCGACTTCAACAAATATATTTTCAGGTTTCCTTTCTCTAGACTTCAACTGTCCCCAAAGGCAGCAGGTTTGTGTCACTTCGACTGGTTTCTATAATTTGAGTTGTCTGACATGGTAGAGCCTACCAGTAGCTGTGCTACCAAACAGATAGGTCATCGTGGACTGGAGATAATAGCTGGCCGGGAGTGACCAGAGGATCTGGCATCATTCGTGGGATATTACACATGTATCTCAAGTGTTGAGTGCTTGAAATCATGAACACATCGCCTACACGTTGCATTGAAACCATCTTCTAGCTCTAACAACAACACATCATTTACAAGTTGTACAACATCTCCCGAAAGTTGTACCCATATCACAACAACTGCAAACTTACCAAGATCATTGTTAAGTTATAGGAACATCATCATACCTACACACTGCACTGACATCATTTACACACTGTACCAGTACACATCATTTACATGCTGTACCAGTACACCACATCATTTACACACTGTACCATACACCACATCATTTACATGTTGTACCAGTACACCACATCATTTACACGCTGTACCAGTACACCACATCATATACATGCTGTACCAGTACACCACATCATTTACATGCTGTACCGGAACACCACATCATTTACACACTGTACCGGTACACCACATCATTTACATACTGTACCATACACCACATCATTTACACACTGTAACAGTACACCACATCATTTACACATTTTACCAGTGCACTACATCATTTACACACTGTACCAGTGCACTAAATCATTTACACACTGTACCAGTGCACATCATTCACACACTGTACCAGTACACCACATCATTTACACACTGTACCATACACCACATCATGTACACACTGTACCATACACCACATCATGTACACACTGTACCATATACCACATCATTTACACATTGTACCAGTACACTACATCATTTACACACTGTACCAGTACACCACATCATTTACACATTGTACCAGTACACCACAACAGTTACAAGTTATACACACATCAAAACATCTTTAAGTCATATACACATAATAAACTCTGCCCACATCAATACACCAGCAGTTTGTACAGACATCGTACATAAATAATTGTACCACCTTCATCTGTGCATATACTAAAGCATCTTCACATTGTACTACATGTCCACAATTGCTACACACATGTACACATCAACACATTTATAAATTGCACCAATAGTACACAACTGAACACCAGTATAAGACTGACCACCAGTACATGACTGACCACTAGTACATGTATGACCAACATTACATCAGTGCCCACAACATATACTGACGACCAGTGCATGACTGACCACCAATACATCACTGACCATCAGTACATTACTGCATTCAATATAAGACTGACCACCAGTACACGGTCCCCCAGGTACATGAATTACCACCAGTACAGGACTGACCACCAGTACATGACTGACCACCAGTACATGACTGACCACCAGTACATGACTGACCACCAGTACATGACTGACCACCAGTACATGACTGACCACTAGTACATGACTGACCACTGGTACACGACTGACCACCAGTACATGACTGACCACCAGTACATGACTGACCACTAGTACATGACTGACCACCAGTACATGACTGACCACCAGTATGTGACTGACCAACATTACATGTGCCCACAACATATACAGACCACCAGTGCATGACTGACCACAAGTACATCACTGACCATCAGTACATTACTGCATTCAGTATATGACTGACCACCAGTACATGACTGACCACCAGTACATGACTGACCAACAGTACATGACTGACCACCAGTACATGACTGACCAACAGTACATGACTGACCAACAGTACATGACTGACCAACAGTACATTACTGCATTCAGTATATAACTGACCACCAGTACATGACTGACCACCAGTACATGACTGACCAACAGTACATGACTGACCACCAGTACATGACTGACCATCAGTACATTACTGCATTCAGTATATAACTGACCACCAGTACATGACTGACCAACAGTACATTACTGCATTCAGTATATAACTGACCACCAGTACATGACTGACCAACAGTACATGACTGACCACCAGTACATGACTGACCAACAGTACATGACTGACCAACAGTACATGACTGACCACCAGTACATGACTGACCACCAGTACATGACTGACCACCAGTACATGACTGACCAACAGTACATGACTGACCACCAGTACATGACTGACCACCAGTACATGACTGACCAACAGTATGCACCAAACAATGATCTATAGAAAGGTCAATGTTTAAATGTTAACATTGCAGGCAAATACTTCAGGGCCAAAGACCACACATTGCAGCATTAATAACAACATTAACAACATTTGCAACAACATTGAGGCATGCTGGCTGAGTGGCTAGAATTCTGGATTCTCCTTCGGGAGATCCGGGTTCGAATCCCCAGTAAGGTGTGAAGTTTTGTTTTCTGTCGAGGGCAAAATGAAAACTCTAACCTGCACAGGTCGTGGTGACTGCACTAGCCAGGTGGCCTTAATTTCTTAGGTTCAAGACCTGCCTGCGGACCAGGAGGTCATGGGTTCGATCCCCAGCTGGGTGAATATTGTTTGTTGAAAACCTGACCAGGACTGCATGGGTGCCAGGAACGTCTTGGGGTATAGAGGTGCCAGGAATGACTTGAGGTGTAGAGGTGCCAGGAACAACTTGGGGTGTAGAGGTGCCAGGAACGACTTGGGGTGTAGAGGTGCCAGGAACAACTTGGGGTGTAGAGGTGCCAGGAACAACTTGAGGTATAGAGGTGCCAGGAACGACTTGAGGTGTAGAGGTGCCAGGAACAACTTGGGGTGTAGAGGTGCCAGGAACGACTTGAGGTGTAGAGGTGCCAGGAACAACTTGAGGTATAGAGGTGCCAGGAACGACTTGAGGTGTAAAGGTGCCAGGAACAACTTGGGGTGTAGAGGTGCCAGGAACAACTTGGGGTATAGAGTTGCCAGGAACGCCTTGGGGTATAGAGGTGCCAGGAACGCCTTGGGGTATAGAGGTGCCAGGAACATCTTAGGGTGTAGAGGTGGCCGGCATTGTACTGGCCCTATCCCCCACTGACAGCTGATTGCTCTATGAAAATATGGGTTTGGAACATATGTCCCAACACTCCTGAAGGCAGGAAAAGAGTCCTTGACCTGCAACAGAAAATGACTCCAACCATGGCACGACCATGCAACACCAGGCGGCCAACGTGGCAACATGTTGACTGCCCAAACTCACATTGTGGTTCAGACAGGGGGCATCTGGTACATAATTTCTCTAGGGCGTGCTGGTGTGCTGGGAAATGAACATGTGGACTGGCTGGCTGGGTCTGCTCCACTGGCTGCATGGTAAGACAGATGTGGTTGATGCCCTTTAGGATCATGTGCATAGAGTGGAAGAACAGATAGATCATCAAGGATTGGAGTGAATGGATGGCAGGGAGTGACCAGAGGATCGACACTCAGTAACGTGAGGAAAGGCCAGAAGAACATATAATCAGACTGCTACTGCTACATTAGAACTGGGACTCTTCTCTGGCTGTTGCATGAGGATGGGTCATGTATGAGCATGTTTGGAGTACTGTGGTATCCGTTCTTGACTCAACTCACCTCACAGTTCGTCTCTTGCAAGTCCAAGTTAAACATTTTTAAGTTTGCAATAACCCAAACTATTATCATCATCAAGTGCCATCTCCAGATTGAAAAATGAGTCCTTAAAACTCTCCATCTCCACAGGTGCACTCAAACAGGCGTCTTAAAGTCCATACCTGGATGTTCTTTCACCAAGTAGATGGGTTTCCTCTTGCAAGCCTTCCTTCCAGCACATCCTTCAATAAGCAGCTGTCTCTGTCTATGGACAGAACTGTGATGGAAGGCATGGTACCTGGTAGAAGAGGCTGTGGTCCACCAGCACGAAGATGACTCCAGACACTGGGACATCCTCACCTCCTGACTCACTGGAATCTGTCCAACCCAAAGTTCCACATCAACACTTCAATTATACCATTCTAGTTCTTCCATTCTGTGCAAGCCCCAGTCTAGGAATGTTTGTCTGTCGAAGGGGCTTCAAATGAAAACCTTAAAAGTGCGATAGAAATTACAATAACCAAGCCATTGTCTTGTAACCCGTTAATATTGTTGTTAAGGATGTCCAGTGTTAAGCATGTGATATCACGTGCAGCAGAATTCAGTGATGTTATAAGGACAATTTACAGATGGCCGCCCCACTTTTGACATGCACCAAAGAGAAGCAGCGTTCTGTTGTCAATTTTTTAATCAGTGAAGAGGATGAAACCTATAGAAATTCATCAACAATTAAAGGTCCAGTATGGTGATGCATTCCTGTCAGTCCAGCAAGTTTATGAGTAGGAAGTTTCAAATCGGCTGACTTATGTGAAGCGATACGGCATGTGGTGCATGAGTGGTTACACATGCGAGCCAGAGCATTTTTTTCTACAGGAATCCAAGCACCGTATCAATGCTGGAGGACTTGCATTGAATGCAGTGGTGACTACATCAAAAAATTATACATTTGTTCTGTACGTTTTTCAGAATATATTCACCGAACAACAAAAAACATTTAAGATTTATATTTGAAGCCCCTCCTATTATAAAAAATGAAGTCATTCTCCATGTGTCAGATAAATACTGTAGCAGTGATGTAAAGTTAAATATTCTAAATCCCCAGAACTATACACCTTTAAATGGTTCTTGTTTGAAACACCCCATAATATTGTCACTATATCATAGATAGTCTTCCATGTGTCCATCTCCAGTGAAGGCAAATGTGCTGTATCTTTTTCTATTAACATTATTTGTGATAATATCTAGGATAGTCTTTTGGTTGTCTATCCTCTACTGGTGATATATGTACTGCTGACTCTTCTCCTTCAGCACATCCCGCTAAATGTTATCATAATCATCCTCATCCTCCAGCTTTCTCTTCAGGGGGTGACACTAACAGACAATGTGGGTGTGGACAGCATGGGTGTGGACACCGACAGTGTAGTTGATGACAGTGGTGGTGGTGGTAGCGGGGTGGTTGGTGTCACTGCTGCAGTTGTTGCTGTAAGTACTGGGGTAGCTATGGTAGTCAGGGTGGATGGAGTCGAACTAATGCCTCTGTGGCAATG
This sequence comes from Cepaea nemoralis, assembly GCA_014155875.1. Lineage (NCBI taxonomy): Eukaryota > Metazoa > Mollusca > Gastropoda > Stylommatophora > Helicidae > Cepaea > Cepaea nemoralis. The sequence continues at coordinate 48,648 of JACEFZ010019407.1, forward strand.
ATTCGGCTGAGTCCGGATGCACCAATAGCTCCTGGAATAGAAAAAACGACAGATATATTAGTGTACACAGTTCACATCAGTTTCATTTGGTGAATCTCTCAGTTTACATCAATTTCATTTGGCGAATCTCTTAGTTCACATCAATTTTTATTGGTGAATCTCTCTCAATTTACACAGTTCACATTAATTTTATTTGGTGAACTCTTGGTTTACACATTTCACATCAATTTTATTTGGTGAACTCTCGGTTTACACAGTTCACATCAATTTTATTTGATGAATCTCTCTCAATTTACACAGTTCACATCAATTTCATTTGGTGAATCTCTCTCAGTTTACACAGTTCACATCAATTTCATTTGGTGAATCTCTCTCAGTTTACACAGTTCACATCAATTTCATTTGGTGAATTTCTCTCAGTTTACACAGTTCACATCAATTTCATTTGGTGAATCTCTCTCAGTTTACACAGTTCATATCAATTTTATTTGGTGAATCTCTCTCAGTTTACACAGTTCATATCAATTTTATTTGGTGAATCTCTCTCAGTTTACACAGTTCACATCAATTTCATTTGGTGAATCTCTCTCAGTTTACACAGTTCACATCAATTTTATTTGGTGAATCTCTCTCAGTTTACACAGTTCACATCAATTTCATTGGAGAATCTCTCTCAGTTTACAGTTCACATCAATTTCATTTGGTGAATCTCTCTCAGTTTACACATTTCACATCAATTTTAATTGGTGAACTCTCGGTTTACACAGTTTCTCATCAATTTCATTTGTGTGAATCTCTCTTAGTTTACAGTTTACATCAAATCAACATCTGAATCTCAGTTCAAAGATGTGATTACCTACCAAAATCTTGTGGGTAATTCATGAACATGTGATTTTCACACCTGCCAACTACAGATGGCTAATTCATGAACCACTGCTACAATTCACATGCGTCTGTACATCTGGAGGAGCGGTATTACTGCACATATGGTAGCCTATATGTGTACACATTGTGTCATCATGGAGGGCTGGTGATGTACTCTCACATCAGATGTCACTGAAGAATACGAGAAACTAGACAGGTTAACTATGCTTTTTTAATCAGTGAAGGGGTGAAACCTGTAGAAATTCATTGTCGAATGAAGGTGATGCATGCCTGTCAGTCTAGCAAGTGTATGAGTGAGGTAGGAAGTTTCAAAACAGCGTTGACTTCTGAGCTGAGGTACAGCAGGTGGTGCATGAGTGGCCACGCAACCAAGAGAATTTCTTCTACAGGAATCCAAGCACTTCACTGGCATTGAACGCAGTGGTGACTACATCAAAACATGATACATTTGTTCTTTACTTGTACAGACTATACACACACACACACACACACACACACACACACACACATAAAACATTTAAGGTTTTCATTTGAAGCCCCTTCATAACATCAGATGGACGGTGCATGGCAGAGATCAAGAGCAGAATAAGCCAAACAACAGACAACCCATTCTGCTGTATGGAAGTGCATCATGGAATGTGTACAAACAAATTAAGAAGAGTTTAGAAGCAACATAGATGGGGTTACCGAGAGGAAAGTAACTAACTAATGATTGCCTGAAAGAGGCTAATGAAAGTAGTACATCAAACACAACTAAAAGACAGACACAAACAGCTTTCTGTGGTCATGTGATGAGAAGAAAGGCATTGGAGAACATTGTGACAATTGGAAAGATCACTGGGGAAAGAGGCAGAGGCAAACCAATGGAAATGATGATGCATGGACTGAGACTGTGGAATGGAGGAATAATAGCAGCAGAGTTGATCAAGAAAAGCAAGAACTGAGTTCTGTGGAGTGACATGAAGGCCTATGCCAGTCGACAGGGCACTTGATGCTGGTAATAGTTAGTTAGTTAGTTAGTCGGCAGATCATCCTCGTTGCACATCGGACCATTCAGTCCATAAGTGCTCGGATCCCCTCCTCAGCAAATCCCGCAGCATGTAGCGGCTAACGACGCCAGTTCTGTGTTGGTTTATCAATCTTCTTTGGCTTCCTGCGTAGTGTTCTTGTTTGGCCACCCCTCTTTTAATTTGCTGCTCTCGCAGTCTGGCCATTGTTGTAGATTCACAGTCATCACTTGGTTCTTGCAAAAGTCTCACTTCTCGTAGAGCATTCAGAATGTCAGCCTGGTCCATGGCGCGTCCGCCCTCCACAGTAGCCTCACCTGCGAGCTTGTCAGCCCGCTCATTTCCTTGTACTTCCGCATGACCTGGCACGAAGATGAAACTAATCTTTGCCAGCCGAGACCGCTCCAGAGGCAGCAACCATTCTCTTCGGATCGACCCCTCCTCTATCCTCTTGATCATGTTCATTGAGTCGCTAAGGAAACAAGCCTAGTGAATGTCTGTGTCTCGAGCCATGTTATTGCTTTACTTACTGCCATGACTTCCATGGTCAGGCTACTTGTGGTTTCAGTGAAAGCACCAGAGTCCTCCTTCACAATTCTCCCTCCGGCCCGAGCTGTAAAGGCCCATGAGCTTCTCACATGTCGGACGACCGACCCATCTGTGTAGATGACCGCGTCACTGTCTAGCGAATTCTCGAAAATCAACGCTTGTACTTCAGCCTCCACAGCAGCCGGATTTTCTTGTCTGCATTTTCTATCTAGTTGGATGCAAACTGAAAAGGATGTGCAGAAGTCTGTTGGCACTTGCACCCACTCCTCGCCAGGTTCTAAGTCCTCAAGTGAACACACCTGTTGAAGAATGTCTTTCGGCTTGACCCATCCACGACCGTCCTCTTTTAACCTGCTGCCCTTCACCTTCCTAATTTCACTATGCAGTGGATGCTGTGTGTTTGCGTTAATTCTGAGGTAGGCGCGTGCCCTGCAAACTTGCATTCTCTCTTCAATGGTTGGAAAATCAAGAACGTAGCGCATCGCCCTGCATGCTGTATCTCTTGTACATCCAAGAATAATGCGCATAGCTTCATTCTGTATCCTTTCCATCCTTTCTATCTGCTTATGGCTGATAGTCAGGATTGCCATTGCATACTCCAAAACAGACATGACCAGCCCCTCGTACAGAAGACATAGATGGCGCTGCTCACAGTTTGCTGCCGCCATCACCCGCATCGCTGCCAAGCCCCGCTTGGCCTTTGTTATCACCTGGTCTATGTGCACATTATAAGCAAGGCTTCGATCAAACCGTATCCCCAGGTAATTCATTGCCTGCGTTCTTTCCACCGTCTCTGAACACAGCATTACAGTTGGTGTTGGATTGTTGACAATATGATTATTCAACGAGAACCAAGTCACTGTTGCCTTTGTTGGGTTGACCATTGCCCCAGCTTCATCACACCAAGTTTTTATGCGATTGAGTTCGGTTTGTAGTTCCACAGCAACCTCCTCTCTATCCTTACCCTGACGATACACTAAAACATCATCGGCATATGACAATGTCCTGCCAGGTCCAGTGATCTGCTCACTGGTGATTCTCACTGTGTAGGCGTTGAACAGTACCGGAGATAATGGTGATCCCTGTGGTAGGCCAGGATATATTGTTGTTGGTTCCGAAGTCCAACTGCCACATCTAAAAACTACTTTCCGTTGGAAGAGGGCTGCAGCGATCCAACTAAGGAGGAATGGACTTACGTTTAGTTCAAGAAGCTGAAACATTAAAAAATCCAGTGGTACTCTGTTGTATGCGTCCTCAAGATCAATCGCTGCAGCAACAGTTTCAGTGCCTGAGTGGAAACCTTCATAGACATCATGGGCAAAGACTGCTGCATTGGTCCAGGTTTCTCTTTTTGGACGGTACCCACCCAGGTAGGTGGGAAAACACCTTGCCTCTCTAGTTGGCTTGATATTTTCCTGGCAATTACCTTCTCCAGCAGCTTGCCTACTGTATTCTGCATGGTTATAATTCGATATCCCTGAATTTTCTTGTGGTCTTTGTCAGGCTTCGGCAAGGGAATCAGATAGCTATGTAACCATTCCTCCTTGATGCTAGCACTCCCTATACTGTTGTTGTACATGTCTGCTAGTTTCTCTAGCTCATTGTCGGTACACCTATTTATGTCGTCGTATCTTATGCCATCAGGACCTGGAGCACTGTTTTTTGATCGTCGAAGCACAGCCTTGATGCTGGTAATAATACATATATAATTTGAAACTGAACACAGAGTATTGTTTCTGTTATGTCTCTAGGCTGCCTGTGGGGGTATCAACTCCTTATTGTAGAATGCATGTTGCGGCCAGTATTGACACTACATGCATAAACCTGCTACACACACAGATAATATACATCATAAGACAGACAGAGACAGACAGACAGACAGACAGACATCAACAAGACACTCACCTATGCCCGGGTTGACTCTGACTGTGGGTTTTGGGGTTGTCTGTCGTTTATTGAGTATGGTCACCGTTGGCTGGGACAGGGATTTTGTGGCCACTGCCAGGGTTGGTCCACTGAGACCCTTCACTGAAAACATCCAGACATCATTACAGGTATGTCAGTCATCAATACAGGTATGTCAGTCATCAATACAGGTATGACATACTTCAATACAGGTATGACAGACAACACTACAGGTATGTGAGACAACTCTGCAGGTGGTTCCAAATGTTGCTGTATGTAGCCGGGGCGCAGTGTTGGGGTGAGCACCCAACATTGCTTAAATACCCCAATGGCTCGTGAATACATAACCTATGCAGCAAAAGTCCGACTCCTGGCCTTCACGTGGCGGAACTGTTTTAACTAACAGGAGAAGGGGCGACGGCGAGTATCTGGTGCCGGGAAATAACCAGTATGCTCTAGATGTGTATACACATACATGCATGTGCAGACACGTGTGTGCGTGTGTACACATCTAATCTCGAGTGAGACCACAGTCTGCTCTAGCAAAGGAAAGGTGCTGAAGACGGAGGCAACCAGCCAGGAGGCGCACCACAGAAATCAGGATGCCACGCAATTACTGCAAAATGGAATATGTCGACTACTGCTAAATGTTATGGTGCTCGCCCTGCTTTGGACCCCCAGGCAGGTGCAGTGCCGGGCCCTATGTCTCGAAAGGGTCCAACCCCAACTACTGGAGGTCCTTCTCAGATGTCCTGTGGAGCCAGGGGACATGAGAATAGAACGGCTGGCCATACTAAACAAAGACTTAAAATAATGCACTGGAATGCGGAGGGAGTCAGCAACAAAAAAATAGAATTAGAAAACATCCTGGACCAAGAAAAAGTAAGCATATGTTGCTTGCAAGAAACTCACCTCAACGAAAATATAGCCTTCAAAATCAGAGGCTACCAGTGTTACCGATCTGACCGAAAGGACAGGCGAAAAGGTGGGATACTTACCCTTGTAAAAAATAACATCACTGCTTCCCAAATCGAAGTCTATATGGAAGGGGCTGAGTATCAGACACTTAAACTTAAAACAGGCTATACAGACCTACATCTGATCAATTACTACTGTCCAAGTGACCGCCCACAGGCACTGGACACACTACCATTAACAGAAAAAATGATTGTGTGTGGCGATTTCAACAGCCACTCGCAGAGTTGGGGCTATGATCACATGGACCAGAGAGGAGAGAGACTGGAAGACTGGCAGGATGAGAATAGATTCATCTTGGTTAACAAGCCGTCCGACCCACATACTTTCTACTCGAGATCATGGCACTATACAACTACACCTGACCTGGCTTTTCATTCACCAGACCTGGAGTGGAACATTACACGAATTGTTGGGAAACAACTTGGTGGCAGTGACCATCGGCCAGTCTTTCTAACTGTAGAAAATGAGCTTGTAAGTGAAAGCAGCACCCTCTCGAGGTGGAACTACAAGAAAGCAGACTGGGCAATGTACAAGAATCGCACCAGCATACTGGTTAGAAACCTGAACACTGAGAAAGACATAAATAAAGTAGTTGAAGAGTTTGGGAAATGCATACTACAGGCAGCGCGAGAAACAGTACCAAGAGGAGCCCGTAAACAATATAAACCCTACTGGAGTAGTGAACTGGAACAGTTGCATAATGATGTGGAAGTATGTAGAAAGCAAGCAGAGGCCACACCCAGCCAAGAGCACCACAATAAATTCCAGCATGCAAAAGCCAAATTTCAAAGGGCCAAGCTGCAGGCTAGACGGAAAAGCTGGCAGGAAAAAACAGTCTCTGAACTTTGAAAGAGACACAAGGAAATTGTGGAAGCTAATAAAACAACTTAACGATGAGGGCACAGGGAGAAACTCAAAAATTGCACTACATAAAGATGGAAACATCTTAACAAGAAAGCAAGCAGCTGACCATTTTGCGGACTCATTCGCACAAGATAACAATATCAAAATTAGTCCAGAGAAACAACAAGAGATTCGAGAGAAACGGCAACATACAGGACAGAAGGAAATAGTACATGAGGTTCTGGAGGCACCCATCACAATCAGCGAACTGGAGCTAGCCATATCAAAACTGAAAATGAGAAAGTCACCAGGAGCTGATGGTATCTCCAATGAAATGATCAGGAACCTAGGAACAGAGGCCAAAGCAAAGCTGTTGCAGATCTTCAATAATAGTTGGACCTTAGGCAGTGTTCCACAAGCCTGGAGAGAAGCAATCATGATACCCCTCCTAAAATCAGGGAAAGATAGTTCCATTGCCTCTAGCTACAGACCAATTAGCCTCACCAGCTGTCTCTGCAAAACACTGGAGCGCATCATCAATCACAGACTGCAGTGGTACATTGAAAGTAAAAACATCCTTGTGCCACAGCAGGCTGGCTTTAGGCAGTGCTACTCTACGGAAGATCAGACAACCTACCTCTCTCAAGAAATTGAGGATGCATTCCAAGAGAAGAAGCTGGTGCTTGCGGCATGGATAGATTTGAAGAAAGCCTTTGACAAAGTCTGGAAAGAAGGTCTGATGAAGAAACTGAGAAACTGCAAAGTCAATGGAAGAATGTACAAATGGGTGAAAGCATACTTGCACAACAGAAGAGCCCGAGTACAGATAGACGGACTAAAGAGCAAGAAAGTACTACTGCGTCATGGTGTTCCCCAGGGCGGAGTCTTGTCCCCCACACTTTTTCTAATCTTCATCAATGATCTCGTTGCTAATCTACCGCATGGAATTAAAGCGGCAATGTACGCCGATGACCTGGTTCTATGGAGCACAAATGAACATGCATCAGTGGCCACCAGATTACTACAAAGAGCTGTAGACTACATTTGTTGCATGGGCAAATAGATGGTGTGTCAGCATAAACACTGACAAGTGCAGCACCACCCTATTTACCCTCTCTCCAAAACAAAAGGCAGGGACCATCCAGATAAATGGAACACCCCTAAGAGAAGATAAAGAACCAACATACCTTGGAGTAACATTTGATGGCAGGCTGACATGGAGAAAGCACATCAACAAAGCAGTAGCAAAAGCCAGAAGGAAAATAGCCATCCTGAGAAAGCTAAGTGGAACCACATGGGGAGCCAGTGGGAAAATACTTAGCAAAGTTTATCAACAGAGCATACGACCACACCTGGAATACGGGTCAACTGCGTGGTGTTCAGCATCAAAAACCACACTACAAGAGCTGGACAAAGGTGCAAAATCAAGCACTTAGAGTCACCACAGGAGGGATGAGATCAACCCCTATAGTGGAAATGGAGAAGATGGGGAGGACACAAGCACTGAGTGAGCGCAGAGATACGAAAACGCTAATACAAGCAGAAAAGTTCCTCAGCTTGCCAGGCCACCCTATGAAGAACAGATTTGAAAACCTAGCTATGGGGCGGTTGAAAAGAAGTAGTTTTATCCACCAGGCCAAACGACTCTGCAGAGAAACCACCGATCTGCCCACAGTTGGTATCCCCCTAACAACTATTCCAGAGCGAACTCCATGGAAAGATGAGCATAGACTATCATTACAAATCCAGACAAAAGTGAGAGGAATATTTGACAAGGAAGAACAGAACAGTGTGCAGCGCAGAACAGCCACTCTCAGCTTCCTTGATGAAGAATACCCACAGGACCTCTGGATCCGAGTCTACACAGATGGGTCAGCACAAAATGCTGTTCGAAATGGAGGAGCGGGAGTGTACATAGAATACCCAAATAATACTAGGGACACAGCTAGAGTACCGACAGGAAAGTACTGCCATAACTACTGATGCTGAAATTGAGGCAATCAAGATAGCAACAGAGAAATTACTAAATACCAGCAATGGTACACAACCTGTGGTGCTATTGACAGATGCAAAATCAGTACTCGAGGCGCTCCTGTCTGGGAAATTGCCAGTACTAAGGACACTACTTTCTGAACTTAGCAGTCAGCATAAGGTCACCATACAGTGGATACCATCCCACTGTGGAGTACCCGGAAACGACAGAGCTGATCAATTGGCTAAGGAAGGAGCCAAAGAAGAACAGCCTGATGTGCCCGTTACATACCACCAAAAGAAAAGAATGATCAAATCAGTCAGAAAGCCACCAAAACCTGCTCAAGATGACTACCACGTTATGGACAGACCAGAACAAGTCATTATTCTGCGCCTCAGAACAGGGCACAATAGATTACGCAACCACATGTATACAAAATTCAAGATTGGTGAAACAGCCATGTGCACATGTGGATTGGCGTCGCAGACAGCAGAGCACATACTCCAAGACTGCCCAAAATATAACATATCTAGGCAAACCTTCTGGCTAGAGAGATGACAGTGGAAGATAAACTTTCATGGACCACTGTGTAACTGAATAAAGACAGTTAAATTCATACAAGAGACAGAATTGCAGTTATAGACATATTTCAAGCGAACGAAAGAAGAAGAAGAAGAACTCTGCAGGTATGTGAGACAACACTACAGGTATGTGAGACAACACTACAGGTATGTGAGACAACACTACAGGTATGTGAGACAACACTACAGGTATGTCAGACAACACTACAGGTATGTCAGACAACACTACAGTTATGTGAGACAACACTACAGGTATGTGAGGACAACACTACAGGTATTGTCAGACAACACTACAGATATGTGAGACAACACTACAGTTATGTGAGACAACACTACAGGTATGTGAGACAACACTACAGATATGTGAGACAACACTACAGTTATGTGAGACAACACTACAGGTATGTGAGACAACACTACAGGTATGTCAGACAACACTACAGATATGTGAGACAACACTACAGGTATGTGAGACAACACTACAGGTATGTGAGACAACACTACAGTTATGTGAGACAACACTACAGGTATGTCAGACAACACTACAGTTATGTGAGACAACACTACAGGTATGTGAGACAACACTACAGGTATGTGAGACAACACTACAGGTATGTCAGACAACACTACAGTTATGTGAGACAACACTACAGGTATGTCAGACAACACTACAGTTATGTGAGACAACACTACAGGTGTGTGAGACAACACTACAGGTATGTGAGACAACACTACAGGTATGTTGAGACAACATACAGGTATGTGAGACAACATTATAGGTATGTGACACTACAGGTATGTGAGACAACACTACAGGTATGTGACACTACAGGTATGTGAGACAACACTACAGGTATGGCAGGTGCTCTGCAACAATGTAGAGTAACTCACCCCTGAGATCCCAGGCCAAATCTGTGGCTCATGGGAAGACCATACTGGACTGTGTTCTTTGGCTGTGGGAGGATAAACAATGCAACCAGTTACTTGTCTGGCAACATCAATGCAGCAATCATATCAAGTGTATACTGACAACATCAATGCAAAAATCATGACACGGGTATGCTAACATCATCAACTAAGTATCACCTGTTATCTTCTTCAGCCCTTGGAGGACTCTTGGAGTACAGGCCACAACCACTCCAGGCCAGCCATTTATAGGCCAGTCGTGGTTGGTTGCCTGTTGACTAACTTTGTCTATGGTGCCAGGCAGGCGGGTCTTTAGTTGCCTGTAACCAGGTCTAGAGTGTAGCTGTTGTTTGCTTCCTCCTGTGGGGCTATAGTAACCCATGGTGGACAGGTCAACTGTGGATATGGCTAAGCTGTCGGCACAGAGAGAGAGAGAGAGAGAGAGAGAGAGAGAGAGAGAGAGAGAGAGAGAGAGAGAGAGAGAGAGAGAGAGAGAGAGAAGACATGTCAAGATAAACAGACATTTGACAGCGCAACAAGACCAGTGACGTGACAACCGTCAACTGTCATTTTTAAGTAGACAAGTCCAGTGATCCTGTCCATGCCTGGCACTATACAGACTCCAGGGTGATAGTCAATTGTATAGACCGATTGGAACCCCAAGATCATGTGCTTAATTTCCATGTCGATCGCTTTTACCTTCCAGAATATTTTATGGTACCCAGGTTAGGAAAAGGAGTCCGGATCCATTTTTTTTACATTCCTGCCTCAAGGGGGATTTGAATACAGGAGCACCACGCTGGCAGGCAGTTGTACCAGTCAGCTACGCCTGTTGTACCAGTCAACTATCCCTGTTGTACCACTCAACTGTCCCTGTTGTACCACTCAACTATCCCAGTTGTACCAGTCACCTATCCCTGTTGTACCAATCACCTATCCCTGTTGTACCTGTCAACTATCCCTGTTGTACCAGTCAACTATCCCAGTTGTACCAGTCACCTATCCCTGTTGTACCAATCACCTATCCCTGTTGTACCTGTCAACTATCCTGTTGTACCTGTCAACTATCCCTGTTGTACCTGTCAACTATCCCTGTTGCACCTGTCAACTATCCCTGTTGTACCAGTCAACTATCCCTGTTGTACCAGTCAACTACCCCTGTTGTACCAGTCAACTATCCCTGTTGTACCAGTCAACTACCCCTGTTGTACCAGTCAACTACCCCTGTTGTACCAGTCACTACCCCTGCTGTACCAGTCAACTATCCTTGTGGTACCAGTCAACTATCCCTGTTGTACCAGTCAACTATGCCTGTTGTCCCAGTCAACTACCCCTGTGGTACCAGTCAACTATCCCTGTTGTACCAGTCAACTATCCCTGTTGTACCAGTCAACTATCCCTGTTGTACCAGTCAACTACCCCTGTTGTACCAGTCAACTACCCCTGTTGTACCAGTCAACTACCCCTGTTGTACCAGTCAACTATCCCTGTTGTACCAGTCAACTATCCCTGTTGTACCAGTCAACTATCCCTGTTGTACCAGTCAACTATCCCTGTTGTACCACTCAACTATCCCAGTTGTACCAGTCACCTATCCCTGTTGTACCTGTCAACTATCCCTGTTGTACCTGTCAACTATCCCTGTTGTACCAGTCAACTATCCCAGTTGTACCAGTCACCTATCCCTGTTGTACCAATCACCTATCCCTGTTGTACCTGTCAACTATCCCTGTTGTACCTGTCAACTATCCCTGTTGCACCTGTCAACTATCCCTGTTGTACCAGTCAACTATCCCTGTTGTACCAGTCAACTACCCCTGTTGTACCAGTCAAACTATCCCTGTTGTACCAGTCAACTACCCCTGCTGTACCAGTCAACTATCCCTGTGGTACCAGTCAACTATCCCTGTGGTACCAGTCAACTATCCCTGTTGTACCAGTCAACTATCCCTGTTGTACCAGTCAACTATCCCAGTTGTACCAGTCAACTATGTCTGTTGTACCAGTCAACTACCCCTGTGGTACCAGTCAACTATCCCTGTTGTACCAGTCAACTATCCCTGTTGTACCAGTCAACTACCCCTGTGGTACCAGTCAACTATCCCATGTGAAGCACGGGTTATCAATTGACTCAAGTCCTTTGAACCCTCCTTAGTGGCCTCTTATGACATGTATGGTAGGTTACAGCATTATCGTCTTTTGCTTCCCAAGAACAGAACGCTAGAGGCCCCACAGAGGAAGCTCCACACATTACAACACAGAAGCACCACATATCACAACACAGAAGACCCGCACATCACAACACAGAAGCACCACATATCACAACACAGAAGACCCGCACATCACAACACAGAAGACCCACACATCACAACACAGAAGACCCGCACATCACAACACAGAAGCACCACATATCACAACACAGAAGACCCGCACATCACAACACAGAAGACCCACACATCACAACAAAGGAGCACCACATATCACAACACAGAAGCACCACATATCACAACACAGAAGACCCACACATCACAACACAGAAGCACCACATATCACAACACAGAAGACCCGCACATCACAACACAGAAGACCCACACATCACAACACAGAAGCACCACAAGTCACAACACAGAAGCACCACCCACTGCAACACAGAAGACCCACACATCACAACACAGAAGACCCACACATCACAACAAAGGAGCACCACCCACTACAACACAGAAGACCCACACATCACAACACAGAAGACCCACACATCACAACACAGAAGCACCACATATCACAACACAGAAGACCCGCACATCACAACACAGAAGACCCACACATCACAACACAGAATACCCACACATTACAACACAGAAGCACCACATATCACAACACAGAAGACCCGCACATCACAACACAGAAGACCCACACATCACAACAAAGGAGCACCACCAACTACAACACATAAGACCCACACATCACAACACAGAAGACCCACACATCACAACACAGAAGACCCACATATCACAACACAGAAGACCCACATATCACAACACAGAAGACCCGCACATCACAACACAGAAGACCCACACATCACAACACAGAAGCACCACAAGTCACAACACAGAAGCACCACCCACTACAACACAGAAGACCCACACATCACAACACAGAAGACCCACACATCACAACAAAGGAGCACCACCCACTACAACACAGAAGACCCACACATCACAACACAGAAGACCCACACATCACAACACAGAAGCACCACATATCACAACACAGAAGACCCGCACATCACAACACAGAAGACCCACACATCACAACACAGAAGACCCACACATTACAACACAGAAGCACCACATATCACAACACAGAAGACCCGCACATCACAACACAGAAGACCCACACATCACAACAAAGGAGCACCACCAACTACAACACATAAGACCCACACATCACAACACAGAAGACCCACACATCACAACACAGAAGACCCACATATCACAACACAGAAGACCCACACATCACAACACAGAAGACCCACACACCACAACATGGAAGCACCACACACCATAACATGGAAGCACCACACATCACAACATGGAAGCACCACACATCACAACATGGAAGCACCACACATCACAACATGTAAGCACCACACATCACAACATGGAAGCACCACATATCACAACACAGAAGCACCGCACATCACAACACAGAAGCACCACGCATGACAACACAGAAGCCCCACACATCACAACATGGAAGACCCACATATCACAACACAGAAGACCCACACATCACAACACGGAAGCACCACGCATGACAACACAGAAGCACCACACATCACAACAAAGAAGCACCAGACATCACAACACAGAAGACCCACATATCACAACATGGAAGCACCACGCATGACAACACAGAAGCACCACACATCACAACAAAGAAGACCCACACATCACAACACAGAAGCACCACATATCACAACACAGAAGACCCACATATCACAACATGTAAGCACCACACATCACAACACAGAAGACCCACATATCACAACACAGAAGACCCACACATCACAACTCAGGAGACCCACACATCACAACTCAGGAGACCCACACATCACAACACAGAAGGCTGGAGGCCCACACATCACAATACACAATACAGAATATTGAAGAGCCATGTCACAACACCAAAGACTGAAGACCCAAGTAAAATAAAACGTCCAACTTGAGAAACAATGTTTTTCTTTCATTAAAGTTGCCTGACGCTTTGACACAACAGGTTGTGATTAGCTGTCCCTGGCTGCCATTGGGGGAGAGGATAATTACAACACTTGGTTGGGGTTACCTGTTGCACAATGTCTCCTCAACTGAATAATGAACTCCCCCTACACCCAACAACAGACAGGGGCTACTAGTGTTCCCTCCCTATTATTTCCTTCCACTTCAATCTGGCACTAGCAATTTGTATTCTTGATTCCCTTGCATACGTACACAAGTAACCCCAGTGCTTGTACATACACACACAAACATGCGCGCGCAACTCCACACACACACACACACAGAACCATACAATGCCCGGGTAAAATTACATTTGGACAATAATGCCCACACATATAAAGTCCATGTGTGTACGTCAGGCGGGAATGTCTTGAGGCTGAGGTGATGCTCCGAGGACAACATCACGGAACATGATCAATATTCACATGAAGGTAGGCTACACAAACTTATTCCAAGGGCTTTTGTCTAGCAAAACTCTGGTCCAGCATCACTGAGTGGGTTCGGATCCAGAGGAACGTACATTGTGTGTGTAGATACAGATAAGGTGTGTACATTCTGTCTCTGAATCTCCTTCTTCTTCCCTGTCTTCTTCTTGTTCCGCATTGCTCTGGTTGTCTCGTGTAAGACTTGCTCATTGGTTTTTCTGTCTGTCCATGGTATTCTTTGAATTTTCCTCTCCTTTGTGCAGGCAATAAAGCAAAGATGTAGGTCTTTATTCACTTCTATAGAATGTTCAATTAATATTCTCAGCATAAACGCAGCATTTACTGTACTCTTGCCTTCTACGAATTCATATTGTTGTTCTTCTATTTCGATTCTTAACTAAGAACCGTGATGAGCTCATTATACTAACTGTTCGATGTTGATCACATTCCAAGGCTCCTGATTTCTTCGGGATTGCAATAAATATAGAATTACATAATTCAAGAGTTATATATCCAGTCTGTTCCCTTCGATCTTGCCAGTTGTCACTAAGTTCTCCAATCCATTTCATCTCATAACATGTCAAAACAATTTTGACTGTTTACGTCTAATTTCTCTAATCAATTTACGATTGTCATTTGTTTCCTGTAGTACTTGGTCATTGGTTTTTCTGTATGTCCATGGTATTCTTTGCATTTTCCTCAGAAACCACATTTCTGCAGCCATCAGATGTTTTTCAGCTTCACTGCTCATTGTCCAAGTTTCACATCCATACAAAAGAACAGGCTCTATGTATCCCCACAACACTCTTTTTCTCGTTTCAATTGACATCTTTTTATCACAGACCAAGAGGAAGACTGAGAGGAAAGTATCTGGATGGCTTGGCCACATAGCATGGATGAGACAGGAACACTGAGCTGATCCACGACTCTGGTGATCGAGTGAAATGGCGAGTCATGACTACCCATGCTTTCCGGCATGGCACATGATTGATTGATTGATATATCCAGTATCATATATTGTGTTCAGCAGTCTGGTAACCTGATCTATTCCATATTCTTCTAAGGCATTAATCATTTCTGTAACGTTGTCTTGACCAGGGCCTTGCCAGGTTTCATAAGGATAAGAGCATTCTAAAATTGTTCTATTATGATTTTGCCATCTTTGGGTTTTAGGCAATCCATTAATATGTTGTTTTGTTTTTTTTCGTGATGTCATGAATTATTTTGTGCATTAATTTGGTATTCCAGGTGTTGTGTTGGTTTTCAATTTCCCTGCAATTTTCCTCAAGTCATGCTTCTTTTGCATCTTTGCACAATTTCCTAATTTTTCTGTGAATCTCTTCATATATTTCATTGCTATTTTTGTTATTGTTTCTTATTTCCATTTGCTTTACGATGTCTTCTGTTATCCATTTCTTACATCTCATAATTTTCATTCTTGGGATAATTATTTCTGCAACTTGGCTGACTGATTTCTGTAATATTTCTCATTGGTCAATGACATCTTGAAACAGAATTTCCAGATCAGACAGCACATGAACTCTACTCCTTACCTCCACACTGAATTTATCTTTTATCTCCTCATTCTTCAGTGAACATAGATCTATTTTGTGTTACGTGGTGTACATTTGATAATTTATTAGATAATGCATAAAGATAAAACTAATATGGAGAAATAAATATACGTTAATGAGGAAAGGTTGGAGGTGGTGGACAGTTGCGAATATCTTGAGTCATTGATTACCAACAACGGTGACATAATGAAAGAATTTAGCAGATGAATATCTATTGCTCTTCAAAACCTAAAACAACTGA
This sequence comes from Cepaea nemoralis, assembly GCA_014155875.1. Lineage (NCBI taxonomy): Eukaryota > Metazoa > Mollusca > Gastropoda > Stylommatophora > Helicidae > Cepaea > Cepaea nemoralis. Next base: position 64,791 of record JACEFZ010019407.1, read on the forward strand.
ATTAATTGTGGCATGGAACAGACAGACATACAAAAATTAGATTTTTAAGAGCATACATCTTTCCCATTGCAACATACGCCTGTGAGACCTGGACACTTAGTAAACAAGCGGAACAGCATAAATGCCTTTGAATATAAATGTTATAGACGGGTTCTAAGAATATCTTGGATAAAAATAATAAATGCATCGACACGATAAGATCTTAATATTGAAGAGGGTTGGCTACTACAGATGATAAAACAAAAAAAACTGAAATAGTTTGGTCACTTGAAATGCCATGGTAGTTTGGAGAGAACAATCATGGAAGGGTATATGCCAGGAAGAGAGGAAGAGGAAGGCCAAAAAAAAGATGGGTGCAGGATGTGGCAGATGATTTCTAGATGGGTGTATCAGACGCGGGACATCTTGCTTATGACCAAGAAGTTTTCCAGAAGGTTGTTACGGGAGCGAGGTTCAGCAAAGGACATGCTAATGAATGAATGAATGAATGAATGAATGAATGAATGAATGAATGAATGAATGAATGAATGAATGGTGTATACCTGACATTCTTTTATTATATGTATATCACTAATAGTCAACAAATTAGCCGAGCTCGTGCCTACCTCAGAGTTAACGCAAACACACAACATCCACTGCATAGTGAAATTAGGAAGGTGAAGGGCAGCAGGTTAAAAAGAGGAAGGTCGTGGATGGGTCAAGCGGAAGACATTCTTCAACAGGGGTGACCACTTACGGACTTAGAACTGCAATCTACAGTTGCATGCTTCTGTACTGCCTAAGATTAAACGACCTTGTCCCCATGTTGCAAGCGCCAATCACTTCTACATTATAAATAATATGACCATGAATACATTCCTAAAGACAAGAAATTAGAGCCGTAACACGGTGTGTCCCAGGCTCAGAAGTGACTGGAATGGAATGCGTGCACAGAACTGAGGATCTGTACAAGAACCATTGATTTCTTGTAATACATATGTCACTGGCCTCATATTTAGTGATACCGGATAATCTCAGATCAGGGTTAAAATAAAAACAGGGTATGTTTAATAAGGTTTGCTTATTAAAAATCCCACAGTATTTAAACATTGCAAATAGTAGGTATTAAGACCACTGTCATGGCAAGATTATCGGTGGGGAAAAATCCTAGGCATCAATATACAGAGTCCATTACCTTGAATAGAATCTAGTTTAGTTTAGTTTAGTCGTTGGATCAACATCACGTCACACAGGTTTAACCCGTAAGTGCTCCGTTTTCCTCCTAACTCAAACCTGAGTCTGGAGAAACTCAGCTCAATGCATGAACTCCGTAGCATCGGCGAGGATCCTGAAATACTTAATGTAGATTTTTAACACAAAATTTTGCCCGGGCAGCGACATTAGGCTACTCTTTTTCAATTTTCAACTGCCAAGGGATTTTTTACGTGCGCAACAATACACACGGGCGTCCGATCTCACTACCCAGAGACCAGGGGAATTTTATTACTAGAAGTCCACGTGGATTCTTTTTAGAAAAACTCCCGGTCCTCACCGGGGCCTGAACCCGGGACCTCCAGCACTCGAGGCGGACACCATACCTCGAGACCACTCAGCCCCTTCCTTGAATAGAATCTATCCAGAGGAAGTAAACCCAACACCAATACTGGGCATACAGACCTCAGAGATGCAAATCTAGATGTGATAGTCGCATCAAAAGAGGAATGAAAGAAATAAACACTAAATGACAATCTGCCCTATATGACAGTCTGCTACATTCTCTATCCACAGATGCAGACAACGAATGCAAACTTGTTTCTGGTGACCACAACTGTGATGGTGGCGGCCCTGGCAACAATTCAAGCCAAGACGGTCATCTTCTACCCCCCTCCCACCACGAGCTACGTTGTCTACCACTCTAACGTAGCCGCAGCACTGGCCAGCCTAGGCCACCAGGTCTGGCTATGCCTGCCACATTTTATGTTGGAGCGAAACTTGGTGACGGACAAGTCCATCCACGTACTTGAGTACGGCCAAAAACTGGGTAATCTGGAATACCAGCTGTACACCAGGACCAGAATTGTTGACAAATTCTTTGAGGGCAACCCCCCAAAGGAGATCGGAGCACTGTATGATGTTGCTACTGAGTTTGTCCAGATTGCCAGTGATGTCCTCTCAGATAAATCATTTGTGGACAGCGTGAGGAATCTTAAACCGGACTTATTTGTGCTGGAGTCCATCCCGTTCAATATGAACATGATTATTCTACCATATGCACTAGACATTCCGTATGCTCTCATCGGAACAATTCATGATGTTGTCATGTCCAAGGTCACCTTCAGCCCTGCAACAACGCCTTTCCCTGTGTACAGACTGAGTGACCAGATGACCTTCCTCCAGAGAGTTCAATCTACCATCTACTACCTGATGCGCATCAACTTTGATCTGTTCTATGACAGCAGTCTGGTGTCCAAGTTTGCCCCACACAAACCCTACAAATCCATCAATGAAATAGCGAACAATGCTGAAATTTTCATTGCGGAAGTTGACCACATACTGGACTACCCACGGACAATGCTGCCAAACACCAAACTGATTGGAGGATCATCTGCGTCTCCAGCAAAACCACTGGTTGGAGAGTACCAGAAGTTTGTGGATGAAGCCACAAATGGAATCATCGTCATGTCGTTCGGAGGGTCCGTAGTTAACTTACCTCCATACATCTCAAACAAGATGGTGTCTGCTTTCAAACAACTTGACCTGAGTGTAGTGTGGAAAGTAAACATGACCTCACCTGACCCTAAACAGATCAAGACCTCCTTGTGGATACCACAAAATGACCTCCTGGGACACGAGAAAGCCAAACTGTTCGTGTCCCATTGTGGAAAGAACGGACAATACGAAGCGCTCTACCACGGAGTGCCCATACTCTGCCTGCCCATATATGGAGATCAAGGCTACAACTCTGAGAGAGTCAGGGTTAAGCAACTTGGACTCTACGCTGACATGCGTGATGCTAGCGCAGACGAACTGGCAGCCATGATGAAAGAAATCATCTACGGGGGCAAATACACAGACAACATGAAGAAAGCTTCCCGCCTTTACCGGGAGCTGTACAAAGTGCCAAAACAACAAGCAGCATACTGGCTGGATCATGTGATGACATACGGCGGGGCATACATGAGATCGGCAGGTCAGCAGATGCCGTGGTATCAGCTGTACGTGCTGGATGTCGTAATGTTCCTTCTGGCAGCAGTCATCACTATCTTACTGGGCATTTTCGTCACTGTTAAGAAGTGCTACAAGTTATATATGAGCAACTCTACAAGAAAGAAGTCAAAACACCAGTAAGCTGATACACATAGTTCTACACGAGCAACTCTACAAGAAAAGTCAAAATACCAGTAAGGTGATAAACTTAATTCTACATGAGCAACTCTACAAGAAAGAAGTCAAAACACCAGTAAGGTGATATACATAATTCTACAGAGCAACTCTACAAGAAAGAAGTCAAAACACCAGAAAGGTGATAAACTTAATTCTACAGAGCAACTCTACAAGAAAGAAGTCAGAACACCAGTAAGGTGATAAACTTAATTCTACAGAGCAACTCTACAAGAAAGAAGTCAAAATACCAGCAAGGTGATAAACTTAATTCTACAGAGCAACTCTACAAGAAAGAAGTCAAAACACCAGCAAGGTGACACACATTGAAAAGACATTGACTGTACAAACATTGTTATGAGATCTCTCCACCCCATCCCTGCACCCAGGATAATAAACAGTTGTAAATGTAGGATTGGACATACCCAAGTGATGTTGCTAAACTACAAGCTAATGTTTTTCTGTTCAGTTTTGTTATAAATAAATTATAAATAATTACACATTGTTATGCAGTGAATATACCCATTAGATTGCACATAATTAGATTAGCATTGGTACAAGCAATGACAAGCACCTTTACTTTCACTTTGCCAACATTTCCTACCACTTCAGGTATCCAGTGAATTATCAAGTGACTTTCAGGAGATTGGTCGTGCAGGTAGACAACGGTACAACATGCAATGCTCACACAATTGGTCACTCTTGTAGACACAACAGATAGAACATTCAATGCTCAGTCGATTGGTCACTCTTGCAGACACAACATTAAACACTTGTTAAATGGGCCACCTTTGTAGACATAACAGATACAACGTCCAACACTCATGGGCCCCTGTGTAGACATAACAGATACAACGTCCAACACTCATGGGCCCCTTTGTAGACATAACAGATACAACATACAACACTCATGGGCCCCTTTGTAGACATAACAGATACAACATCCAACACTCATGGGCCCCTTTGTAGACATAACAGATACAACATCCAACACTCATGGGCCCCTTTGTAGACATAACAGATACAACATCCAACACTCATGGGCCCCTGTGTAGACATAACAGATACAACATCCAACACTCATGGGCCCCTTCGTAGACATAACAGATACAACGTCCAACACTCAAAAACTTGTGTTTTGCGTTCGCTCACTTTGAACTTAAGCGTAGTCCACACATACAACTTCTAGTGCACTGGGCTGAATTTTGCATGTGGATTAGCTTTCCCTATTACTAATGTCCCTCGCCATGAGGTGAACCCACTCTGACTTCAGAGGTACCCATAATTTACGTCCAGGACAGGTTCCAACAGTCTTGTTTGCTCAGGGTAGGCAAAGTGCAGTACAAGAAAGAAAAGGCTTTTTGTATGCTGTATTAAATCAAGAATAAATGATTACTCAAATATATCCAGGCCATGGTCATTAGGCATCTAAAGCTGGGGTTGTGCCGACAGAAAGATTTCACAGGGACTCTGTGACTGTCCTGGTGATAACATTGCTCCATATTCTAACAGTACTAGAGACTAGGTGTGTTGTGTATTTTAGCCAAAATATGATTCTTCTTCTTCTGATGCATTCATCCAGATTTTTTTTTTCGGACGTGACTGCGTTGTGCCTGTTTACAGCAGAGCTGCGTTCTTGCGCCGTTAGGCCGACACATCCGACTTCTGCGGGCATTTGTTGACCGGGTTAACCTTCCCGGGGAAATATGATTCATTCATTCACTTCATATGATATTCCAGGTGTTTGTAGAGTCTCACTACACTTTGTATGTAGAAGAAATTTGAACAATGAAGCACATGACATAATAAAGATGTGCTCCACAGTCCATTGTGAAGCAATATGCAGCGAATGGCTGTCATCTGCTGGAGTAATTCTTTGCATTCCAAACAGACACTCTGCACAAGGTATTTGACAATATGAAAAGACGTGTACAGTCAAGTCTTGAAGGCTGTGGTGGACATTTCCAACACTTGTTATAATGAATACTTCATTAGTACTTTCCAGCTTCCCCAAAACAACATGAGACCATAGCAGTGACTATTGTAACTAATTTAAATAAATTGTTAGCACATTTTTTTATGACACCATGTACTTTATTTTTCTAATTTGTTCTACATGCAAACACCGGTATAATTCTGCAGTATGCACCTGGCAAGATGCCGTGAAAATGCCAGGCAATAAATCATGCAACCTACTGTTTATAGCTTGTGTGTAGAATACCGTATGGGTACCTCTGAAGTCAGAGTGGGTTCACCTCATGGCGAGGGACATTAGTAATAGGGAAAGCTAATCCACATGCAAAATTCAGCCCAGTGCACTAGAAGTTGTATGTGTGGACTACGCTTAAGTTCAAAGTGAGTTAACACAAAAACACAAGTGTTTGAGTGTTGGACATTGTTATGTCTGTTATGTCTACAAATGGGCCCATGAGTGTTGGATGTTGTATCTGTTGTGATCCCCTATATATGATAAATGAGGCCCTGGTGCAGACAACAAGCACACAAGATAGTGTGAATGGCCCTCCATTACCCCATCACTGCAGCAAGGTAATTAGCTGACAGCATTCTTCAGACTGAATGAGAAGAGGCTAATTGGTGTACCTGTATGCACACAAAGAGGTGTTCATAACTTCAAGTGTGGAGTTTAAGACTCTACATCATAGATAAATCATGTTTGTGAATGCTTCTTGCAGCATTTATTGTCAACACAATTAAACAACCATCAAGTTCAGGAGACTTGAACACAAATAAATAAAGGTTTGCAAATTGTAACAAGGTGCACTGACAGAGCTAACCAGGTCAATCCAAATCCTTATCTCTCTCTCTCTCTCTCCCCCTCCCTGTCTCTGTGTGGGTTTGTGGGGGCTATGTAGGTGGGTGCGGAGATGAATGGGTTTGTGGGTGGAGGGATGTTAGGATGGATAGGGTGTGTGGGTGGGTGAGGGATGTGTGGGAGGAGGATGTGTATTTGGGTTGGTGTGTTTGCATGGGTGTTGGTGGGTAGTGGGATGTGTGGGTGTTGGCTGGTGGGGGATATGTGGATGTTGGTAGGTGGGGGATGTATTTTTGCGTGGGAGATGTGTGTGTTGGTGGGGGAATATGTGTCAGTGGGGATGTGTGTGTGGTTTTGGGGTGTGTGGGTGGTTGTGGAATGTGTGGGGGGGGGGGGGGGGGGGGGGGGGGAATGTGTGTGTGGATGGAAAGATGTGTGGGTATGGATGGTTGATGTGTGAGTGGGTGAGGGATATGTGTGTGTTGGTGTGGGATGTGCATGTGGTTGGAGGGTGTGTGGGTGGGTGGAGCATGTGTGTGTTGGTGAGCTTGAGTGGATTGGGGTATGTGTGAGTGGGTGGAAAGATGCGTGTGGATGGGTGAGGGATGTGTAAGTAGGTGGGTGGGTGGTGGGATCTGTGGGTGGGTGGGGGATGAGTGGGAGATGTGTGGGTATGAGTAGGTATGGGTGGGTGATGTGGGAGTAGGTGAGGGATGTGTGTGTGTGGGTTGGTGCAGGATGTGTGTGTGGGAGGGGGGATATGTCACATAACATGAGAATATACATTGTTTATGCTTACAACATTCATTTGACAATATTTTTTTTCCTATGTGAATGCATCATGCACTGTTGATGAACGAAAGATGAGTGACTGGAAGGGCTGAATGTAAGAAACGCCTACGCGCCTAATTTGTTACCCTTTGAAAATAAAGATCAATAAAGATAAAGATCCCTCCCTCTCTCTCTCTCTCCCCCTCCCTCACCCCACTCTCACTCTCTCTCTCCCTCACCCACAACACAAACACATGCCCATAAACATTGGCTAGGCAAAAAATTTACTCCGGGGGAGAAGAACAGCAAAGAGGTGTAGCCATTATATTAGATAAGCAAACATCAAATTCTGTCAAAGGATATTGGGCTGTGTCAGACAGAGTTCTATTAGTAAAATTAAACGGAAGACCTTTTAAAATAAATGTAATTCAAGTATATGCCCCAACAAGTGAAAGCAGTGAAGAAAGTATAAGGAATTTTATAATGACATGGAGTCTGCTTTGAAGAACTGTAAAAAATCAGAAATAAATATCATAATGGGTGATTTCAACGCAAAAATAGGAAAGCAAAGCGATGGATGCAGTGTAGGCAACCATGGTTTGGGAGAGAGAAATGAAAGAGGTTACAGACTTGTAGAATGGGCAAAAGAACAAGAAATGGTTGTAGGAAACACCTGGTTTAAACAACATCCTAGAAGATTATGGACATGGAGGAGTCCAGACAGCAGGATTAAAAACCAGATAGATTACATCCTGATAAGCAAAAGGTTTCGAAATGCATTAACAGTTGTAAAAACAGTTCCAAATGCAGACTGTTACAGTGATCACAGATTAATTACTGGCACATTGAGGGTAAAATTAAAGAAAGTTAAGTATACAGCAGGAAACCCTAAATATGACTTGTGCAAATTGAAAACTGACAAAGAAATACAAGATAATTTTAACATAGAAGTAAAGAACAAATTTGATTTATTGTCTGATCTAGAGATCCTATTTCAAGATGTAGATGATCAATGGGAAATGCTGAAGAATTCAATCAGTTGTGCAGCAGAAAAAACTATTCCAAAAGTAAAGAAAGTGGGCCGTAAGACATGGATGACTGAAGAAATTTTACAACTAATGGAAACAAGAAGACAGAACAAAAATAATCCTGCCAAATATGAAGAAATTCACAGAAAAGTCAGAACCTTATGTAAGGAGGCTAAAGAAACATGGCTTGAGAAAAATTGCAGAGAAATTGAAAAACAACACAACAGTAAAAATGCGAAACTAATGCACAAAAGAATTCAGGAGATTACTAATCAAAGAACACGTACATCAGCAGGCTGCCTAAAGACAAAAGATGGAAGAGTCATAATAGAAAAAGATCAGATTTTACATGTATGGTCAGATTACGTGAAAAACCTTTATGACGATAACAGAGACGAACAATATATTGTTCAAAATAACAATGAAGGGCCAGCAATTTTGAAGATGGAGGTTCAGAATGCTCTTAATCATATGAAATCTGGCAAAACCCCCGGTCCAGACAGCGTCACAACAGAAATGATTAATGCTTTAGAAGAATATGGAATAGATAAAGTTACCAGTCTGCTTAATACAATATATGATACTGGAAATATACCTCATGAGTTATGTAATTCTGTATTTATTGCAATCCCAAAGACATCAGGAGCCTTGGAATGTGATCAACATCGAACAATTAGTATAATGAGTCACATCACGAAGATTTTGCTAAAAATTATCATGCAAAGAGTTAGGAGGAAAATACAACCTGAAATAGGAGAAGAACAATGTGGGTTTGTAGTAGGCAAGGGTACAGTAAATGCTGTGTATATACTGAGAACCGTAATCGAACGTTCTATAGAAGTAAACAAAGATCTACACCTTTGCTTTATTGACTACACAAAGGCTTTTGATAAAGTGAGACATGTCAACATGATAAGGATGCTTGAAGATCTACAAATTGATGGGAAAGACCTTAGACTTGTAAAAAACATATATTGGAAACAACAAGCTGCCATAAGAGTTGATAATGAAGTAAGCCAATATCAGCCTATTAAGAGAGGTGTGAGACAGGGATGTGTAATGTCTCCAGATCTGTTTTCCCTGTACAGTGAAAATATTTTCAGAAATATTGAAAATATGGAAGGAATCAACATTGGGGGACGATGCATCAATAACATTAGATATGCAGATGATACAGTCTTGATTGCAGACAATGAACAGGACCTGCAAAATTTAGTAGATGCGGTTGTTACACACAGTGAACAACAAGGGTTAGAATTAAATTGTAAAAAGACACAGATTATGGTCGTCACTAGGAAGAACGAAATACCACAGTGTAATATACAAGTAAATGGGAATATTCTTCAACAAGTGAATAGGTACAATTATCTCGGAACAGTAATAACATCTGATGGGAGATGCCTTGAAGAGATTAGAACAAGAATCGCCATGGCAAAAGTAGCCTTTAGCAAGATGAAAAACATACTGACCAATAAAAAGATGTCAATTGAAACGAGAAAAAGAGTGTTGAGATGCTACATAGAACCTGTACTTTTATATGGATGTGAAGCTTGGACAATGAGCAGCCAGGCTGAAAAACATCTGATGGCTGTAGAAATGTGGTTTCTGAGGAAAATGCAAAGAATACCATGGACAGCCAGAAAGACCAATGAACAAGTCCTTCAAGAAACAAATGAAGATCGTAAACTGATCAGAGACATTAGACGTAGACAGTCACAATTTTTTGGGCATGTTATGAGAAGAAATGATTTGGAGAACTTGGTGACAACTGGTAAGATCGAGGGGAACAAACCAAGGGGAAGACCTAGAAACAAGTATCTGGATGGCTTGGCCTTGTGGCATGGTCGAGACAGAAACACGGAACTGATCCACGACTCTGTTGATCGAGTGAGATGGCAGAACATGACCGCCCACGCTTACCGGCATGGCACATGACAACAGAAACAATTATCTAATAATTAACAGTGGTAGGCAAGACATGCCACAGATTGCAGAAAAATATATCAAATACAAGAGGGGAGAATGATATATAACCTTGTACAAACACTTCCCATTACTGACAAGAGGGGGGGCCCTCATCAAACTATAGGTGCATGTTTCATAACAACTCTCTCTCTCTCTCTCTCTCTCTCTCTCTCTCTCTTTCTCTCTCTCTCTCTCTCTCTCTCTCTCTCTCTCTCTCTCTGAGTCTGCATATGTGAGTGACAGAGAGACACGGTCAGCTAAACCAAGTGAGCGTGTCTGATCAACAACTGGAGATGTACAGCCTCTCTAACCATGGATGGGCAATCTGGACTTAAGAGACCCCACGGGGAAAGCACAACTATGGGCAAGCTAGACTTAAGAGACCCCACAGTGGAAGCACAAGTATGGGGAAGCTGGATTTAAGAGACCCCACAGTGGAAGCACAAGTATGGGGAAGCTGGACTTAAGAGACCCCTCAGTGGAAGCACAAATATGGGGAAGCTGGACTTAAGCGATCCCACAGTGGAAGCACAAGTATGGGGAAGCTGGACTTAAGAGACCCCTCAGTGGAAGCACAAATATGGGGAAGCTGGACTTAAGTGATCCCACAGTGGAAGCACAAGTATGGGGAAGCTGGACTTAAGAGGCCCCACAGTGGAAGCACAAGTATGGGGAAGCTGGACTTAGGAGACCCCACAGTGGAAGCACAAGTATGGGGAAGCTGGACTTAGGAGACCCCACAGTGGAAGCACAAGTATGGGGAAGCTGGACTTAGGAGACCCCAGTGGAAGCACAAATATGGGGAAGCTGGACTTAAGAGACCCCACAGTGGAAGCACAAGTATGGGGAAGCTGGACTTAAGCGACCCCTCAGTGGAAGCACAAGTATGGGGAAGCTGGACCCCACAGTTGAAGCACAAGTATAGGGAAGCTGGACTTAAGAGACCCCACAATGGAAGCACAAGTAAGGGAAGCTGGACTTAAGCGAACCTACAGTGGAAGCACAAGTATGGGGAAGCTGGACTTAAGAGACCCCACAGTGGAAGCACAAGTATGGGGAAGCTGGACTTAGGAGACCCCACAGTGGAAGCACAAGTAAGGGAAGCTGGACTTAAGCGACTTTGCGACTTTGGGGGCTGCGTGGTCTTGAGGTATGGTGTCCGCCTCGAGTGCTGGTGGTCCCTGGTTCAGGCCCCCGGTGAGGGCCGGGATTTTTTCACATGGACTTCTAGTAATAAAATTTCCCCTGGTCTCTGGGTAGTGAGATCGGACGCCCGTGTGTATTGTTGCGCACGTAAAAAATACCTTGGCAGTTGGAAATCGAAAAAGAGTAGCCGAACAGCGCTGCCCGGGGAAAATTTCCAGTTAAAAATATACCCAAACTATTTCAGGATCCTCGCTGGTGCTACGAAGTTCGTGCACTGAGCTGAGTTTCTCCAATCTCAGGTTTGAGTTAGGAGAACGGAGCACTTATGGGTTACACCCATGTGCAGTGATGTTGATCCATCGAATAAAAACTAAAAACTAAATTTGGACTTAAGCGACCCAACAGAGGAAGATACTTCGTTTTCTTCTTCCTCTGCCTTCATCTGGAGTGGTTTTTTTTCAGATGTGATTGCGGTGTGTCTGGTTAGGCATCCTCAGGTCGAAACCCTCAGGCCAACACATCGAACTTTAGCATGCATTATTTTACCAGGTTAGCAATCCTGGGGGGGGGGGGTGGGGGGGGCCTCACTTTTGTGGTGCCGTCCACATACCAGCTGGTTTATTTCGAATGTTGCATAGGTCAAGATCAGCCCACAAGGGAAGGCATGGACAAGTCATGGCATTTTCCGCCATCCAGGGGGTGCTTCTATAGTTGTGCATGAGGTTACATAAACACAAGATAGCATCCACAAACTAGGCTAATGAGATGCATGGTTCCATCCACACTTTGGCCTACCAACTCTAGTGCAAGGGCCTGATAACCCTCCACAAGGGGTTGACAACTGTAATAGAGTGTGTTGACAGAACTATTATCAGAAAATCTAGAAACACACTTAAAACTCATCCGCACAATGGGCCTGAGCAAACATATTTAAGGAGAGAAATGGGAACAAGTATCAAATAATTAGAGCAGCTGTAGTACCAGCAACTAGGGAAGATTCCGGGGGGGTGCCTGGTCACAGGAATAATAGATTACCTGGTATCTGACACTGGTCACTAAAGAGAGCAGAATACAGGTATATGAATGATATCAACTCTCTCTCTCTCTCTCTCTCTCTCTCTCTCTCTCTCTCTCTCTCTCTCTCTCTCTCTCTCTCTCTCTCTCTCTCTCCAAAATGTTGTAACTGCATAATTTTCTGCCTACTTATTAATTACCATTTGACTCCTTGTATGGTGTGTGTCTAAAGCAGTGGTTCTCAACCGGTGGGGAATTCCCAGGGGGGAATTTTAGGGTTTCCAGGGGGAAATTAAGATTATTTCAAGATCGCGTTAATACAAGAACCGATTACTTGATATTGTTTTTCCCTTCATACTGTACGGTTCTGTATGTCTCACCCTTCTAAAATTCAATTTATAAAGTAAGTAGACCCACAAATCATGTTTTATGTGGACATCTAGACTTGTTTTAGTATGTACTATTAAATTTAGCTTCCATTATAAGGTATACTGTGTAGGGGTGGTGGCAGGATTTTTAGGTAGGAAATACGAAAGGGGGGAATGACGTTCTGAAAATATGGTGAAGGGGGGCACGGGCCAGAAAAGGTTGAGAACCACTGGTCTAGAGGGCTGTGACATCCACGTTAAGAGGACAAATAAAGCACTGTTAAGACATAAATATGTTGATAGGACACAGATAGGACATTATGTCGATAGGGCACAGGCAGAGACCAGAACAATTAAGTATAAGTCTTAAACAGACCCATGCTCCTAGGTTTTTTCTACCTCTGGGTGACACATCATGTTGATAGGACACAGTAGGACACAACTGTGTTAATATGACACAGGTAGGACATTAGGTGCCTCAGGGGGTCAAAACGGTGAATTTGTCAACCGCCTGTCTCATGCTCTTAAGGTCATGGGGTCACTTCGGATGGGGGGGGGGGGGGTGTGGTGGTTTACAGAGCTCCTGTTTTGTGTGATACTCCACATAGGCAGCTTGTGTCCTGCACCGAGGGTAACCAGATAGGGTAAAACCTGACTGCACCCAGGGTAGCTAGATAGGGTAAAACCTGATTCAATTAAACTGATACTCTCTCAGAGAAACATTTCAGCATTCTCCATGATGTTCTTAAGTAGTACATTCTCCATGTTCTTATGTAGTTTATTCTCCATGATGTTCTTATGTAGTTTATTCTCCATGATGTTCTTATGTAGTGTATTCTCCTGGATGTTCTTAAGTAGTACCTTCTCCTGGATATTCTTAAGTAGTACATTCTCCTAGATGTTCTTATGTAGTGTATTCTCCATGATGTTCTTAAGTAGTACATTCTCCATGATGTTCTTATGTAGTGTATTCTCCATGATGTTCTTAAGTAGTACATTCTCCTGGATGTTCTTATGTAGTGTATTCTCCATGATGTTCTTAAGTAGTACATTCTCCTGGATGTTCTTATGTAGTGTATTCTCCATGATGTTCTTAAGTAGTACATTCTCCTGGATGTTCTTATGTAGTGTATTCTCCATGATGTTCTTAAGTAGTACATTCTCCATGTTCTTATGTAGTGTATTCTCCTGGATGTTCTTAAGTAGTACATTCTCCTGGATGTTCTTATGTAGTGTATTCTCCATGATGTTCTTAAGTAGTACATTCTCCTGGATGTTCTTATGTAGTGTATTCTCCATGATGTTCTTAAGTAGTACATTCTCCTGGATGTTCTTATGTAGTGTATTCTCCATCATATTCTTAAGTAGTACATTCTCCATGTTCTTATGTAGTGTATTCTCCTGGATGTTCTTAAGTAGTACATTCTCCTGGATGTTCTTATGTAGTGTATTCTCCATGATGTTCTTAAGTAGTACATTCTCCATGATGTTCTTATGTAGTGCATTCTCCATTATGTTCTTAAGTAGTACATTCTCCTGGATGTTCTTATGTAGTGTATTCTCCATGATGTTCTTAAGTAGTACATTCTCCATGATGTTCTTATGTAGTGTATTCTCCATGATGTTCTTAAGTAGTACATTCTCCATGATGTTCTTAAGTAGTACTTTCTCCTAGATGTTCTTATGTAGTATATTCTCCTGGATATTCTTAAGTAGCACATTCCAATTTTCAAAAAAAAAATAATTCAAAATTCGGTCTCGTCAAACCTGCTTCCTCAGCGTCGGTTATTGTTGAGATCCGTGGTTGTGTGGATTGTTAGTCCTAATTCATACTGGTTTTATTGGTTCCGCTCTTTGTCGGATAAAGTTCTTTTGTGCTGTCTGGTTATTTTCTTTTGTTTTATGTTGTGTTGTTCTCACCGGGGCTGGTCAGAGTCACGTTCAGTTCTCATAAGGACTCGATATTGGCAAAGGTAGTGAATTTAAGTGAGGTCTCAAATGGTTCCCCTTGTCAGCTGCCCGCCCTCCTCTACGTTCGCTTTCTTGTTTTCGTCATCGGTGTATGGGTTGGTGCGACAACAAGACGACCAGGTCTCCCTGTCATCCCCGTTCAGGAGCCCTTCCGTAAGAGCCAACTCACCATCCTGCCAATCACCTCGCCACTCTGTTTTTTTTTTTTTAAATAAAATAAACATATAGACAAAAAAGTATATACAATGTAGGGAGGTTATGCGGCCTTCCCAGTTCTGCAGATGAACTGTCTGACCAGCCGCTGTATTTCTGGGTTGCTGTTTGTGTGTAGGCACACCGTCACTGTCAATGGAGTCCCAGTTTTGAGGAAGTAATCTCTCAGCTCCCTTCGTTCACTGTTGTACTTGTCGCATGCTAATAGATAGTGTTCAATGGTGTTGTTTTCTAGGCATGCTCTGCAGAATGGGTTTTCTCTTGTGTCTTTCCAGTTACCTGGTCTGATTTTCCACAGCTGTCTGTTTGCCGGTGCTTTCATGTTGGTCTTGACTTGTGGCTTGTAGCTGGGTTTGCCCAGTACTTGGTATGCATGATGACCTTTAGCGCTGACTCGCCACTGTTTCCTCCATTCCTGGAGAATGTAGTTTTTGATGATATTCTTCCCTTCTACTTTGCCTAGGCATGTGATTTTATTATTGCTGGTTAGTCCTCGTTTCGCCGCTCTGTCTGCTTGTTCGCTTCCCGGGATACCCCTGTGTCTCTTAGCTGACCTAAGAGCAGCACTCCATGGTCTATGCCAGAAATCCAAAAAAGTTGTAATACAGTGGATCCCATCACATTGCAGTATACCTGGAAATGAAGAGGCTGACAGACTAGCAAAAGAGGGCGGACGACTACCACAGCCTGACATAGACATTACCTACAATGAGGCAAAGAGGTTTATAAAAAAGCACTTATAGAACCAAATGGGAATCAGAGAAACCAGAAAGATGATGCATATTACAAACTCAACCAAAGAGAACAAGTAGCAATCTTCAGACTCCGCACAGGACATAACAGGCTGAAATACCACTTGTTCAATAAACTAAAGATAGGAGATACAGATCAATGTAATTGTGGAACTGGTAAAATGACAGCTAAACATTTGCTGCAGAAGTGCCCAGTATATGCAGAAAAGAGAAAGATATTTTGGCCCACACCTGCTTCATTTGAGGACAAGCTCTAAGGACATATCAACAAGCTCAAGTTAACTGCAGCTTACTTTAACTACATTCAGGTTGACATCTAAAGGTGCATGAAGATGTATTTAGACTGCCACACTTCATACCACAGGTATGTCGGTTACAAAAACATTTCAGAGGCATGAAATGGAATATTGCTTGGATAGCAAATCCATGTGGAAAGTCAGAATCAAAAGCTCACTGTGTGGGCTTCATAAAGGGTGGGAAAAGTGTCCTAGTGGCACAAAATGGAATATTGCTTGGGTAGCAAATCCATTACATGGAAAGTACGAATCGAAAGCTCACTGTGTGGATGTCATCTGCAGACTGCATTCTTCTGGTTTCCGGAGGAACAGCCTACGGTGAACGGAAGGCCCAATATACGGAAGTGAGGCTAAGCAGCCATGTGCAAGACATGATGATTCCTTGGGTGAGCCTAGTAGCAGAGCGCTGTGTGTCGGCTCTGCAATTATGGAAGCCTCCTTGGATGGTGGGGAATGACCATGGTCTGCCCCTGCCTTCCCTTGAGGGCTGACCAGGATGTCTTTAGCTGTTCTAAATGGGCCAGCTGGGATGGAGGATAACACAACAGTGAGAGTCAAATGTCCTAAGAAACCCCCGGGAAGGTTAACCCGGTCAACAAATGCCCGCAGAAGTCGGATGTGTCGGCCTAATAGCGCAAGAACTCAGCTCTGCTGTAAACAGGCATAACGCAATCACGTCCGACAAAAAACTCTGGATGAATGAAGAAGAAGAAGAAGAAGAAGAAGAAGAAGAAGAAGAAGAAGAAGAAGAAGAAGAAGAAGAAGAAGAAGAAGAAGAAGAAGAAGATTTTTTTGGGCATGTTATGAGAAGAAATAAATGTCAGAACTTAGTGACAACTGGCAAGATTGAGAGGAAAAGAACAAGGGAAGGCAGAAAGGTAAATATCTAGATGGCTTGGCCATACTTCATAACCTAGACAAAAACACAGAGCAGATCCACGACTCTGGTGAGCTTGTGAGGTACAAAACATAACCACCCAAGGTTATCATCACGGCACATGATGATAATGAACACAGAGCTGATGTATGACTCTGGTGAGCGTGTGAGATACAAAACATAACCACCCAAGGTTATCATCACGGCACATGATGATAATGAACACATGGGTGATGTTACTGTATATTTGTTACTATAACTGAGAGATCATCAACACCGCTAAACAACGCTGCCTGGGTGTCTATAGTAACAATAAACACCGCCATAGAGTGGGAAAGACAATTCTGTTCAAAATGTTGCAGTTGTGTTTGTATCTAATGGTGCTCTCATCATTTCTAGTGTCCAAAGTGTGCACTGAGGTACTGATGACGTCCATCCAATTATATATTTTAGTGTCCAAAGTGTGCACTGAGGTACTGATGACGTCCATCCAATTATATATTTTAGTGTCCAAAGTGTGCACTGAGGTACTGATGACGTCCATCCAATTATATGTTTTAGTGTCCAAAGTGTGCACTGAGGTACTGATGACGTCCATCCAATTATATATTTTAGTGTCCAAAGTGTGCACTGAGGTACTGATGACGTCCATCCAATTATATATTTTAGTGTCCAAAGTGTGCACTGAGGTACTGATGACATCCATCCAATTATATGTTTTAGTGTCCAAAGTGTGCACTGAGGTAATGACAACATCCATTCAATTATGTTTTAGTGTCCAAAGTGTGCACTGAGGTACTGATGACATCCATCCAATTATATGTTTTAGTGTCCAAAGTGTGCACTGAGGTAATGACGACATCCATCCAATTATATGTTTTAGTGTCCAAATTGTGGACTGAGGTACTGACTACATCCATCCAATTATATGTTTTAAGGTCCAAATTGTGCACTGAGGTACTGATGACATCCATCCAATTATAAATTTTAGTGTCCAAATTGTGCACTGAGGTACTGATGACATCCATCCAATTATATGTTTTAGTGTCCAAAGTGTGCACTGAGGTACTGACAACATCCATCCAATTATATGTTTTAGTGTCCAAAGTGTGCACTGAGGTACTGATGACATCCATCCAATTATATGTTTTAGTGTCCAAAGTGTGGACTGAGATACTGACGGCATCCATCCAATTATATGTTTTAAGGTCCAAATTGTGCACTGAGGTACTGGTGACATCCATCCAATTATATGTGTTAGTGTCCAAAGTGTGCACTGAGGTACTGACAACATCCATCCAATTATATGTTTTAGTGTCCAAAGTGTGCACTGAGGTACTGATGACATCCATCCAATTATATGTTTTAGTGTCCAAAGTGTGGACTGAGATACTGACGACATCCATCCAATTATATGTTTTAAGGTCCAAATTGTGCACTGAGGTACTGATGACATCCATCCAATTATAAATTTTAGTGTCCAAATTGTGCACTGAGGTACTGATGACATCCATCCAATTATATGTTTTGGTGTCCAAGGTGTGCACTGAGGTACTGATGACATTCATCCAATTATATGTTTCTAGTGTCCAATGTGTGCACTGAGGTACTGATGACATCCATCCAATTATATGTTTTAGTGTCCAAAGTGTGGCCTGAGGTACTGATGACATCCATCCAATTATATGTTTTAAGGTCCAAAGTGTGCACTGAGGTACTGATGACATCCATCCAATTATATGTTTTAGTGTCCAAAGTGTGCACTGAGGTACTGATGACATCCATCCAATTATATGTTTTAGTGTCCAAAGTGTGCACTGAGGTACTGATGACATCCATCCAATTATGTTTTAGTGTCCAAAGTGTGTACTGAGGTACTGATGACATCCATCCAATTATATGTTTTAGTGTCCAAAGTGTGCACTGAGGTACTGACGACATCCATCCAATTATATGTTTTAGTGTCCAAAGTGTGCACTGAGGTACTGACGACATCCATCCAATTATATGTTTTAGTGTCCAAAGTGTGCACTGAGGTACTGACGACATCCATCCAATTATATGTTTTAGTGTCCAAAGTGTGTACTGAGGTACTGATGACATCCATCCAATAATATGTTTTAAGGTCCAAATTGTGCACTGAGGTACTGATGACATCCATCCAATTATAAATTTTAGTGTCCAAATTGTGCACTGAGGTACTGATGACATCCATCCAATTATATGTTTTAAGGTCCAAAGTGTGCACTGAGGTACTGATGACATCCATCCAATTATATGTTTTGGTGTCCAAGGTGTGCACTGAGGTACTGATGACATTCATCCAATTATATGTTTCTAGTGTCCAATGTGTGCACTGAGGTACTGATGACATCCATCCAATTATATGTTTTAGTGTCCAAAGTGTGGCCTGAGGTACTGATGACATCCATCCAATTATATGTTTTAAGGTCCAAAGTGTGCACTGAGGTACTGATGACATCCATCCAATTATATGTTTTAGTGTCCAAAGTGTGCACTGAGGTACTGATGACATCCATCCAATTATATGTTTTAGTGTCCAAAGTGTGCACTGAGGTACTGATGACATCCATCCAATTATATGATTTAGTGTCCAAAGTGTGCACTGAGGTACTGATGACATCCATCCAATTATATGTTTTAGTGTCCAAAGTGTGCACTGAGGTACTGATGACATCCATCCAATTATATGTTTTAGTGTCCAAAGTGTGCACTGAGGTACTGATGACATCCATCCAATTATATGTTTTAGTGTCCAAAGAGTGCACTGAGGTTGTCACAGACTCACATAGGGACGGTACAAATATAAACGTAAGGGATACTGGCGAAGGGAGAGTAATCCTGCAAAAGGGAAAGAACCGAGTCACTCGAAGGCTTGAATAATCCAGAGCCTTCTCGAAGGACCGGTCAGTTTGTCCACAGCCCCGTGGACACTGATGGGGCCCGCCGACTGCGGGGTCCACGAGAAACTCAGGGAGAGTTGCCACCCGTCCCAGACGAGCCCCCAAATAGCCTGTCACCGTCCTAGATCTCTAGGGGATTGAAACTCGGGCTCATACAGGCAACAAACTCCGTTAGATACAATTTAGCATCATTTAGTTACATGTATATTACAGTACGCGAAGCGAGTTTTCACACGCCAGCATTCAGTACATGGCATATCACAGGAGTTGTTTATAATGAACATGGTTAACACAATAACTCTAGCAGCTATCTACACATATGTCTAAGACCCCTTAATACAATTGGGTCTACTATCAAGTCCCCTTAAGGTAAGCACTGTTGCTTCCTCGATGTCCAGTCCCTGTCTGACTGTTCCACACGTGTCGCAATCCGACTCGGGTGGCAACTCTCCCTGAGTTTCTCGCGGGCCCCATCAGTGTCCACGGGCTGTGGACACACTGACCGGTCCTTCGAGAAGGCTCTGGATTATTCAAGCCTTCGAGTGACTCGGTTCTTTCCCTTTTGCAGGATTACTCTCCCTTCGCCAGTATCCCTTACGTTTATATTTGTACCGTCCCTATGTGAGTCTGTGACAGAGGTACTGATGACATCCACCCAATTATATGTTTCTAGAGTCCAAATTGTGAACTAAGGTAATGATGACATCCATCCAATTATATGTTTTAGTTATTGCATCATGCTGGATGAGAGCTTATCAATATTCACAAATGATTTCTGTGTATTAATCTGTTGGTCTCAGAGCTCTCCTAATCTTCTCCATGACCTGGTATACAGAGTAAATGAACTCTAACCTTTGACCTCCCATGTCCTCAGACACAAGCAAGAATGGGCAGATGCAGTCTACTGCTGGTTGGTGTGACCTTGACCCTGATGATGACCTACAGTGATGCCAAGACAGTGGTGTTCTACCCCCCTCCAGTTACCAGCTACTTCATCTACCACACAAAGATCGCCGGGACACTAGCCCGCCTGGGCCACGATGTCTACATCTGCGTACCACATTACCTGATCCAGCGAAATTTAGTCAATGACAAGTCTGTGAAAATACTGGAATATGGAGAAAATCTGGGTGATATAGCCGGCAATCTCATGAAAAACTCCAACTTTTTGGAAAGATTTTGGGCCGGGGAAGATGCACACCAAGTTGAGGTAATGGTGCTCGCTGGAAAAGGATTTGGCAAAGTCATAGACGAGGTTCTTTCTGACAAATCATTCGTGGAGAAGATCAGAAGTCTGAAGCCTGACTTGCTGGTTCTGGACTCCATACCGTTCAATATGAACATTATTGTGCTGCCTTATATGCTGGACATCCCCTATGCTCTAGTGGGAACCATACACGATGTGGTACTGTCCAAAGTACCATACAGCCCTGCCACCCCAACATTCTTAGTTAAACCCAACAGCCTGTCATTTTTCAGCCGGCTGCAACACTTCTTTTGGTACATTGCTCAAATCAATTTTGACTTGTTTTATGACAGCAGTAGCGTGTCCAGATTTGCCCCACATAAACCGTACAAATCTATCAATGACCTAGCCGCCAATGCTGAATTGTTCATCGTTGAAATTGACCACATACTGGACTACCCCAGGCCAACACTGCCCAACACTAAACTGATTGGGGCGTCATCTCCATCTCCTGCTAAACCACTGGTCGGAGACTTCCTGAAGTTTGTCAACGAGTCCAAGAACGGAATCATCGTCATGACATTTGGGGGAACTATAGTGAACCTGCCTCCACACTTCACATCTAAAATGGTTTCTGCTTTCAAACAACTTGACCTCAGAGTGGTGTGGAGGGTGAACATGACCTCCCCCGACCCTACACAAATCATGACCTCCATGTGGATACCGCAAAATGACCTTCTGGGACATGAGAAAACCAAACTGTTTATTTCCCACTGTGGGAAGAATGGACAATATGAGGCCCTCTACCAAGGAGTGCCCATACTCTGCATGCCTATGTTTGGAGATCAGGGTTACAACTCAGAAAGAGTCCAGGTTAAGGACCTTGGCCTTCGTGCTGACATGCGCCATGCTAGAACAGATGAGTTGGTGTCCAAGATGAAAGAAATCATCTACAATGCAAAATACAGAAACAACATGAAGAAAGCTTCCCGCCTTTACAGAGAGCTCTACAAGAATCCCAGCCAAGAAGCTGCTTACTGGCTGGATCACGTGATGAAATATGGCGGAGACTACATGAGGTCACCAGGCCAGCAGATGCCGTGGTATCAGCTGTATGTATTAGATGTGATTGGGTTTCTTCTCACCATGGTCATACTACTTGTATTTATCACCTGTTTCATCACTAAGCAATTCCTGAAGTGTTGTGGCTTTCAGCAAAAGAAAGTCAAAGCAAAAACTGAGTAACGGCTTGAGAAGACACAAAGACATCTGCACGTCTTCCAGCACAACGCCAGCAGAGACAACAATCATTCTACGTACAGTCAACACAACAACATGGCAGCAGACAGACAGGACACAGAGACAGGCCAGACAATGATGGAGACACTCAACTGACTGACTGGCACATTGCCATTTTGACAGATGATAGTTTGTAAAAATGGAGTTATACCTCTCCATAACACAAAGCCTGGGCTGAATTTAGAGATCATGTGTTGCCCATGCAGCATGATCCCTCTCTCGGCCTGTCTAGTTTACTCCAGAGGAAAGGTAACACCAATAGTCCGGAACAAGACAAGCTACACTAAACTAAGGGCAAACTAAACAAGTGTTGTTTGTCCATCAAGAATGATGATGACCATTCATTTCATCCAGTGGGGTTGAAAGTATGGAGCCATGAGTTCTAAGATGGCTGATAAGGCCTATTTTGGCTCGAAATGTTCTTTGACAATGTGGACAAAGAATGCTTGACGTTTCTGGAGGAGGATTTTCTGCAGTGGTTTTTCTGCTCTGTCTTTTCTTCACAGCTCTTGCAGTTCTGGTTGCCTCACAAGTGACTCCATCCTTGCGTAATGATGTACGCCACGAGTTTCAGTCTCTGGCTGCAGTCTCCCAGGTGTCATGATTAATTCCAAAAGCATTCAGTGAGATTTTCAGAGTGTCTTTAAAGCGTTTCCTCTGGCCGCCTTGGGAGCGTTTACCACAACGCAACTCGCCGTAAAAAATTCGTTTAGGGAGCCTGTGATCTGGCATGCGAGTCAAGTGACCAGCCCAGCGAATCTGATTCTTCATTAGTAGAGTGTGGATACTGGGCATGGACGCTCTTTCTAGGACTTCAGTGTCTGGGATCTTGTCTTGCCATTTAATCTTCAGTAACTTCCTAAGGCAGACTGTGTGGAAGTGGTTTAATTTCCTAGCGTGTCGCTGATAAACAGTCCAGGTTTCACAAGCATATAGCAGTGTGGATAATACAACTGCTTTGTAGACTTTCAGCTTTGTTTGCAGGCTTATTCCATTTCTGTCCCATACATTCTTGTACAGTCTGCCAAACTGCCTTGGAGATTCTTGCATTCACTTCATCATCAATTGTGGCAGCTTGTGACACAGTGCTGCCAAGATAGGTGAATTTGTCCACAACACTTAGACTATGACCATTCACTTTGATATTCGGCACAGTGTGATTATTCCCTGGAGCTGGCTGGTACATAACTACAGTTTTCTCCAAATTGATATTGAGCCCAAAGTTGGCACAGGCATGTGAGAAAGCTGAAACATTATGTTGCATGTCCGCCTCTGAGTTGGCGTATAGAGCGCAATCATCAGCAAACAGGAGCTCTCTGACGGTGTCGCTGTCAATTTTGGTTTTAGCTTTCAGCCTTCTGAGATTGAATAACTTTCCATCCATGCGGTAGTTGGTGTCTATTCCAATGCCATTGTTCTCGAAGGCATTCGTCAGCATAGCTGAAAACATGAGGCTGAACAGTGTTGGTGCCAGGACACATCCTTGTTTCACTCCATTGGTGACAGGAAAGGGCTCAGACAGTTCACCATTTTCCTGTACTCTTGCCTGCATGCCATCATGAAATAGCCGCACTATTTGGACAAACTTTCGTGGACAGCCATATTTTGCCATAATCTTCCACAGTCCTTCTCTGCTGACTGTATCAAAAGCCTTGGTAAGGTCAATGAAAGTGGAGAACATTTCGCAGTTCTGTTCCTGACATTTCTCTTGCAGCTGCCTTGCAGAGAAAATCATGTCAACAGTTCCACGTTCTTTTCTGAAGCCACACTGGCTCTCGGGAAGAAGACCTTGATCGAGATGGGCCGTGAGGCGATTGAGAAGAATTCTGGTGAGTATCTTCCCTGCAATTGAAAGCAAGGAGATACCTCGGTGGTTGTCACAGGATTGGCGGTTTCCTTTTTGTTTGTAAAGGTGGACTATTGACGCGTCCTTGAAATCTTGTGGCATGGTCTCGTTCACCCATATGTTTGTAAAGACTTGGTGAAGCTGCTCTGTTAGGACCGGCCCACCTGCCTTGTATATCTCTGCCGGGATGGAGTCCGGACCAGGTGCCTTGCCGCTGGAGAGTTGCTGGATGGCTTTGTTTACTTCCACTATGGTTGGCAGGTCATCAAGTGTATCATTGATGGGAACTTGAGGAAGGCAGTTGATGGTTTCATCATCGAAGAAGGAAGTTGCATTTAAGATGTTGCTGAAATGTTCTGCCCAGCGCTGAAGGATGTCTTTCTTATCGGTGACCAATGTTCCCCCATCTGCACTGAGGAGGGGAGCTGTGCCTGGTGATGTAGGACCATAGACCGCTTTCAGTGAGTCGTAGAAGTTTTTCATATCATGTCTGTCAGCAAAGCCTTGAATTTCATCAGCTTTGCTGCTCAGCCAGGAGTCCCGCATGTGCCGAAGTTTCTGCTGCACTACTCTCTGAATGTTCTTGAAGGCATCTTTTTTTTATGTTGACTTCGGGTCATTCAAATGTGCCTTGAGGAGAAGATGTTTCTCGGCCAGCAATTGGTTGATGTCTTCGGAATTTTCATCAAACCAGTCTTTATGCTTTCGGGGGGTTGGACCCAGGATTTCCATAGCAGTGTTGTAATTATGTCCTTTAGGGCTCTCCACTCTGTTTCTGTATCCTGTTTAGCTGCAGCATTGGGCTTGAGGCGGTCTTCCAGCATATTTTCAAACGACAGCTGCATTTTCTTGCTGTTTAGGCAGGGTGACATTTAGTTTTTTTTTTGCATTTTCACCCCTTGAGGACGCCGTGGTGGTTTGATGTGAATGTTTATTTTCGAGATAATGAGACGATGGTCTGTCCAACATTCGGCACCACACATGGATTTTGTCACCCGAACGTCTTGTCTGTCACTCCTCCTGACGATGACATAGTCAATGAGGTGCCAGTGTTTCGATCGAGGGTGCATCCACAATGTCCTGTTTCTCATGGGGAGACGGAAAATTGTGTTGGTAATCAGGAGATCGTATTCAGCACATGTCTGAAGAAGGAGGAGTCCATTGCTGTTACAAATTCCGACTCCGTGCTTTCCAATAATACCACTCCAAGAGGTGGTATCCGTGTCTACTCTGGCATTGAAATCCTCAAGGAGTATAAGTTTGTCTCCTTTGGGAACAGATGTTAATACATTGTGCAGGTCCTCATAGAACTTGTTCTTGACATCATCTTCATTGGTCATAGTTGGTGCGTAGACACTCACAATGGTTGCATGCCTTCTTCCATTCAGCAGGGGCAACCTAATGGTCATGAGCCTGTTGTTTATAGCCTTTGGAAATCCAGCTAGTTTGCCGACCATGGCCGACTTAATGGCAAATCCCACACCGGATTGGCATCTTTCCTAGCTTTTCCTTCCACTCCAGAAAAATGTGTAGCCGGCACCTATTTCACAGATTTGGCCTTCTTCTGCAAGTCGTATCTCGCTCAGGGCTGCAATGTCGATGTTGTACCTGCCCAGCTCTCTCCCAATCAGTGCTGTTCGTCTCTCTGGACCCGACATGCCATCTCTGTCAAGTAGGGTGCGTACATTCCAAGTTCCGATTTTTAAGGGAATATGGTTTGCTCTTTTAGCGTTACCTGGTTTTTCTTTCTTTGTATGTCGAACGCAGTTTAGGGTACCCACCAACCGCGGCTAGCTGGTTAGGTAGTGATGGAGCAGACAATGTTTAGGGCACCTTTTCTAGCCCCTTCCTCATGCTATGGAGGTGAGCAGTGTGTTCCTATAGAGGGCTGCTCAGTCGCTCAGGGGGCTGCCGAATCCCACTGCTGCTCCGGTCAGTAGAAGACGACCATATGGCCTGAGCCGCCTGTGTGCAGGTCTGCGACTACGGCTGCAAGCGTACCCACGCCGCTTCGCCTGCTCGCCCATTGCCACAGGGCTTAAAGGTGATATATGACTTTAAGAATGACTTGCGCGATGAATTGGATTAAAGTGAGGAAGAGTTGCGCAATTCGTCGACCTCACTCTCTCGCCTGAGTTCATCTGAATCCAGTGGCAGGACAAGTCAAGATGATTGGAGACGATTACAGGTGCAGTGGATGACCAGGGCGTTCTACGTGCCTTGCCGTGCTCATTACATTCCACAACGCTTTGGAGGTAAACGCCGTCTTGCCCGTTGAATCATTGAACAAGTATTCAGATATACACGGTAGCAACGTGGCTAGCTGCCTGCTGTGGCAGTGGTCTAGAGTTCGATCCCCAGCAGGGCAGTTTAGAATTGATTTAATGACCTGGGCTGATGGGCTGACCCAGTTTATAACGGGTACTAGAACATGTCTGGAGAAGTAAAGACAGCCAACCTGACACTGTCAACATCAGCCCCTGAGCACCCACTGCTGTAGTCAATTTATTTGTCGACATGTAGCGAGATATTGTATGTGCGAGATTGTTGTTCTCAGGGCTGACTAGAAATAATTCTTCCAAGAAAATTTTCTTTTGGTGTGAAAAGAACAGTTCCGACTTAAACATAAACACTTATATAGTCGGTGTTCATTTTTATGTTCAACTAATCCGAAAATTCGAGTTAACCAAATTCGACTTATCAGGACTTTTTATACAATGATAAAGAAATTTAAGTGAAATTCTACTTATCCGAGTTCGACTTAAGTGGACTGAACTGTATATAAATGTTCATGTTTAAGTCGAACTGGTCATTTTATAAATTGCTTTGCGAAAGAATTATATTTAGTCAGCATGGAGAACAACAATCTCGCACATACGATATCTCGCTAAAGAAAGATTGTGCTGTTGGAAGAGATTGAACATAGTGGGAAGAAGAAAGTGAACATAGCTAGAGAATATGGTATTCCAATATCGACACTTTCCGGCATTTTAAAGCATAAAGACCGCTACAGAAAATTGTTTTTCGAATGTCAAATCAACAGTGATAGACAGCGAGCTAGAACTGCTGCGTGTGATTTTGTTGATGCTGCTCTTTTAAAATGGTTCACTGTGATTAGATCGGCCAATGTACCAGAAAATAGACCTTTACTTATTGTGAAAGCAGAAGAATTTGCACGTCTTGGAGGTCAGACAGACTGGAATTGTAGTATTGACGGGTCGGATCGTTTAAAAAAATGACAGGCTTTTTCTTTAATTAATTTGGAAATTTCATGTCTTTAATGTTCCGCTTTCTAAAATAATTAAACATTTCAACATTTCTGATATTGTATTGCTGTTTATTTGTTAAACTAGCTGACCCGGCCCGGCTTCGCTCAGGCCATGGCGGGGATCTATCTATCTATCTATCTATCTATCTATCTATCTATCTATCTGTCTGCTTGTCTGTCTGTCTGTCTGACCCGGCCCGGCTTCGCCCAGGCCCTGTTGGGGAGCATCTCATTTAATTCGTATAAGTAGTCATACAAGCTTCCGTTCCCGACTATCTGTCTGTCTGTCTGACCCGGCCCGGCTTCACCCAGTACCTGGTGGGGAGCATCTCATTTAATTCATATAAGTAGTCATATAAGCTCCTGTTCCCGACTATCTGTCTGTCTGTCTGTCTATCTATCTGATCCGGCGCGGCTTCGCCCAGCTCCTGGCGGGGAGCGTCTCATTAAATTCATATAACAAAAAAAATTAACTTAAGAATGTCCTTCCACACACCATCCATTATTTCTAATGAAAACTGTATTTAATCAAATATTTTTATGAAAACTTTGAAAATGCCTTACAGATTATATTATTATTTATTATAACTCATATGCCCGTAAATAACTGCAGACAATAACTGCAGACAAAGAGTTTATAAATCTTTGAAAACAATGCAACAATCTATAAATAAAATATATAGCAATGTTATTAAAAGTTATGCCCCTTGAAATAACTTTTCTTAAGTTAAGTCCCCTCGCTATATATAAATGATAATGTAACTTTAAATATTAAATTTTAGTAAGCAAATAGCTGATAGTACACTAAAAAACTATGACAGTTGGCTGCAAGGGAAT
Organism: Cepaea nemoralis; assembly: GCA_014155875.1. Classification (NCBI taxonomy): domain Eukaryota; kingdom Metazoa; phylum Mollusca; class Gastropoda; order Stylommatophora; family Helicidae; genus Cepaea; species Cepaea nemoralis. The sequence goes on from JACEFZ010019407.1 coordinate 92,685, forward strand.
GAAAAGAATACATGTAGAAAATTTCATCTCAATCGGATGGACCGTCGCAAACGCATAAAGAACGGACATACATACATACATCGTCTTTTATAGATATAGATTACTCTGTACTGGAAAACAACACATACACTATCACGTAACAGTTAAATTACCCTCTCCTGGTCCCAACACATTCACTATCCCACAACAATTAAATTACCCTCTTCTTGTCCCAACACATACACTGTAACATAACAGTTAAATTACCCTCTCCTGGTCCCAACACATACACTATCCCACAACAGTTAATTTACCCTCTCCTGGTCCCAACACATACACTATCACACAACAGTTAAATTACCCTCTCCTGGTCCCAACACATACACTATCACGCAACAGTTAAATTACCCTCTCCTGGGTAGTAATTAAATTACCCTCTTCTTGTCCCAACACATACACTGTAACATAAGTTAAATTACCCTCTCCTGGTCCCAACACATACACTATCCCACAACAGTTAAATTACCCTCTCCTGGTCCCAACACATACACTATCACACAACAGTTAAATTACCCTCTCCTGGTCCCAACACATACACTATCACGCAACAGTTAAATTACCCTCTCCTGGTCCCAACACATACACTATCACACAACAGTTAACTTACCCTACACTGCCCCAACACATACACTATCACATAACAGTTAAATTACCCTCTCCTGGTCCCAAAAAATACACTATCACACAACAGTTAAATTACCCTCTCCTGGTCCCAACACATACACTATCACACAACAGTTAAATTACCCTCTCCTGGTCCCAACATATACACTATCTCACAACAGTTAAATTGCCCTCTCCTGGTCCCAACACATACACTATCACACGACAGTTAAATTACACTCTCCTGGTCCCAACACATACACTATCACACAACAGTTAACTTACCCTGCACTGTCCCAACACATACACTATCACACAACAGTTAACTTACCCTGCACTGTCCCAACACATACACTATCACATAACAGTTAAATTACCCTCTCCTGGTCCCAAAAAATACACTATCACACAACAGTTAAATTACCCTCTCCTGGTCCCAACACATACACTATCACACAACAGTTAAATTACCCTCTCCTGGTCCTAACACATACACTATCCCACAACAGTTAAATTAGCCTCTCCTGGTCCCAACACATACACTATCAAACAACAGTTAAATTACCCTCTCCTGGTCCCAACACATACACTATCACACTACAGTTAAATTACCTTCTCCTGGTCACAACACATACACTATCCCTCAACAGTTAAATTAGCCTCTCATGGTCCCAACACATACACTATCAAACAACAGTTAAATTACCCTCTCCTGGTCCCAACACATACACTATCACACTACAGTTAAATTACCTTCTCCTGGTCCCAACACATACACCATAACACAACAGTTAAATTACCCTCTCCTGGTCCCAACACATACACTATCATACGACAGTTAAATTACCCTCTCCTGGTCCCAACACATACACTATCACACTACAGTTAAATTACCCTCTCCTGGTCCCAACACATACACTATCCCACAACAGTTAAATTACCCTCTCCTGGTCCCAACATATACACTATCCCACAACAGTTAAATTACCCTCTCCTGGTCCCAACTCATACACTATCACATAACAGTTAAATTACCATCTCCTAGTCACAACACATACACTATCATATGACAGTTAAATTACCCTCTCCTAGTCACAACACATACACTATCACACGACAGTTAAATTACCCTCTCCTGGTCCCAACACATACACTATCCCACAACAGTTAAATTACCCTCTCCTGGTCCCAACATATACACTATCCCACAACAGTTAAATTACCCTCTCCTGGTCCCAACACATACACTATCCCACAACAGTTAAATTAACCTCTCCTGGTCCCAACACATACACTATCCCACAACAGTTAAATTACCCTCTCCTGGTCCCAACTCATACACTATCACATAACAGTTAAATTACCCTCTCCTAGTCACAACACATACACTATCATATGACAGTTAAATTACCATCTCCTAGTCACAACACATACACTATCACACGACAGTTAAATTACCCTCTCCTTGTCCCAACACATACACTATCACACAACAGTTAAATTACCCTCTCCTGGTCCCAACACATGCACTATCCCACAACAGTTAAATTACCCTCTCCTGGTACCAACACATGCACTATCTCACAACAGTTAAATTACCCTCTCCTGGTCCCAACACATACACTATCACATAACAATTAAATTACCCTGTACTGTCCCAACACATACACTATCACACAACAGTTAAATTAACCTGTACTGTCCCAACACATACACTATCCCATAACAGTTAAATTACTCTGTACTTGTCACAACTCATATAGGCTCCAGCTTCCCCATACTTGTGCTTCCACTGTGGGGTCTCTTAAGTCCAGCTTGCCCATACTTGTGCTTCCACTGTGGGGTCTCTTAAATCCAGCTTCCCCATACTTGTGCTTCCACTGTGGGGTCTCTTAAGTCCAGCTTCCCCATACTTGTGCTTCCACTGTAGGGTCCAGCCTTCCCATACTTGCACTTTCTACTTCCTCTGTGGGGTCTCTTAAGACCAGCTTCCCCATACTTGTGCTTCCTCTGTGGTGGAGAGGGGGGGGGGGGGGGGGTGTACTGTAACACAACTGTTGTAATCTACACATGACAACTGGAGTACTGTAACACCACAACTGTTGTAATCTACACATGACAACTGGATTACTGTAACACCACAACTGCTGTAATCTACACATGACAACTGGAGTACTGTAACACCACAACTGCTGTAATCTACACATGACATCTGGAGTACTGTAACACCACAACTGCTGTAATCTACACATGACAACTGGAGTACTGTAACACCACAACTGCTGTAATCTACACACAAGCTACAAACAATAGGTTGCACAATTTATTGCCCGACATTTTTGCTGCATCTTGTCTAACAGATAAAAAATCCAACACTAATTAAACTTATCACTCTTAGAGAACTAACAGATACAAAATCTAACACTAATTAAACTTATCATTCTTACAGAACTAACAGATACAAAATCCAACACTCAGTAAACTGTCCACTCTTATAGGCATAACAGATACAACATCCAACACTCAGTAACTGACCACCCTTGCAGACATGACAGCTGCAACACTCGATACTAGTTTCAATGCTCACGTGAGGCATTTTGTATGTGTCTAGATGTGAGGATGTGTGAGTGTGTGTGGAGGATGTGTGTGAGTGTGGGGATATGTGTGGGTGGGGATGTGTGGGTGGGGATGTGTGGGTGGGGATGTGAGGGTGGGGGTATGCGTTCGGATGGGTTGGGGTGTGTGGGCAGTGATATTTGTGGGTGTTGGTGGGATGTGTGGATGGATGTGTGTGTGTGTGGGGGGGGGGGGGGGGGGGGGGTGTGAAAGTAGGGGTGTGGGAATGGGTGTGGGGGATGTGTGTATGGGTGGAGGATATGTGTATGGGATGGGTGCAGGAGATATGTGTTTGGGTGGGGGATATGTGTGGGTGGGTGGAGATGTGTGGATGGTTTGGGGAAGTATGTGTGGGTGGCAGGGTTGTGTGGGTAGGGGATTGTGTGGGTGGATTGGGGATGTAAGGTCGGGTAGGGAGAAGTGTATGGTGTGTGGGTTGGGATGTGTGTGCAGGTGTGTTGGTGGGGGATGTGTGCATGGTGTGTGGATGGGAGGTATGTTTGTGGTGGTATGGGTGAGGATATGTGTGGGTGGGGGATAGTGTGTGGTGTGGGGGATGTGTGTGATGGGTGCGGGGAATGTGTGTATGGGTGGGGGATATATGTGGGTGAGTAGGGGGTGTGTGGTGGTTGGGAGAAGTATGTGTGGGTGGTGGGGGTGTGTGGGTGGGAGATGTGTGTGGATGAAGAATGTGTGGGTGGGGGTGTGTGAGTGGCTTAGGGATGTGTAGGTAGGTGAGGGATGTGTATGTGTGTGGGTGGGATGCGTGAGTGGGTGGAGGATGTGTGTGGGTAGGGGTATTGTGGTCGAGAGATGTTTGGTTGGGGGTGGATGGGTGGGGGTGGATGGGTGGGGGTGTGTGGGTGCATAGTGGAGGATGTGGATGTGTGCGTGAGTGAGTGTGTGTTGGTGGATGCGTGGGAAATGCATGTGTGGGTGGGGAGAGGTGCATGGTGTGTCGGTTGGGGATATTGTGTATGTGGGTGGGGGTATGTGGGGTGGATGGGTAAGGGTATCTGTGTGGGTGTGGGTGGGAATATTGTGTGGTATGTGGGTGGGGGATGTGTGTGTGGTGTGTAGGTAGGGACGTATGGTGGTATGTGGGTGTGGGATGTGTTGGTGAGGGATATGTGTGCGGTGTGTGGGTTGGGAATATTGCGTGGTAGAGGATGTATGTGATGTTCAGGTGGGGGATTGGGTTAGGGCATGTGTGGGTGGGTGGAGGATGTATGTGTGGGTGGTGGGGTGTGTGTGAGTGGATTTGGGATGTATAGGTGATTAGGGAGATGTGTGTGTGTGTGTGTCGGGGTAGGGAGATGTCAGTTGGTGGGAATGTGTGTGTATGGTTTGGGGATGTGTGAGTGGATGTGCGATGTGTGGGTTGGGGAGTATGTGGTCGATGGAGATGTGGCTGGGGGATGGGTGGTTGGAGGTGTGGGTGGGGGAGAGGATGTGTGGGTTAGGATGTGTATGTGGGATGTGTGGGTTGGTGGGGGATGTTTGTGGGTGGCGAATGTGTTTTGATTGGGGAAACAGGTGAGGGCAGTGTGTGTGGATGGGGGATGTGCCGGAGGGGGATGGGTTGGTTGGTGGGGTATGTATGTGTCCCTGGGTGTGTGTGTGTGTGTGGGTAGGTGGGGGTTGAGTGTGTGGGTTGGGTGATGTATGGGTAGGTGGGAGATGGGCCTCATAACATGGTAATTTGTCTTGATTATGTTTACAACATTCATTTCACAATGTTTATCTTTCTTCCAATGTAAATGTATAATGCTCTTGATGAACGAAAGATGAGTGATTGGAAGGGCCGAATGTAAGACAGGCCTGCAGTGCCCAATTTGTTACCCTTTTAAAATAAAGTTGATTTGATTTTAATCTCTAGACAGTTGTAGGCATGTACAAGAAATGTGTGCACTGTACAACATGAACCATGCCAAGACCTGGGAGAGTCCAGGACAGGTTCCAACAGTCTTGTTTGCTCAGGGTAGGCAAAGTGCAGTACAAGAAAGCAAAGGCTTTTTGTATGCTGTATTAAATCAAGAATAAATGATTACTCAAATATATCCAGGCCATGGTCATTAGGCATCTACAGCTGGGGTTGTGCCGACAGAAAGATTTCACAGGGACTGTGACTGCCCTGGGGATAACATCGCTCCATATTCTAACAGTACTAGAGACTAGGTGTGTTGTGTATTTTAGCCAAAACATGATTCATTCATTCACTTCACATGATATACCAGGTGTTTGTAAAGTCTCACTACACTTTGTGTGAAGAACAAATTTGAAAAATGAAACACATGACATCATAAAAGATGTGCTCCACAGTCCATTGTGAAGCAATATGCAGCGAATGGCTGTCATCTGCTGGAGTAATTCTTTGCATTCCAAACAGACACTCTGCAGAAGGTATTTGACAATATGAAAATACGTGTACAGTCATGTCTTGAAGGCTGTGGTGGACATTTCCAACACTTGTTATAACGAATACTTCATTAGCACTTTCCAGCTTCCCCAAAACAACATGAGACCATAGCAGTGGCTATTTAACTAATTTAATGAAATTGTTGGCATATTTATAATATAACATCATGTACTTCATTTTTCAACTTTGTTCTACATACAAACACTGGTATATTTCTGCAATATGCACTTGACAATTTGCTGTGAAAATGCCAGGCAATAAATCATGCAACCTACTGTTTGTAGCTTGTGTGTAGAGTACAGTGATAAACTATATACGATAAATGAGGCCCTGGTGCAGACAACAAGCACACAACAAAATAGTGTGAATGGCCCTCCATTGCCCAATCACTGCAGCAAGGTAAATTTTTTTTTTTTTTTTTGCATATCCTTTACAGGACATCGCTGTCAACACCAGCATCTTTCAGCTATATATTGATTTCTTGGCAAGACTGCGCTCAGTAGTTTGCCATTGCTTTCTGAGCGGCCGGCTCACATACCCCGTAAGTTACTGATGCGATTCGAACCACTGCTGATTCTCATCGTCATCACGTTACCCACGAGAGTATACGAGATTACGGAGAAAAGTCATAACCTCTAAGCCACGAGCTGACAGTATTCTTCAGACTGAATGAGAAGAGGCTAATTGGTGTACATGTATGCACACACAGAGGTGTTCATAATTTCAAGTGTGGAGTTTAAGACTTTACATCATAGATAAATAATGTTCGTGAATGCTTCTTGCTGCATTTATTGTCAACACAATTAAACCACCATCAAGTTCAGGAGACAAACATATTGTCAACTTGAACACAAATAAATAAAGGTTTGCAAACTGTAACAACAAGGTGCACTGACAGAGCTAACCAGGACAATCCAAATCGTTCTCTCTCTCTCTCTCTCTCTCTCTCTCTCTCTCTCTCTCTCTCTCTCTCTCTCTCTCTCTCTCTCTCTCTCTCTCTCTCTTCCAGTCTCTGTGTGGGTTTGTGGGGGATGTGTAGGTGGGTGCGGAGATGAGTGGGTTGGTGGGTGGAGGGATGTTAGTATGAATGGGGCGTATGAGTGGGTGAGGGATGTGTGGGAGGAGGATGTGTATTTGGGTTTGTGTGTTTGCGTGGGTGTTGGTGGGTAGTGGGATGTGTGGGTGCTGGCTGGTGGAGGATATGTGGGTGTTGGTAGGTGGGGGGTGTATGTTTGCATGGGAGATGTGTGTGTTGGTGGGGGAATGTGTGTCAGTGGGGACGTGTGTGTGGTTGTTGGGGTGTGTGGGTGGTTGTGAAATGTGTGGGTGGGCGGGCGGGGAAATGTGTGTGTGGATGGAAAGACTGTGTGGGTATGGATGGGAAGATGTGTGGGTATGGATGGTTGATGTGTGAGTGGGTGAGGGATGTGTGTGTTGGTGTGGGAATGTGTGTGTGTGTGTGAAGGGTATGTGTGTGTGGTTGGAGGGTGTGTGTGTGGTTGGAGGGTGTGTGGGTGGTTGGAGGGTGTGTGGGATGGGTGGAGCATGTGTGTGTGTTTGGAGGGTGTGTGGGTAGATGGAGCATGTGTGTTAGTGAGATTGAGTGGATTGGGGTATGTGTGAGTGGGCGGAAAGATGCGTGTGAATGGGTGAGGGATGTGTAAGTGGGTGGGTGCGAGATGTCTGGGTTGGTGGTGGGATCTGTGAGTGGGTGGGAGATGAGTGGGGGATGTGTGGTGAGTGGGAGATGTGTAGTGGGGATGTGTGGGTATGAGTAGGTATGGGTGGGTGATGTGTGAGTAGGTGAGGGATGTGTGTGTGGGTTGGTGCAGGATGTGTGTGTAGGAGGGGGGATATGTCACATAACATGAGAATATGCATTGTTTATGCTTACAACATTCATTTGACAATTTGACAAGCAGACGGCACAATTCAAAGATCGGTGTATCGCAAAGGAACATGGACTGGCCAATACCTAAATTTTCAGAGCTTCACACCTGTCCAGTACAAAAGGGGCTTAGTATGGACCCTGTTTGACCGTGCTAGAAAGATACGCACCCAGAGAGGAATTTGAAACTCTGAAGAATGTCTTAAACCTGAATGGGTACTCCACAGGATTTATAAAGCGCCACTACCAACAGCCCAAACCAAAACCAGAAGTAACTACAGTCCTGAAACTCAAGGTATTCATCCAGCTAACCTTTCATGGGGATGACATAATGCAACGTCTACAAGACCGGCTTACTACAGCAGTAGGCCGAACATTCTGTGCTGCAACTCCAGTCATTAGATATAAAACCGTACCGATTCCTACACCAGCAGTCAAAGAGCCTGTTCCTCTGTACGCCACAAACAATTGTATTTACCAATTCACATGTAGATGCCAGGCCGTCCACATTGGTAGAACAGAGAGACAGCTTAACAAACGAGTGTCAGAACACATACCTCAATGGGTCAACAAGATACAACACACAGGAGATGCTAGCCTCGTGGGGCCAACACACCGGAAGCTCCCGGCGTCTTCAATTGGTAGGCACATTATCGAAAGCGGTCATGTGGTGGACAGAGACACTGCCTTTCGCGTATTGTTTAACACACAAAATACACGCTTGTTAAAGTTTGCAGAAGCAATTATGATCAATCAACGAAAGCCAGAATTGTGCAAACAGAAAGACATGTTAGTCAGCTTAAAATTACCGTGGTAGATAATTGACATTACTGTGCGAATATGTGTATATTTCAACTTGAAGGATTAATCTAGTTAATTCTCGTAAATTGTGTGATTTCTGCAGTATGTACCTGACGAGATGCAGCGAAATATGCCAGGCAATAAATCGTGCAATCTATTGTTTGTGACTTCGTTATTAAAATTCACTACGGGAAAACATCATTTGACAATGTTTTTTTCCTATGTGAATGCATCATGCACTGTTGATGAACGAAAGATGAGTGATTGGAAGGGCTGAATGTAAGACGTGCCTACACGCCCTATTTGTTACCCTTTGAAAATAAAGATAATAAAAAAATAAAGATCCCCCCTCCCTCTCTCTCTCTCTCTCTCTACCTCCCTCACCCCCACCCCTCTCTCTCTCGCTCTCTCTCTCTCCCCCCTTCCCTCACCCCCCCCTCTCTCTCTCTCTCTCTCACCCACAACACAAATACATGCCCACAAACACTGGCTAGGCAAAAGTATGTAAGAAGACAACAGAAACAATTATCTAATAATTAACAGTGAGGGAAGAATGATATATAACCTTGTACAAACACTTCCCATTACTGACAAGAGAAGGGCCCTCATCAAACTATAGGTGCATGTTTCATAACAACTCTCTCTCTCTCTCTCTCTCTCTCTCTCTCTCTCTCTCTCTCTCTCTGTCTGAGTCTGCATATGTGAGTGACAGAGAGACACGGTCAGCTAAACCAAGCGAGCGTGTCTGGCGAATCTGATCAACAACTGGAGATTTACAGCCTCTCTAACCATGGATGGGGAAGCTGGACTTAAGAGACCCCACAGTGGAAGCACAAGTATGGGGAAGCTGGACTTAGGAGACCCCACAGTGGAAGCACAAGTATGGGGAAGCTGGACTTAGGAGGCCCCACAGTGGAAGCACAAGTATGGGGAAGCTGGACTTAAGAGACCCCACAGTGGAAGCACAAGTATGGGGAAGCTGGACTTAAGAGACCCCACAGTGGAAGCACAAGTATGGGGAAGCTGGACTTAAGAGACCTCACAGTGGAAGCACAAGTATGGGGAAGCTGGACTTAGGAGGCCCCACAGTGGAAGCACAAGTATGGGGAAGCTGGACTTAGGAGGCCCCACAGTGGAAGCACAAGTATGGGGAAGCTGGACTTAAGAGACCTCACAGTGGAAGCACAAGTATGGGGAAGCTGGACTTAAGAGACCTCATAGTGGAAGCACAAGTATGGGGAAGCTGGACTTAAAGAGATCCCACAGTGGAAGCACAAGTATGGGGAAGCTGGACTTAAGAGACCCCACAGTGTAAGCACAAGTATGGGGAAGCTGGACTTAAGAGACCCCACAGTGGAAGCACAAGTATGGGGAAGCTGGACTTAAGAGACCCCACAGAGGAAGCACAAGTATGGGGAAGCTGGACTTAAGAGACCCCACAGTGGAAGCACAAGTATGGGGAAGCTGGACTTAAGAGACCCCACAGTGGAAGCACAAGTATGGGGAAGCTGGACTTAAGAGACCCCACAGTGGAAGCACAAGTATGGGGAAGCTGGACTTAAGAGACCCCACAGTGGAAGCACAAGTATGGGGAAGCTGGACTTAAAGAGACCTCACAGTGGAAGCACAAGTATGGGGAAGCTGGACTTAAGAGACCCCACAGAGGAAGGATAAGTATGGGGAAGCTGGACTTAAGAGACCTCACAGTGGAAGCACAAGTATGGGGAAGCTGGACTTAAGAGACCTCACAGTGGAAGCACAAGTATGGGGAAGCTGGACTTAAGAGACCTCACAGTGGAAGCACAAGTATGGGGAGGCTGGACTTAAGAGACCTCACAGTGGAAGCACAAGTATGGGGAAGCTGGACTTAAGAGACCTTATAGTGGAAGCACAAGTATGGGGAAGCTGGACTTAAGAGACCTCACAGTGGAAGGACAAGTATGGGGAAGCTGGACTTAAGAGACCTCACAGTGGAAGGACAAGTATGGGGAAGCTGGACTTAAGAGACCTCACAGTGGAAGGACAAGTATGGGGAAGCTGGACTTAAGAGACCCCACAGAGGAAGATACTTCGTTTTCTTCTTCTTCTGCCTTCATCCAGAGTGTTTTTTTTTTCAGATGTGATTGCGGTGTATCTGGTTAGGCACCCTTAGGCTGAAACCCAACACATCCGACTTTAGCGTACATTTTTTACCAGGTTGGCAATCCTGGGGGACTCTCACTTTTGTGGTGCCGTCCATATCCCAGCTGGTCTATTTAGAACGCATACGTCACGATCAGCCCTCAAGGGAAGGCATGGACAGTCCATGGCATTTTCCGCCATCCAGGGCGGGTTCCATAGTTGTGCATGAGGTTACATAAACACAAGACAGCATCCATAAACTAGGCTAATGAGATGCATGGTTCCATCCACACTTTGGCCTACCAACTCTAGTGCAAGGGCCTGCTAACTGTAACAGGGTGTGTTGACAGAACTAATCAGAAAAATCTAGAAACACACTTAAGATCATCCACACAATGGCCTGACAAACGTATTTAAGGAGAGAATGGAAACAAATATAAAATAATTAGCAGCTGTAGACCAACAACTAGGGAAGATTCCGGAGAGTTCTGCCTGGTCACAGGAATAATAGATTACCTGGTATAGACACTGGGTCATTTCTGGTAAAAAGAGAGCAGAAATCAGACTACAGGTATATGAATGATATCATCTCTCTCTCTCTCTCTCTCTCTCTCTCTCTCTCTCTCTCTCTCTCTCTCTCTCTCTCTCTCTCTCTCTCTCTCTCTCTCTCACACACACCAAAATGTTGTAACTGCATAATGTTCTGCCTATTTATTAATTACCCTTTGACTCCTTGTATGGTGTGTGTCTAGAGGGTTGTGACATCCACATTAAGAGGACAAATAAAGCACTGTTAAGACATAAATATGATAGGACACAGATAGGACATTATGTTCATAGGGCACATGCAGGACCAGAACAATTAAGTATAAGTCTGTAACCAGCCCCATGCTCCTAGGTTTTGTCTACCCCTGGGCAGGACATCATGTTGATAGGACACAGTTAGGACATAACTGTTGACAGGACACAATGTAGAACATTATATTGATAGGGCAGAATGCAGGACATAACTATGTTGACAGGACACAGGTAAGACATAACTATGTTGATAGGACACAGTAGGACAAAACTGTGTTAATAGAACACAAGTAGGACATTAGGTGCCTCAGGGGGTCTTCATGGTGAAGTTGTCAACCGCCTGTCTCATGCTCTTAAGGTTATGGGGTCACTTTGGATTGGGGGGGGGGGGGGAGCTCCTGTTTTATATGATACTCCACATAGGCGGCTTGGTGTCCTGCACTGAAGGTAGCTAGATAGGGACAAACCTGATTCAATTAAACTGATACTCTCTCTCCAAGACACATTTCAGCATTCTCCATGATGTTCTTAAGTAGTACATTCTCCATGATGTTCTTATGTAGTGTATTCTCCATGATGCTCTTAAGTAGTACATTCTCATGGATGTTCTTATGTAGTGTATTCTCCATGATGTTCTTAAGTAGTACATTCTCCATGTTTTTATGTAGTTTATTCTCCATGATGTTCTTAAGTAGTACATTCTCCTGGATGTTCTTATGTAGTGTATTCTCCATGATGTTCTTAAGTAGTACATTCTCCATGTTCTTATGTAGTTTATTCTCCTGGATGTTCTTAAGTAATACATTCTCCATGATGTTCTTAAGTAGTACATTCTCCTGGATGTTCTTATGTAGTGTATTCTCCATGATGTTCTTAAGTAGTACATTCTCCTGGATGTTCTTATGTAGTGTATTCTCCATGATGTTCTTAAGTAGTACATTCTCCATGATGTTCTTAAGTAGTACATTCTCCATGATGTTCTTAAGTAGTACATTCTCCATGATGTTCTTAAGTAGTATATTCTCCTGGATGTTCTTATGTAGTTTATTCTCCTGGATGTTCTTAAGTAGTACATTCTCCATGATGTTCTTAAGTAGTACTTTCTCCTAGATGTTCTTATGTAGTTTATTCTCCTGGATATTCTTAAGTAGCACATTCCAATTTTCGAAGAAAAAAAATTCAAAATTCGGTCTCGTCAAACCTGCTTCCTCAGCGTCGGTTATTGTTGAGATCCGTGGTTGTGTGGATTGTTAGTCCTAATTCATACTGGTTTTATTGGTTCCGCTCTTTGTCGGATAAAGTTCTTTTGTGCTGTCTGGTTATTTTCTTTTGTTTTATGTTGTGTTGTTCTCACCGGGGCTGGTCCCAGTCACGTCCAGTTGGCAAAGTGCAGTCTCAAGTTGTTCCCCCGGTCAGCTGCCCGTCTTCCTCTACGTTCATTTTCTTGTTTTCGTCATCGGTGTATGGGTTGGTGCGACAACAAGATGACCAGGTCTCCCTGTAATCCCTGCTCAGGAGCCTTCCGTACGAGCCGACTCATCATCCTGCAACTCACCCCGCCACTCCGCTTTTTTTTTTTTTTGGTTTTTTTTTAACATAAAATAAACATATAGACATATAAGTATATACAATGTAGGGAGGTTATGTGGCCTTCCCAGTTCTGCAGATGAACTGTCTGACCAGCCGCTGTATTTCTGGGTTGCTGTTTGTGTGTAGGCACACCGTCACTGTCAATGGAGTCCCAGTTTTGAGGAAGTAATCTCTCAGCTCCCTTCGTTCACTGTTGTACTTGTCGCATGCTAATAGATAGTGTTCAATGGTGTTGTTTTCTAGGCATGCTCTGCAGAATGGGTTTTCTCTTGTGTCTTTCCAGTTACCTGGTCTGATTTTCCACAGCTGTCTGTTTGCCGGTGCTTTCATGTTGGTCTTGACTTGTGGCTTGTAGCTGGGTTGCACCAGTACTTGGTATGCATGATGACCTTTAGCGCTGTCTCGCCACAGTTTCCTCCATTCCTGGAGAATACAGTTTTTGACGATATTTTTCCCTTCTACTATGCCTAGGCATGTGCTGATTTTATTATTGCTGGTTAATCCTCGTTTCGCTGCTCTGCCTGCTTGTTCATTTCCTAGGATACCCCTGTGTCTCTTAGCTGACCTAAGAGCAGCACTCCATGGTCTATGCCAGAAATCCAAAAAAGTTGTAATACAGTGGATACCATCACATTGCAGTATACCTGGAAATGAAGAGGCTGACAGACTAGCAAAAGAGGGTGGGCGACTCCCACAGCCTGACATAGACATTACCTACAATGAGGCAAAGAGGTTTATAAAAAAGCACTTATAGAACCAAATGGGAATCAGAGAAACCAGAAGGATGATGCACATTACAAACTCAACCAAAGAGAACAAGTAGCAATCTTCAGACTCTGCACATGCCATAACAGGCTGAAATACCACTTGTTCAATAACCTAAAGATAGGAGATACCGATCAATGTAATTGTGGAACTGGTAAAATGACAGCTAAACATTTGCTGCAGAAGTGTCCAGTATATGCAGAACAGAGAAAGATATTTTGGCCCACACCTGCTTCATTTGAGGACAAGCTCTATGGACATATCAACCAGCTCAAGTTAACTGCAGCTTACTTTAACTACATTCAGGTTGACATTTAAAGGTGCATGAAGAAATATTTAGACTGCCACACTTCATACCACAGGTATGTCAGTTACAAAAGCATCCCAGAGGCATGAAATGGAATATTGCTTCAATAGCAAATCCATTACATGGAAAGTCTGAATCAAAAGCACACTGTGTGGGCTTCATAAAAGGTGGAAAGTGTCCTAGTGGCACGAAATGGAATATTGCTCGGATAGCAAATTCATTACATGGAAAGTCCTGAATCGAAAGCTCACTGTGTGGATGTCATCTGCAGACTGCATTCTTCTGGTTTCCAGAGGAACAGCCTATGGTGAACGGAAGGCCCAATATACGGAAGTGAGGCTAAGCAGCCAAGTGCAGGACATGACGATTCCTTGGGTGAGCCCAGTACCAGAGCGCTGTGTGTCGGCTCTGCAATTATGGAAGCCTCCTTGGATGGCGGGGAATGCCCATGGTCTGCCCCTGCCTTTCCTTGAGGGCTGACCAGGATGTCTTTAGCTGTTCTAAATGGGCCAGCTGGGATGGGGGATAACACCACAACAACGAGAGCCAAATGTCCTAAAAAAACCGGGAAGGTTAATCCAGTCAACAAATGCCCACAGAAGTCGGATGTGTCGGCCTAATGGCGCAAGAACGCTGCTCTGCTGTAAACAGGCACAATGCAAAAACGCAGAAGAAGAAGAAGAAGAAGAAGAAGAAGAAGAAGAAGAAGAAGAAGAAGAAGAAGAAGAAGAAGAAGAAGAAGAAGAAGAAGAAGAAGAAGAAGATTTTTTGGGCAAGTTAAGAGAAGGGATAAATGTCAGAACTTAGTGACAAATGGCAAAATTGAGAGGAAAAGAACAAGGGAAAGGCAGAGAGGTAAATATCTAGATGGCTTGGCTACACTTCATAACTTAGACAAAAAAAACAGAGCAGATCCACGACTCTGGTGAGCTTGTGAGATACAAACCATAACCACCCAAGGTTATCATCACGGCACATGATGATAATGAACACATGGGTAATGTTACTGTATATTTGTTACTGTAACTGACAGGTCATCAACACAACTAAACAGCGCTGCCTGAATGTCTATAGTAACAATAAACACCGCCATGGAGTGGGAAAGACAATTCTGTTCAAAATGTTGCAGTTGTGTTTGTATCTAATGGTGCTCTCATCGTTTCTAGTGTCCAAAGTGTGCACTGAGGTACTGACTACACCCATCCAATTATATGTTTTAAGGTCCAAAGTGTGCACTGAGGTACTGATGATCCATCCAATTATATGTTTTAGTGTCCAAAGTGTGGACTGAGGTACTGACTACACCCATCCAATTATATGTTTTAAGGTCCAAAGTGTGCACTGAGGTACTGATGATCCATCCAATTATATGTTTTAGTGTCCACAGTGTGCACTGAGGTACTGACTGACATCCCATCCAAGTTATATGTTTTAAGTGTCCAAAGTGTGGCACTGAGGTACTGACTACATCCCATCCAATTATATGTTTTAGTGTCCAAAGTGTGCACTGAGGTACTGATGACATCCATCCAATTATATGTTTCTAATGTCCAACGTGTGCACTGAGGTACTGATGACATCCATCCAATTATATGTTTTAAGGTCCAAAGTGTGCACTGAGGTACTGATGATCCATCCAATTATATGTTTTAGTGTCCAAAGTGTGCACTGAGGTACTGATGACATCCATCCAATTATATGTTTTAGTGTCCAAAGTGTGCACTGAGGTACTGATGACATCCATCCAATTATATGTTTCTAATGTCCAACGTGTGCACTGAGGTACTGATGATCCATCCAATTATATGTTTCTAATGTCCAACGTGTGCACTGAGGTACTGATGACATCCATCCAATTATATGTTTTAGTGTCCAACGTGTGCACTGAGGTACTGACTACATCCATCCAATTATATGTTTTAAGGTCCAAAGTGTGCACTGAGGTACTGATGATCCATCCAATTATATGTTTTAGTGTCCAAAGTGTGCACTGAGGTACTGATGATCCATCCAATTATATGTTTTAGTGTCCAAAGTGTGCACTGAGGTACTGATGATCCATCCAATTATATGTTTTAGTGTCCAAAGTGTGCACTGAGGTACTGATGATCCATCCAATTATATGTTTCTAGTGTCCAAAGTGTGCACTGAGGTACTGATGACATTCATCCAATTATATGTTTCTAGTGTCCAACGTGTGCACTGAGGTCCTGATGACATCCATCCAATTATATGTTTTAGTGTCCAAAGTGTGGACTGAGGTACTGATGATATCCATCCAATTATATGTTTCTAGTGTCCAAAGTGTGCACTAAGGTACTGATGACATACATCCAATTATATGTTTTGGTGTACAAAGTGTGCACTGAGGTACTGATGACATCCATCCAATTATAGTTTCTAGTGTCCAAATTGTGCACTGAGATACTGACGACATCCATCCAATTATATGTTTTAGTGTCCAAAGTGTGCACTGAGGTACTGACGACATCCATCCAATTATATGTTTTTAGTGTCCAAAGTGTGCACTGAGGTACTGATGACATCCATCCAATTATATGTTTTAGTGTCCAAAGTGTGCACTGAGGTACTGATGACATCCATCCAATTATATGTTCTAGTGTCCAAATGTGTGCACTGAGGTACTGACGACATCCATCCAATATATGTTTTAGTGTCCAAAGTGTGCACTGAGGTACTGACGACATCCATCCAATTATTGTTTTAGTGTCCAAAGTGTGCACTGAGGTACTGACGACATCCATCCAATTATATGTTTTAGTGTCCAAAGTGTGCACTGAGGTACTGATGACATCCATCCAATTATATGTTTTAGTGTCCACAGTGTGCACTGAGGTACTGACGACATCCATCCAATTATATGTTTTAGTGTCCAAAGTGTGCACTGAGGTACTGATGACATCCATCCAATTATATGTTTTAGTGTCCACAGTGTGCACTGAGGTACTGACAACATCCATCCAATTATATGTTTTAGTGTCCAAAGTGTGCACTGAGGTACTGATGACATCCATCCAATTATATGTTTTAGTGTCCACAGTGTGCACTGAGGTACTGACGACATCCATCCAATTATATGTTTTAGTGTCCAAAGTGTGCACTGAGGTACTGATGACATCCATCCAATTATATGTTTCTAGTGTCCAAAGTGTGCACTGAGGTACTGACGACATCCATCCAATTATATTTTCTAGTGTCCAAAGTGTGCACTGAGGTACTGACGACATCCATCCAATTATGTTTTAGTGTCCAAAGTGTGCACTGAGGTACTGACGACATCCATCCAATTATATGTTTTAGTGTCCAAAGTGTGCACTGAGGTACTGACGACATCCATCCAATTATATGTTTTAGTGTCCAAAGTGTGCACTGAGGTACTGATGACATCCATCCAATTATATGTTTTAGTGTCCACAGTGTGCACTGAGGTACTGACGACATCCATCCAATTATATGTTTTTAGTGTCCAAAGTGTGCACTGAGGTACTGATGACATCCATCCAATTATATGTTTTAGTGTCCCACAGTGTGCACTGAGGTACTGACGACATCCATCCAATTATATGTTTTAGTGTCCAAAGTGTGCACTGAGGTACTGATGACATCCATCCAATTATATGTTTTAGTGTCCACAGTGTGCACTGAGGTACTGACGACATTCCATCCAATTATATGTTTTAGTGTCCAAAGTGTGCACTGAGGTACTGATGATCCATCCAGTTATATGTTTAGTGTCCGAAACAAAAAGTGTGCACTGAGGTACTGATGACATCCATCCAATTATATGTTTTAGTGTCCAAAGTGTGCACTGGGGTACTGACGACATCCATCCAATTATATGTGTTAGTTATTGTACCATGCTGGACCAGAGCTTATCAATATTCACAAATGATTTCTGTTTATTAACTCTGTTGGTCTCAGAGCTCTCCTAATCTTCTCCATGACTTTGGTATACAGCATATATGAACTCTAACCTTTGACCTCCCATGTTCTCAGACAACAAGCAAGGATGGGCAGATGCAGTCTACTGCTGGTTGGTGTGACCTTGACCCTGATGATGACCTA
This sequence comes from Cepaea nemoralis, assembly GCA_014155875.1. Taxonomy (NCBI): domain Eukaryota; kingdom Metazoa; phylum Mollusca; class Gastropoda; order Stylommatophora; family Helicidae; genus Cepaea; species Cepaea nemoralis. The sequence continues at coordinate 110,718 of JACEFZ010019407.1, forward strand.
CAGTGATGCCAAGAAGGTGGTGTTCTACCCCCCTCCAGTTACCAGCTACTTCATCTACCACACGAAGATCGCCGGGGCACTGGCCCGCCTGGGCCACGATGTCTACATCTGCGTACCACATTACCTGATCCAGCGAAATTTAGTCAATGACAAGTCTGTGAAAATACTGGAATATGGAGAAAATCTGGGTGATATAGCCGGCAATCTCATGAAAAACTCCAACTTTTTTGAAAGATTTTGGGCCGGGGAAGACACACACCAAGTTGAGGCAATGTTGCTCGCTGCAAAAGGATTTGGCAGAGTCATAGATGAGGTTCTTTCTGATAAATCATTCGTGGAGAAGATCAGAAGTCTGAAGCCTGATTTGTGGGTTCTGGACTCCATACCATTCAATATGAACATTATTGTGCTGCCTTATTTACTGGACATCCCCTATGCTCTAGTGGGAACCATACACGATGTGGTGCTGTCCAAAGTACCATACAGCCCAGCCACCCCAACATTCTTAATTCAACCCAACAGCCTGTCATTTTTCAGTCGGTTGCAACACTTCTTTTGGTACGTTGCTCAAATCAATTTTGACTTGTTTTACGACAGCAGTAGCGTGTCCAGATTTGCCCCACATAAACCGTACAAATCTATCAACTGATCTAGCCGCCAATGCTGAATTGTTCATCGTTGAAATTGACCACATACTGGACTACCCCAGGCCAACACTGCCCAACACTAACTGATTGGGGCGTCATCTCCATCTCCTGCTAAACCACTGGTCGGAGACTTCCAGAAGTTTGTCAACGAGTCCAAGAACGGAATCATCGTCATGACATTTGGGGGAACTATAGTGAACCTGCCTCCACACTTCACATCTAAAATGGTTTCTGCTTTCAAACAACTTGACCTCAGAGTGGTGTGGAGGGTGAACATGACCTCCCCCGACCCTACACAAATCATGACCTCCATGTGGATACCGCAAAATGACCTTCTGGGCACGAGAAAACCAAACTGTTTATTTCCCACTGTGGGAAGAATGGACAATATGAGGCTCTCTACCAAGGAGTGCCCATACTCTGCATGCCTATATATGGAGATCAGGGTTACAACTCAGAAAGAGTCCAGGTTAAGGAGCTTGGTCTTCGTGCTGACATGCGCCATGCTAGAACAGATGAGTTGGTGTCCAAGATGACAGAAATCATCTACAATGCAAATACAGAAACAACATGAAGAAAGCTTCCCGCCTTTACCGAGAGCTCTACAAGAATCCCAGCCAAGAAGCTGCTTACTGGCTGGATCATGTCATGAAATATGGCGGAGACTACATGAGGTCACCAGGCCAGCAGATGCCGTGGTATCAGCTGTATGTATTAGATGTGATTGGGTTTCTTCTTGCCGTTGTCATACTACTTGTATTTATCACCTGTTTCATCATTAAGCTATTCCTGAAGTGTTGTGGCTTTCAGCAAAAGATAGTCAAAGCAAAAACTGAGTAACGGCTTGAGAGGACACAAAGACATCTGCACGTCTTCCAGCACAACGCCAGCAGAGACAACAATCATTCTACATACAGTCACCACAACAACATGGCAGCAGATAGACAGGACACAGAGACAGAGACAGGCCAGACAATGATGGAGACACTCAACTGACTGACTGGCACTTTGCCATTTTGACAGATGATAGTTTGTAAAAATAGAGTTATACCTCTCCTTAACACAAAGCCTGGGCTGAATTTAGAGATCATGTGTTGCCCATGCAGCATGATCCCTCTCTCGGCCTGTCTAGTTTACTCCAGAGGAAAGGTCACACCAATAGTCCGGAACAAGACAAGCTACACTAAACTAAGGGTAAACTAAACAAGTATTCAGATAGACATGGTAGCAAAGTAGCTAGCTGCCTGCTGTAGCAGTGGTCTATAGACACGGTAGCAACGTGGCTAGCTGCCTGCTGTAGCAGTGGTCTATAGACACGGTAGCAACGTGGTTAGCTGCCTGCTGTAGCAGTGGTCTATAGACACGGTAGCAACGTGGCTAGCTGCCTGCTGTAGCAGTGGTCTATAGACACGGTAGCAACGTGGCTAGCTGCCTGCTGTAGCAGTGGTCTATAGACACAGTAGCAACGTGGCTAGCTGCCTGCTGTAGCAGTGGTCTATAGACACGGTAGCAACGTGGCTAGCTGCCTGCTGTAGCAGTGGTCTATAGACACGGTAGCAACGTGGCTAGCTGCCTGCTGTGGCAGTGGTCTAGAGTTCGATCCCCAGCAAGGCAGTTTAGAATTGATTTAATGACCTGGGCTGACGGGCTGACCCAGTTTATAACGGGTACTAGAACATGTCTGGAGAAGTAAAGACAGCCAACCTGACACTGTCAACATCAGCCCCTGAGTACCCACTGCTGTAGTCAATTTATTTGTCGACATGTAGTGCGATATCGTATGGTGCGAGATTGTTGTTCTCCGGGCTGACTAAATATAATTTTTTCAAGAAAAATGATTTTTTTTATTTTTTTGGTGTGAAATGAACAGCTCCGACTTAAACATGAACACATATATAGTCGGTGTTCATTTTTATGTTCGACTTATCTGAAAATTTTAGTTAACCGAATTCGCCTTTTCAGGACTTTTTATACAATGATAAAGAAATTTAAGCGAAATTCTACGTATCCGAGTTCAACTTAAGTGGACTCAACTGTATATAAATGTTCATGTTTAAATCAAACTAGTCATTTCACAAATTGTTTTGCGAAAGAATTATTTTTAGTCAGCACGGAGACCTACATTCTCGCACATACAATATCTCGCTAAAGAAAGATTGAGCTGTTGGAAGAGATTGAACATAGTGGGAAGAAGAAAGTGAATATAGCTAGAGAAATTGGTATTCCAACATCGACACTTTCCGGCATTTTAAAGCATAAAGACCACTACAGAAAATTGTTTTTCGAATGTCAAATCAACAGTGATAAACAGCGAGCTAGAACTGCTGTGTGTGATTTTGTTGATGTCCTTTTAAAATGGTTCACTGTAATTAGATCGGCAAATATACCAGAAAATGGGCCCTTACTTATTGCGAAAGCAGAAGAATTTGCACGTCTTGGAGGTCAGACAGACTGGAATTGTAGTACTGGTGGGTCGGATCGTTTCAAAAAATGAGACTTTTTCTTTATTTAATTTGGAAATTTTCATATGTCTTTAATGTTCCGCTTTCTAAAATAATTAAACATTTCAACATTTCTGATATTGTATTGCTGTTTATTTGTTAAATTACTCTGTACTGGGAAACAACACATACACTATCACATAACAGTTAAATTACCCTGTACTTGTCCCAACACATACACTATCACACAACAGTTAAATTACCTTGCGAGGGGGAGGGAGAGACAGAGAGGGAGTGAGAGACAGAGAGGGAGGGAGAGAGAGAGAGGGAGAGACAGAGAGAGGGAGAGACAGAGAGAGGGAGAGACAGAGAGAGGGAGAGGGGGAGGGGGAGAGAGAGAGAGAGAGAGAGAGAGAGAGAGAGAGAGAGAGAGAGAAAGAGAGAGAGAGAGAGAGAGAGAGAGAGAGAAGAGAGAGAGAGAGAGAGAGAGAGAGAGAGAGAGAGAGAGAGAGAGAGAGAGAGAGAGAGAGAGAGAGAGAGAGCAGCAGGGATTTGGATTGTCCTGATTAGCTCTGTCAATGCACCTTGTTGTTACAGTTTGCAAACCTTTATTTATTTGTGTCAAGTTGACAATATGTTTGTCTCCTGAACTTGATGGTTGTTTAATTGTGTTGACAACAAATGCTGCAAGAAGCATTCACAAACATTATTTATCTATGATGTAAAGTCTTAAACTCCACACTTGAAGTTATGAACACCTCTGTGTGTGCATACATGTACACCAATTAGCCTCTTCTCATTCAGTCTGAAGAAGGCTGTCAGCTAATTACCTTGCTGCAGTGATGGGGTAATGGAGGGCCATTCACACGATCTTGTTGTGTGCTTGTTGTCTGCACTAGGGCCTCATTTATCATATATAGTGGATCACAACTACAGTACTCTACACACAAGCTACAAACAGTAGGTTGCATGATTTATTGCCTGGCATTTTCACTGCAAATTTTCAAGTGCATACTGCAGAATTATACCGCTGTTTGTATGTAGAACAAATTAGAAAAATAAAGTACATGGTGTCATAAAAAAATGTGCTAACAATTTATTTAAATTAGTTACAATAGTCACTGCTATGGTCTCACGCTGTTTTGGGGAAGCTGGAAAGTACCTCTACCTCTACCTCTACCTCTCTCTCTCTCTCTCTCTCTCTCTCTCTCTCTCTCTCTCTCTCTCTCTCTCCCTCTCCCTCTCTCTCTCTCTCACCCACAACACACACATACATACAAATACTGGCTAGGCAAAAGTACGTAAGAAGACAGAATCAATTATCTAAACATTAACAGTCGTAGGCAAAACATGCCAGATTCCAGAAAGTTCTGTCAAGTAGAAGAGTTGAGAATTATATATTACCTTGTGCAAACACTTTGCATTACTGACAAGATGACGCTCCACATCAAACCATAGGTACATGTTTCATATCAACTAACTCTCTAACTAGCTAACTAACTTTCTCTCTCTCTCTCTCTCTCTCTCTCTCTCTCTCTCTCTCTCTCTCTCTCTCTCTCTCTCTCTCTCCCTCTCTCTTTCTCTCTCTCTGAGACTGCGTATGTGAGTGACAGAGATACATTGTCAGCTAAACCAAATCAGGGTGTCTGGCTGAACTGATCAACAACTGGAGATTTACAGCCTCTCTAACCATGTATGGGAAGACTGAACTTAGAGACACCACAGAGGAAGCACAAGTATGGGAAGACTAGACTTAGAGACAGCACAGAGGAAGTACAAGTATGGGAAGACTGGACTTAAGAGACACCACAGAGGAAGCACAAGTATGGGAAGACTGGACTTAGAGACAGCACAGAGGAAGCACAAGTATGGGAAGAATGGACTTAAGAGACCTGACACATGCCTGGGGTCATTGACATTAAGGAGAATGACCGTGCTAGTACATAAACAAGTGACCGGGCATGAGAAATAATAATTGAAAGTTGGAGACAGTAAGGTGAGTGACCTGGCTATGAGAAAAACAACCAGCCATGAGAAATAATGGTGAGGGTGAGTGCAGACCCCAGGGTGGATGGGGGGAGAGAGAGTTTAGTTCTGGGTGAAGTCAGAGGACTTGAGGACAGTTGATGTTTTGGCGCCGAACGGATCAGTTGTCGAGGACGTGGGAGTTTAAACTGACTGTGGGTCAGTTCTTGTGTTGTGTTGTTCTCCCAGTTGTGAATGCAGGCCTAAAACCCAGTGGGGGTTGGATAGTTAATGGAGGCCTGAACCCAGAGTGGGTGATATAGTTAGTGGAGACTAGACCCAGTGTGTGGGTGTATTGTGTGAGGTCCAGCGGTTGATAGGAGCTGGATTACTTGTCTTGTGAATTTGAGATTAAGCAGTCTGTGAGAAGACAGTGATGTGTGTGTGTTAATGTTGTGAGGAGGATATGGATATTCTATGGATTATATCGTTTTTTCTGGATATATAAATATGTTCCGTGGGTCTGTGTTATTTCTGTATTAAAGGATTATGTGCGCCAAAATCAATCTTGTTTACTGACTGGTGAATGTGCACTGCGGGGGTGAGTCATAGTGTAAGACAGTGAGATAGCTCAATTGACACACCAGGAGTATCGTTACCTAGACAACGACCATATCATGAACTTATCATCAAGAACTTCGTGATATTATCTGGATGGCTCGTCCATTCAAGGAAACGGTGTAATATTGATATATCTGAGAGCTTGTCCGGTCAAGAAACCCAGTGCATTATAGACATTGTTGTCATTCTGAGAGATCTAGGAGCTCGTCGCTTAGTAAAGATTTGCTGACAGCTGCATTCGGTCAAGGAACACAGCGCAATATTCAGATATCTGTGGGCTCTTTGCTGAGAGAGGAGTTATTATCTAGTGACTTTGTTCCATCAAACACGAGAAACCAGGTAAATTTGATACCAGGCAGTAGTGCTGAAGCTAGCAGACAGTTAACGGAAAACTAGGATTAATCCAGAAGGTGGTGAGAATATCGTGCATGTGTGTGTAAGACGGCACATCGGGAAATACTGTCAGCGCGCGTTAAGAAAACAGCGGCACAGAAAGTTGCGTGAAAGTGTTTGCGACAAGAGCGAGACAGCACAGTTGGACATTATCGCTGTCGGTGATAAAGACAGGATTGAAAATCAAAGATATTGACAGGTGTGTGTGGCGAGGGAACACACTGTGTGGTCGCAGGTTGACTGGTCAAGATTTGTCGACGCCGTTAAAAGACGAGGCGGGGCGGCGCTAATAGACAGTACAGGTGAAGTACTGAGGACAGTGAACTCTCTCGGGGAAGGGAGAGGTACGAGGAATTGTGAAACAGAAAAAATTGACATTTGCCGATTCACCGGGAGGGGTGAAAGACGGGGGTAGTGCAGTACCCCTACCGCAGCCAGAGTTGGGGCGGGTTAATGGAGGTAGAGTCAATTTTCCACGGAGTTAAAAGAGCAGCCGGGTTGGGGCTGAGAAGGTTTTGTGGAAACTGTGTTTACTGAGGATTTTTCACTGAAGGTGATAAAGAGAAATTGAGATGACATTGCGAGTCGGGGGTGGATGGAGTGAAGGCACTCAGGGAATTTCCATGGCCTATTGTGGTCAAGATGACTCATTGTGAATGAACAAAACAAGGTGTTTTGTGTGAAAACCAGACTTTATGTTCGTCTTTGTTAAAATCCCTTTGTGATCATTACTCTGTAATCAGCAAACATTTTGACAACGAAGGATGACGTGGCAGCTCCGCGAGCATGGGTGCATACAGTTGTTAAAAGAACTTATTATAAAGAGCTGAAAGCGCTGGACATTTGCTGCCATTTTCTGGGTTGAGACAAGACGTTTGGATTATTACTTTGTTGTCACCACGTCCCAGGGAAATGTAACAACATATCGAAAGAACTATTTTGGATAATTACTATTATCCGTCAACTTTGTCCGACAGTTGGAACTTTATGATCACCACGCTAAAATTCAGTAACCACTCAACAAATCAATCAGTCGTTTGGGAATCTAGCGTCGTAGACAATTCGGAACATTTACCAATATACATTCCCAGCATATTGTGAAAAATTATTAAAAACGAACTTGTGGCGACGGATTAATAGGCACATATTTGTCGGCCAACCAGTTGGACATTTTGTTTGCTGCTCATCGTCTTATAAATATTGTTTTCGGTTGTTACGCAATTATTTGTATGTGGTCCAGTGTTTGTCAGGAGTAGGAGATTTTTGCGTTGGTTCACGAAGGTCGTGAGACAGAGCAAAAAGGAATTGTCTTAGGTGCACCATATATTTTCTGGGAATTAAATCGAAAGGTCGGTTTGTTTGCTTCTGCGGTGGCGCAGTGTCGGTCCTGGATAATATACCATGCCTTTTTGTGTCTAAGTCAGATCTGTGTATATTTTGAGGATATATTTTGTTTTTCTTTCTTTCTTTTCGTTATATTTACATATGATATTTGTTGTGTTCGGATATATGTTATTATTGTGATCTTTCGTCATATCTACTGTCTAGTGGTCTGTGTCAGTTATATATAGATTATTACGCACACTGTGGTCGTTTCACACAAGCTTGTGGATGTTCCTGTGCTTTATTTCTTTGTGATCACCGTCTCCGTGTACTTGGCTTGTGCGTCTAGAGTTTTATAGCAACACTTAGTGTGGATCATCCATTCGTTTGTATATGTAGTTATAATGTATGTTTAACAATATTTCCAGAAATTTTATACAACTATTTGTTATAAATGTATGCGAGGGAGTATAGGTGATATTTCCCCTTACTACCTAGTGCTTATAGAGTGACTGGGTGAGTGCAGAGTGATATTTTAGCACTACAAATTTACGTACACAGGGAGTGCTGGTGTACTTAGGGAAAGTACACAAAGACTAGCAGCAGAGTCTTTACATTTATAGTTGGCTGACAGACAGCAACGTGTCCACAAGTACAAGATGCCTACTTTAATGGAATATATTGAAGCAGGTGAAAGGTTAGGCCTGAAGGGTAAAGAGTTACAGGAGTATGCCGAAGCAAAGAACAAAAACAGATTGAAAGAGACCAAAGGCAAGCTGAAAGAGAACAGAGACAGGCAGAACTCGAGGCCAAACGCCTACAGGAAGAAAAGTTAGCTGAAATGGAAAACAAGCGTCTACAGGAAGTAAAGTTAGCTGAATGAAAGCCAAGCGTCTACAGGAAGAGGGAGAGACACAAATGAAAATAGAAATTGAGAAAGAAAAGCTCAAAAGGGAAACTGAAATTGAGTTAAGAAAATTAGAACTATCATCAAAAGGTCAAAGTGGGGAAAGTAGAAGACCTTCACAGTCATCACAACAATTGAAATTGCCATATTTTACAGACCAGGACCATCTTGAATCTTATCTGGGAAGATTCAAAGCATCAGCGAAAGTGTTAGGTATTCCAGAGGGAGAGTATGCGATGCGACTTGGCGAGTTTCTTACGGGTAAGGCCCTAGATACAATGTTTAATTTACACGTGGAAGAAAGAAACAACTACACTATTTTGCATCAACGTTTGCTTACAAAGTTCCAACTAACTGAGCATGGATATAGAACAAAGTTTAGACAATTAGGGCCAGAGACAAATCAAGATTTCACAGATTTTGTTAATACAGTAAAGAACACATTTAATAAATGGATGGAGCTCGCAGAAGTAGGGAAAGATTTTAATAAATTAGTGGATTTAATGTTAAGAGACAAGGTATATCTGCATGCAATACAAACTTAGTAGCTTTCTTTGAGGAACGTAAGCCAAAGGACATAGACACAATGTCACAGTTAGGGCAAAACTACATGACTGCACATCCAAACAGTTCTATTGGTAGACTAATGAGTGAGGAAATAGTCTGTGCAGCGTACACTAAACAGGACCAGAATCCAGTTATTAGACCAAGATCAAAAAGTTTGGATTCAGCACAGAAGTATGAACAACAAGAGTCTCAAGATAATGGTTTCCGTGGCAACCATTTTGGCAGAGCAGGACGGTACCCATACAAAAGGGGGAATTTCCAGAGACGTCCAAATAGTTATGCCGGATGCTGGAATTGTGGGAGCTGGAGGACACAAGGCAGCACAGTGTGATGCACAACCATCCAGTGAGCCAACAAGTAACACAAGGAAAGGAGATCATCTGTTTCAAATGTGGAAGGAAGGGGCATGTCAGCTATCATTGTACGATGAGGGAAACGGAGCATTCTAATGCAGCACAAGTTATTGAGACTATCAACAATGAAGATTGTAGTGGGTGCAAACCTCTTTTTGAAAAAGACGGTCAGCCAGTCTTAGTGTGTGGTCATACAGTGAAAGCAGGATCAGCAGTCCATGCAGGTGGAAGCATGAAGATGCACCATGGTTTCGTTAATGATAGGCCAGCATTAACAATTAGAGATTCCGGGTGTACGTCTATCGGAGTTAGAAAAAGTTTAGTGAACCCCTCGGAGTACACAGGGGAAAAGATTAGGTGCATTAACATTTAATGGGACAGTAGAATTCTACCCATTAGCCGTGATAGCAGTAAAAACACCATATATCACAGGAAGAGTGGTAGCGTGTGTTCTAGACTCACCAGTGGCAGATTTGATCATCGGAAACGTGCCAGGAGTTAAAGATTGTACAGAAGAAGTAGTTTATTGGGACCAGAAACATAGTTTAAGTAGTAGCGAGGTAGGTACCAAAATAAAACCTAAATTAGAGAGTATAGCTGAACAAGAAGAGGCACGTGAAGTAGACACAGGAACTCAGGGCAAGGATAGTACAGCTGAGCAGGTGAGAATGGATCTCAAACATAGCGTTAGTGACTCCCAGAGACAAGAGACTACTCTCGACAAATCTTTCCAAGGATGTAGTAAAGTGAGACATAGACATAGGGTAGATGGTGCTTCGAAAGGAAGAACAATGGTCTCACTCGCAGGTTTTCAGATGGCGGAACTGCATGTGGGCAAGTAGTATTACCGTTAACACATAGAGACCGATATACTAGAACAGCTCAGGATAGGGCATGTGCAGGGCACATAGGAGTAAGGCGGAAGCAGCATAGAGCAAGATACCAGGTAGATTGGCCAGGATTTAATAAAGAGGTCAGACTAAACAGAGACTCCAGTGTAACGGTACAATATGTAGATTGCAAAGTTAAGGCAGTTCAAAAGAGTTTTAACGACATCACTGAACCAGTATTAGCAAACAGATGTTTTAAAGATATAGGAAACTATAAGATATAGGCATGGGTACAGGAAGGGTAGACACAGCATCGACAGAAATAGGTGGAGGTTTGAGGCAAGAAAAGAACCACCTGATACAGGGTCGGTACACAAATAGGTTGTGTCTTGAGGATGTTAATAGACTTGCAAGTACACAGATATTATGTTCCCTATGATATGTTTATTATTATTATGTGAGATACTAGTCATGTAGTGGTACACAAGATGTAAAGTTGGTTGTATTGATGTGTGGGGAATAGGGGAGTGTACTATGAGCATTTGATGGATTATTTAGTGTGGTAGCTAGAGTAAGTTGGATTTATACTTACGACTACCCAGGCAATGTGTCTGGGTCACATATTTGATAAGTATTAGTCTCCCAACATTTGAAAACGATGTTTTCTTTTGAGGATGGGGTAGTGACACATGCCTGGGGTCATTGACATTAAGGAGAATGACCATGCTAGTACATAAACAAGTGACCGGGCATGAGAAATAATAATTGAAAGTTGGAGACAGTAAGGTGAGTGACCTGGCTACGAGAAAAACAACCAGCCATGAGAAATAATGGTGAGGGTGAGTGCAGACCCCAGGGTGGATGGGGGGAGAGAGTTTAGTTCTGGGTGAAGTCAGAGGACTTGAGGACAGTTGATGTTTTGGCGCCGAACGGATCAGTTGTCGAGGACATGGGAGTTTAAACTGTCTGTGGGTCAGTTCTTGTGTTGTGTTGTTCTCCCAGTTGTGAATGCAGGCCTAAAACCCAGTGGGGGTTGGATAGTTAATGGAGGCCTGAACCCAGAGTGGGCGATATAGTTAGTGGAGACTAGACCCAGTGTGTGGGTGTATTGTGTGAGGTCCAGCGGTTGATAGGAGCTGGATTACTTGTCTTGTGAATTTGAGATTAAGCAGGCCGTGAGAAGACAGTGATGTGTGTCTGTGTTAATGTTGTGAGAAGGATATGGATATTCTATGGATTATATCGTTTTTTCTGGATATATAAATATGTTCCGTGGGTCTGTGTTATTTCTGTATTAAAGGATTATGTGTGCCAAAATCGATCTTGTTTACTGACTGGTGAATGTGCACTGCGGGGGTGAGTCATAGTGTAAGACAGTGAGATAGCTCAATTGAAACACCAGGAGTATCGTTACCTAGACAATGACCAAATCACGAACTTATCATCAAGAACTTCGTGATAAGACCCCACAGAGAAAGCACAGGGAATTATGGACTTAAGAGACCCCACAGAGGAAGCACAAGTATGGGAAGACTGGACTTAAGAGACCCTACAGAGGAAGCATAAGTATGGGAAGACTGGAGTTAAGAGACCCCACAGAGGAAGCACAAGTATGGGAAGACTGGACTTAAGAGACCCCACAAAGGAAGCACAAGTATGGAAAGACTGGAATTAAGACACCCTACAGAGGAAGCATAAGTATGAGAAGAATGGACTTAAGAGACCCCACAGAGGAAGCACAAGTATGGGAAGAATGGACTTAAGAGACCCCACAGAGGAAGCACAAGTATGGGAAGACTGGAATTAAGAGACCCTACAGAGGAAGCATAAGTATGGGAAGACTGGACTTAAGAGACCCCACAGAGGAAGCCACAAGTATGGGAAGACTGGACTTAAGAGACCCCACAAAGGAAGCACAAGTATGGGAAGACTGGACTTAGAGACCTCACAGAGGAAGCACAAGTATGGGAAGAATGGACTTAAGAGACCCTACAGAGGAAGCACAAGTATGGGAAGAATGGACTTAGAGACCTCACAGAAGAAGTACAAATATGGAAAGAGAATGCTAAACAAGACATGGCATATGGAGAGAACCTAGACAAGACATGGTATATGGAGAGAATATAGACAAGACATGGTGAAGAAGAATGTCTTGGTGTGTTAACCACGCATAGAAGGAACAGATGGTTCAATCGAAAATGTGAAGAAGCAGTCATTAGGAAAAGAATGCCAGACAGCTATGGTTAAATGCCACCAACAACATCCAAAGGAAGAGCAATATAGAAATGAATGTAAAGAGGCTACAAAATAGTTCGACAGCAGGAGCGAGAATATATGAGTAATATAATCAAAGATATGGAAACTAATCACCAGAAATCGAATCCAGAAAGTTTTTTAAAGAACTGAAGTCAATGAAACAATGGCACCAACACAACACATATGGTTTAAAAGACAAAAATGGGAATATGATAAATACCAATGAGGAAATGTGTAACACATGAAAAGAATATTTTGTTGAATTACTAAATTGTGAAGCTCCAAGTAACACTTTCCCACAGGAAGAGATTCTAACGTGTGAACCACAAATTGAAGAACCTGCTTTTGAAGAAATCCTATATGTAATCACACGACTTAAAAACAATAAGGCAACAGGGGCTGACCGAATTGCTGCTGAATTTATAAAGGCAGGTGGCCATGCATTAAATCTAAAGCTATACGAACTAATAATAAAAATTTGGAGGACAGCAGAATTACCCCATGACAAGTTCCAATGTGAAAATTATAGAGGAATATCACTACTGTCCACAAGCTATAAGATACTATCCGCAGTATTACTAAATAGACTAAAACCATATTCAGAAGACATATTAGGTGACTACCAGGTGGGTTTTAGACAAAACAGATCAACAATAGATCAGATATTTTTCTTACGACAAATAGCCAAGAAAATTGGGAATATAAAAGAGATCTCCATAACATTTTTGTGGATTTTAAAAAGGCTTATGATAGTGTCCATAGGAATAGTCTTTGGAATGCTATGCAGGAATTTGGAATACCAAGGAATCAACATGACCAGACTATGCATGGAAGATACTTATAATATAGTAACATATAAAGGCAGGAAATCAGACCCTTTCCAAATAACATCTGGCTTGAAACAGGGTGATGCACTATCGCCGCTACTCTTCAATCTGGCTCTAGAGAAAGTTGTAAGGAAGGTAAAGGAGGAATGTGATATTGGAGGAACATCCAAGCTGCTTGGTTATGCAGATGATATAGATATTATAGGGGAAAATGAACAAAGACATTGGAAATATTGACTCACTTAAAGGAAAATGCCCAAAAGATGAGGCTGGTTATCAACCAAGATAAGACAGAATATATGGTAATTTCAAGAGAAGGAATGGCGAAAAACTCTGGCCACATACAAATAGATAATATGACCATTAAAAGAACGGAAACATACAAATACCTGGGTACAATCTTTAACTGCTCCAACATCATACGGGAAGAAATACAAACTAGAATCAATTCTGTAAATAAGATATACTATGCACTACAACATCTACTGAAATCAAATGCGCTATCTCGTAACACGAAAATCATAATTTACAAAACCCTGATCAGACCAGTTGTGCTGTATGGCTCTGTAACCTGGAGTACAACGAAAGGAGACGAAGCCTTGTTACAAACCTTTGAGAACAAAATTTTAAGACGCATCTTTGGACCCATTAGGGATACACAAAGTGGAGAGTGGAAAAGAAGAAGTAACAAAGACATTTACGACCTGTTTAAGTCCCCGCTAATCACTGGTATCATGAAGGCTAATAGACTACAATGGCTGGGGCATATAGAAAGAATGGAAAATAATAGGGAAACAAAACTCGTTTACACTCAGGAATTAAATGACCGTAGACCCCGAGGTAGACCAAGAAGGTGGAGAGATAATATACATACAGACCTACAAGCACTTGGAATCAGCGACTGGCAAGAGAAGGTCAACCAGAGAGATGAATGGAGAGGGCTTGTATCTGCAGCAAAGAACCTCAGTGGTTCGGAATGCTGAAGAAGAAGAAGATGGTGTATGGAGAGAACCTAAGCAAGACATGGTATATGGAGAGAATCAAGACAAGACATGGTATATGGAGAGAACCTAAACAAGACATGGTATATGGAGAGAATCAAGAAAAGACATGGTATATGGAGAGAATGTAGACTAGACATGTTATATGGAGAGAATGTAGACAAGACATGGTATATGGAGAGAATGTAGACAAGACATGGTATATGGAGAGAATATAGACAAGACATGGTATATGGAGAGAACATAGACAAGACATGGTATGTGGAGAGAACGTAGACAAGACATGGTATATGGAGAGAATGTAGACAAGACATGGTATATGGAGAGAACCTAGACAAGACATGGTATATGGAGAGAATGTAGACAAGACATGGTATATGGAGAGAATGTAGACAAGACATGGTATATGGAGAGAACCTAGACAAGACATGGTATATGGAGAGAATGTAGACAAGACATGGTATATGGAGAGAATGTAGACAAGACATGGTATATGGAGAGAACCTAGACAAGACATGGTATATGGAGAGAATGTAGACAAGACATGGTATATGGAGAGAATGTAGACAAGACATGGTATATGGAGAGAACCTAGACAAGACATTGTATATATAGAGAGAATATAGACAAGATATGGTATATGGAGAGAACCTAAACAAGACATTGTATATATAGAGAGAATCTAGACAAGACATGGTATATGGAGAGAACCTAAACAAGACATTGTATATATAGAGAGAATATAGACAAGACATGGTATATGGAGAGAATGTAGACAAGACATGGTGTATGGAGAGAATGTAGACAAGACATGGTGTATGGAGAGAGTCTAGACAAGACATGGTGTATGTCAGAGCCTTGCGTAGAGCAAGATAAGTAGCTCGTTTTCTGGCAAGTGTGAAGCAATATCAAACTATCAAATCACACGAAGTGAATATCCGAAAGTATTATTCACACGCTTTATTTACACGCTGCATTTATTATCGCACAAACATCGCGCAATGACAATCCATAGCAATCATTACGGCATTAACAATATCACTACAATACATAATAATACATGCAAGCAATAAACATCTCACTTACAAGTCAAACTCTTCAAGCGTTCAAACCAGTCTCCCACTGTCATACAGGCTAGCTCTCAATGCAGATTCAAACACTCCTCGCATACCCATGCGACCTGTCCATTCAAACACCTAAACCCGTCTGCCAGTTCTGGCGTTCTACACGCTACACGCCAGTCGGCGCTCACGTCAGCTAGTGTGACCCCTGCAAGGTTCACGGGGTGTACTGCTGACCAGCGGTCGTTTAAGCTTCGCTCAATTGCTGTGCTTGGCTGCTTATACGGGCGTCGTCGATAACGCCACGTTCTCTCTGCCGTGTTTAACATCACTCAGGGTTGCGTGTTGTTATGTTGTCTGGCGTTGGTACAGACAACGCGTCGCAACCTCAGATGTGAGACCTTGACAGTGTATAGAGAGAATGTAGACAAGACATGGTATATGGAGAGAATCTAGACAAAACATGGTATATGGAGAGACTCTAGACAAGACATGGTATATGGAGAGACTCTAGACAAGACATGGTATATGGAGAGAATGTAGACAAGACATGGTATATGGAGAGACTCTAGACAAGACATGGTATATGGAGAGAATGTAGACAAGACATGGTATATGGAGAGAACCTAGACAAGACATGGTATATGGAGAGAATGTAGACAAGACATGGTATATGGAGAGAATCTAGACAAGACATGGTATATGGAGAGACTCTAGACAAGACATGGTATATGGAGAGACTCTAGACAAGACATGGTATATGGAGAGAATCTAGACAAGACATGGTATATGGAGAGACTCTAGACAAGACATGGTATATGGAGAGAATCTAGACAAGACATGGTATATGGAGAGACTCTAGACAAGACATGGTATATGGAGAGACTCTAGACAAGACATGGTATATGGATAGACTCTAGACAAGACATGGTATATGGAGAGACTCTAGACAAGACATGGTATATGGAGAGAATCTAGACAAGACATGGTATATGGAGAGACTCTAGACAAGACATGGTATATGGAGAGAATCTAGACAAGACACACTGTGAAGAATGCTGTAATTATCTGTCTGGTGAAGCCATGATCAGTAAGTGTGCACGAGGTTACATAAATACAAGACATCATCTACAAAGTAGGCTAATGAGATACATGGTTCCATCCACACTTTGGCCCAGCAACTTTAGTGCCAACCCCTGCTAACCCTCCTCAAGGGGTTGACAACTGTAACAACAGGGTGTGTTGACAACTGTAACAACAGGGTGTGTTGATGTAACTAATCAGAACAATCCAGAGACACACTTCCAACCATCCACACAATGACCTGACAAAAGTATTTAAGGAAAGAATGGAAAAATAAATATCAATTAATTAGCAGCTGCAGACCAACAACTAGGGAAGGTTCTGGAGAGTTCTGCCTAACTACAGAAATAATAGATTACCTGGTATAGGCACTGGGTCATTTCTGACAAAAGGAGAGTGGAAATCAAAATACAGGTATATGCTTGATATCATCTCTCTCTCTCTCTCTCTCTCTCTCTCTCTCTCTCTCTCTCTCTCTCTCTCTCTCTCTCTCTCTCTCTCCCCCCAAAATGTTGTAACTGCATAATTTTCTGCCTATTTATTAACCACCCCGTTGACTCCTGGAATGTTGTGTGTGCATGATGCCGTCTACAGTAAAGGTGGCAGGGTACAGTGTATAAGTTATATGTCTGCTACCAGAGGAATGCTAAATCAATGCCACATGTGGCTGTGACTGATGGAATGAAGTTTGTAATTAGCAGGAAGAATCACGGTAGAGGAAGAAGTAAATGAGAGCTGTCCATCTGGCCACAGGAAGAAACTATTAGGATCCCTACTCTTCAACATCTTCTGAGACTGAGCACATATGGGCATGTCCAGAGAGCTGCCACATCCATGTTAGAGGATAAATAAAGCACAGTTAAGACATAAATATCTTGATAGGACGCAGGCAAGACATGTTGATAGGACACAGGTAAGACATTATGTTGATAGGACACAGGTAAGACATGTTGATAGGACACAGGTAAGACATTATGTTGATAGGACACAGGTAAGACATTATGTTTATAGGAGACAGGTAAGATATTATGTTTATAGGACACAGGTAAGACATTATAGGACACAGGTAAGACATTATGTTGATAGGACACAGGTAAGACATTATGTTGATAGGACACAGGTAAGACATTATGTTGATAGGACACAGGTAAGACATTATGTTTATAGGACACAGGTAAGACATTATAAGACACAGGTAAGACATTATGTTGATAGGACACAGGTAAGACATTATGTTTATAGGAGACAGGTAAGACATTATGTTGATAGGACATGGGTAAGACATTATAGGACACAGATAAGACATTATAGGACACAGGTAAGACACTATGTTGATAGGACACAGGTAAGACATTATGTTGATAGGACACAGGTAAGACATTATGTTGATAGGACACAGGTAAGACATTATGTTGATAGGACATGGGTAAGACATTATAGGACACAGGTAAGACATTATAGGACACAGGTAAGACATTATGTTGATAGGACACAGGTAAGACATTATGTTGATAGGACACAGGTAAGACATTATGTTGATAGGACATGGGTAAGACATTATAGGACACAGGTAAGACATTATAGGACACAGGTAAGACATTATGTTGATAGGACACAGGTAAGACATTATGTTGATAGGACACGGGTAAGACATTATGTTGATAGGACACAGGTAAGACATTATGTTGATAGGACACGGGTAAGACATTATGTTGATAGGACACAGGTAGGACATTATGTTGATAGGACACAGGTAAGACATTATAGGACACAGGTAAGACATTATAGGACACAGGTAAGACATTATGTTGATAGGACACAGGTAGGACATTATGTTGATAGGACACAGGTAAGACATTATAGGACACAGGTAAGACATTATAGGACACAGGTAAGACATTATGTTGATAGGACACAGGTAGGACATTATGTTGATAGGACACAGGTAAGACATTATAGGACACAGGTAAGACATTATAGGACACAGGTAAGACATTATGTTGATAGGACACAGGTAGGACATTATGTTGATAGGACACAGGTAAGACATTATAGGACACAGGTAAGACATTATAGGACACAGGTCAGACATTATGTTGATATGACACAGGTAAGACATTATGTTGATAGGACACAGGTAAGACATTATGTTGATAGGACATGGGTAAGACATTATGTTGATAGGACACAGGTAAGACATTATGTTGATAGGACATGGGTAAGACATTATGTTGATAGGACACGGGTAAGACATTATGTTGATAGGACACAGGTAAGACATTATGTTGATAGGACACAGGTCAGACATTATGTTGATAGGACACAGGTAAGACATTATGTTGATAGGACACAGGTAAGACATTATGTTGATAGGACACAGGTAAGACATGTTGATAGGACACAGGTAAGACATTATGTTGATAGGACACAGGTAAGACATTATGTTGATAGGACACAGGTAAGACATTATGTTGATAGGACACAGGTAAGACATTATGTTGATAGGACACAGGTAAGACATTATGTTGATAGGACACAGGTAGGACATTATGTTGATAGGACATAGGTAAGCCCAGAGATGGAGAACAACTAAGCATAAGTCAGAAGCCAGCCCCTTGCTTCTAGATTGTTCTACACCTGAGCAGGACATTATCTTAATAGGACAGTTAGGACATAACTGTTGACAGGACACAGGTAGGACATATTGATAGGACACAATGTAGGACATAATTATGTTAGTAGGATACAATGTAGACATAACATTGTTGATAGGACACAATGTTGGACATAACTATGTTGATAGGACACAATGTTGGACATTACACAGGTAGGACACTTGATATGGCACATTGCAGGACATAATTATGTTTACAGGACACAGGTAGGACATAACTAAAACATATATGTTTTAGTGTCCAAAGTGTGCACTGAGGTACTTATGACATCCATCCAATTATATGTTTTAGTGTCCAAAGTGTGCACTGAGGTAATGACGACATCCATCCAATTATATGTTTTAGTGTCCAAAGTGTGCACTGAGGTAATGACGACATCCATCCAATTATATGTTTTAGTGTCCAAAGTGTGCACTGAGGTACTGACAACATCCATCCAATTATATGTTTTAGTGTCCAAAGTGTGCACTGAGGTACTGACAACATCCATCCAATTATATCTTTTAGTGTCCAAAGTGTGCACTGAGGTGCTGATGACATCCATCCAATTATATGTTTTAGTGTCCAAAGTGTGCACTGAGGTACTGATGACATCCATCCAATTATGTTTTAGTGTCCAAAGTGTGCACTGAGGTACTGATGACATTCATCGAATTATATGTTTTAGTGTCCAAAGTGTGCACTGAGGTACTGACGACATCCATCCAATTATATTATCTACTTACTGCACCATGCTGGACCAGAGCTTATCAATATTCACAAATGATTTCTGTTTATTAACTCTGTTGGTCTCAGAGCTCTCCTAATCTTCTCCATGACCTGGTATACAGAGTATATGAACTCTAACCTTTGACGTCTCATGTCTCAGACAACAAGCAAGGATGGGTAGATGCAGTCTACTGCTGGTTGGTGTGACCTTGACCCTGATGATGACCTACATTGATGCCAAAACGGTGGTGTTCTACCCCCCTCCAGCTACCAGCTACTTCATCTACCACACGAAGATCGCCGGGGCACTGGCCCGCCTGGGCCACGATGTCTACATCTGCGTACCACATTACCTGATCCAGCGAAATTTAGTCAATGACAAGTCTGTAAAAATACTGGAATATGGAGAAAAACTGGGTGATATAATTGGCAATCTCATGAAACGCACCAACCTTCTTGAAAGATTTTGGGCCGGGGAAGACCGACACCAAGGTGAGGCAATGTTGCTCGCTGGAAAAGAATATGGCAAAGTCACAGATGAGATTCTGTCTGACAAATCATTTGTGGAGAAGATCAGAAGACTGAAGCCTGATTTGCTGGTTCTGGATTCTATACCCTTCAACATGAACATGATTGCGCTGCCTTATTTACTGGACATCCCCTATGCTCTAGTGGGAACCATACACAATGTGGTGCTGTCCAAAGTACCATACAGCCCAGCCACCCCAACATACTTAGTTGAACCCAACAGCCTGTCATTTTTCAGTCGGTTGCAACACTTCTTTTGGTACGTTGCTCAAATCAATTTTGACTTGTTTTACGACAGCAGTAGCGTGTCCAGATTTGCCCCACATAAACCGTACAAATCTATCAATGATCTAGCCGCCAATGCTGAATTGTTCATCGTTGAAATTGACCACATACTGGACTACCCCAGGCCAACACTGCCCAACACTAAACTGATTGGGGCGTCATCTCCATCTCCTGCTAAACCACTGGTCGGAGACTTCCAGAAGTTTGTCAACGAGTCCAAGAACGGAATCATCGTCATGACATTTGGGGGAACTATAGTGAACCTGCCTCCACACTTCACATCTAAAATGGTTTCTGCTTTCAAACAACTTGACCTCAGAGTGGTGTGGAGGGTGAACATGACTTCCCCTGACCCTACACAAATCATGACCTCCATGTGGATACCGCAAAATGACCTTCTGGGACACGAGAAAACCAAACTGTTTATTTCCCACTGTGGGAAGAATGGACAATATGAGGCTCTCTACCAAGGAGTGCCCATACTCTGCATGCCTATGTTTGGAGATCAGGGTTACAACTCAGAAAGAGTCCAGGTTAAGGAGCTTGGTCTTCGTGCTGACATGCGCCATGCTAGAACAGATGAGTTGGTGTCCAAGATGACAGAAATCATCTACAATGCAAAATACAGAAACAACATGAAGAAAGCTTCCCGCCTTTACCGAGAGCTCTACAAGAATCCCAGCCAAGAAGCTGCTTACTGGCTGGATCATGTCATGAAATATGGCGGAGACTACATGAGGTCACCAGGCCAGCAGATGCCGTGGTATCAGCTGTATGTATTAGACGTGATTGGGTTTCTTCTTGCCGTTGTCATACTACTTGTATTTATCACCTGTTTCATCATTAAGCTATTCCTGAAGTGTTGTGGCTTTCAGCAAAAGAAAGTCAAAGCAAAAACTGAGTAACGGCTTGAGAGGACACAAAGACATCTGCACGTCTTCCAGCACAACGCCAGCAGAGACAACAATCATTCTACATACAGTCACCACAACAACATGGCAGCAGATAGACAGGACACAGAGACAGAGACAGGCCAGACAATGATGGAGACACTCAACTGACTGACTGGCACATTGCCATTTTGACAGATGATAGTTTGTAAAAATAGAGTTATACCTCTCCTTAACACAAAGCCTGGGCTGAATTTAGAGATCATGTGTTGCCCATGCAGCATGATCCCTCTCTCGGCCTGTCTAGTTTACTCCAGAGGAAAGGTCACACCAATAGTCCGGAACAAGACAAGCTACACTAAACTAAGGGCAAACTAAACAAGTATTCTGATATACACGGTAGTAAAGTGGCTAGCTGCCTGTTGTAGCAGTGGTCTAGAGTTCGATCCCCAGCAGGGCAGTTTAGAATTTATGTAGTGACCTGGCTGATGGGCTGACCCAGTCTAAACTGGGTGCCTGAACCCATCTGGGGAAGTAAAGGCAACCATCATGACACTGTCCACATCAGCCCCTGAGTGCAGTTTGGTCTCTAAACATCAGGTCTAGCTACAGATGCCAAACACACGTAAGACAAGAAAAAGGGACCTTTAGTTTTATTTTGTAAACAAATACAGAAACACCAGAACCAAAGCTGTTGGTGAATGTAGCTGTGCAACTGGTCAAATGACGGCCAAACATTTGGTGCACTAGTGTTCAACATATGCAATACAGAGAAGAGTATAATGGCTCCATGGTGAATCTGCAGTTACCATGGGGATAACAAATGCTCCATATTCAAGCAGTAACAGTGACTATGTGCGTTATTTATTTCAACCAAACATGATGATTCATCTATTCACTTCATGTGATATGTAACTCTGATGTATGTATGTGATGAGATGTAGTGAAATATGCCAGGCAATAATTTGTGCAACCTTTTGTTTGTGTCTTCTGTGTTTTAATGCATCAAGTTGTGCCTGCAGCTAGACAGAACATCTGGCTACTATCGAGACAGAAGTACAGGCTTTGATCATTGAGAGTTCTTTAGAGGGTGATGCTGTCATCTAAACAGATGGGTCGGTTGTATGATGTGTGAGAAGTTCGTGGGCTTTTATGGCTCAGGCTGGAGGGGGAATGGTGTAGGAAGATTCTGGTGCTTTTGCCTTGACCACAAGTAACCTGACTATGGAAGTCATGGCAGTAAGTAAAGCAATAACATGGCTCGAGACTCAGACATACTTTCTTAGTGACTCAATGAGTATGCTTAGGAAGATAGATGGATTAGATCTGAAGACAGTGGTTCATGTCTCTGGGGCAGTCATTGCTAGCATGCAGGTGTACAAGGAAATGAGCAGGCTGACAGGCTTGCAGGTAAGGTTACTGTGGAACACTACGCAGGAAGCCAAAAAAGATTAATAAACCAACACAGAACTGGGGTTGTTAGCCGCTACAGACTGAGGGATTTACTGAGGAGGGGATCTGAGCACTTATGGACTGAATGGTTTGATGTGCAATGAGCATGATCTGTCGACTAACTAAGTTGTGGATATGGACAAATATAAAGTTAATGCATTAAGTTTTAGGTATGAACAAATATCAAGTTAACACAAGCCCCCAACCATCTGCGTGTAAATGTACATGAAATACATGTGCCCAACAGCAAACAGAGACGGGGTATCATGTGTGAAACACTCACGCAGCTGTGTGATGTGTGTGCACCATTCTTGCATCTATGCACGCCTACAAGAATGTAACACTAAATCCCAACAGCAAACAGAGACGGGGTATCATGTATGAAACACGCAGCTGTGTGATGTGTGTGCACCATTCTTGCATCTATGCACGTCTACAAGAATGTAACACTAAATCCCAACAGAACACCGCTTCTTGTGTTCTTGCTCGATGTCATGTGTATGTTCAGATTATCTACAATATCCACGGTACATCCCTGAAACAGTAGCTGGAAGTTGTCCCAGGAGAAGATCTTATGCCAACATTTAACCTCGGTGATTTCTCTCATTATTATATATTACACAGTTGTATTTATCAACAAAATAAAATGTACGTAAAAATAGTTCATATAGTTTTATCACTATCATTATGGACAATTCTAAATCTAGACAAATATGAATGCAGTGAACGTATACACATGGGACATGATGTGCAACTCTGTTGCAAGTCTGCCAGCACAGACAGGGTGTTCCCATGGTTGGTACAGAGTGAAGTAATTCCTTAGTGGGTACAGACTGAGGTAATTCCTTAGTGGGTACAGACTGAGGTAATTCCTTAGTGGGTACAGACTGAGGTAATTCCTTAGTGGGTACAGAGTGAAGTAATTCCTTAGTGGGTACAGACTGAGGTAATTCCTTAGTGGGTACAGACTGAGGTAATTCCTTAGTGGGTACAGACTGAGGTAATTCCTTAGTGGGTACAGAGTGAAGTAATTCCTTAGTGGGTACAGACTGAGGTAATTCCTTAGTGGGTACAGACTGAGGTAATTCCTTAGCGGGTACAGACTGAGGTAATTCCTTATTGGGTACAGACTGAGGTAATTCCTTAGTGGGTACAGACTGAGGTTAATTCCTTAGCGGGTACAGAGATTAATTCCTTAGTGGGTACAGACTAAGATAATTCCTTAGTGGGTACAGACTGCGGTAAGCCAAATAAACAAAACCAGGGATGGTTAACCCGGTCAACAAATGCCCACAGAAGTCGGATGTGTCTGCCTGACTGCCCAAGAACGCAGCTCTGCTGTAAACAGACACAACGCAATCACGACCGGGAAAAAAAATTCCGGATGAACGCAGAAGAAGAAGGAACAAAACATGGGTTACTTGACACGGCTACAACAAACATGAACAATTGTTGGTGTAGTTGTATCAATGTCTGTCTGTGGTTTGTGGGCTGATGAAGGTCCTAACCACAACATCAATTCTTCACTTGTGGGGTGTTCTTGTAAAGTTGTCCAATTCCACTTATCGTTTTCAAAGAAAGAGGAGGAAGGCAGAAGGCCTCTTAACACCTACATGCTAAAAGGGAAGAGGGAAGTCAGAAGTCATTTCACACTGACATCCTGAAAGGGAAGAGGGAAGACAGAAGTCATTTCACACTGACATCCTGAAAGGGAAGAGAGAAGACAGAAGTCATTTCACACTGACATCCTGAAAGGGAAGAGGGAAGACAGAAGTCATTTCACACTGACATCCTGAAAGGGAAGAGGGAAGATGGAAGTCATTTCACACTGACATCCTAAAAGAGAAGCGGGAAGACAGAAGTCATTTCACACTGATATCCAGAAAGGGAAAAGAGAAGACAGAAGTCATTTCACACTGACATCCTGAATGGGAAGAGGGAAGACAGAAGTCATTTCACACTGACAACCCAAAAGAGAAGCGGAAAGACAGAAGTCATTTCACACTGATATCCGGAAGGGGAAAAGGGAAGACAGAAGTCATTTCACACCGATATCCTGAATGGGAAGAGGGAAGACAGAAGTCATTTCATGCTGATATCCTGAAAGGGAAGAGGGAAGACACAAGGTCATTTCACACTAATATCCTGAAAGGGAAGAGGGAAGACAGAAGAAATTTCACACTGACATCCTCAAAGGGAAGAGGGAAGACAGAAGTCATTTCACACTGACATCCTTAAATGGAAGAGGTAAGACAGAAATTTCACACTGACATCCTGAAATGGAAGAGGTAAGACAGAAATTTTACTGACATCCTGAAAGGGAAGAGGGAAGACAGAAGTCATTTCACACTGATATCCTGAAAGGGAAGAGGGAAGACAGAAGTCATTTCACATTGATATCCTGAAAGGGAAGAGGGAAGACAGAAGTCATTTCACATTGATACTAACATCCTGAAAGGGAAGACAGAAGTACTTTTCACACTGATACTGATATCCTGAAAGGGAAGACATAAGTCATTTCACACTGATATCCTGAAAGGGAAGAGGGAAAATAGAAGCACTTTTCACACTGATATCCTGAAAGGGAAGACAGAAGTCATTTCACACTGATATCTTGAAAGGGAAGAGGGAAGACAGATGTACTTTTCACACTGATATGATATCCTGAGAGGAAAAACAGAAGTCATTTCACACTGATATCCTGAAAGGGAAGAGGGAAGACAGAAGTACATTTCACACTGATATCCTGAAAGGGAAGAGGGAAGACAGAAGTACATTTCACACTGATACTCTGAAAGGATGAGGAGAAACAAAGTACCATATCACCACGCCTGAACCAAATGACAAAAGGTCCCTCAGTCTGGTCTCCTAAAAGCGTATGCCTCTGAGTTGAGAAGCTATAAAGGAAGCAGATGCTAAACCAATCAGGTGTGGCAGACCTCAACAACTTCTGTGGAATGTGTGTCACTCCTACACTCTGTGTCACTCCTACACTCTGTGTCATTCCTACACTCTGTGTCATTCCTACACTCTGTGTCATTCCTACACTCTGTGTCACTCCTACACTCTGTGTCACTCCTACACTCTGTGTCATTCCTACACTCTGTGTCACTCCTACACTCTGTGTCATTCCTACACTCTGTGTCATTCCTACACTCTGTGTCACTCCTACACTCTGTGTCACTCCTACACTCTGTGTCACTCCTACACTCTGTTGTCACTCCTACACTCTGTGTCACTCCTACACTCTGTGTCACTTCCTACACTCTGTGTCATCTCCTACACTCTGTGTCACTCCTACACTCTGTGTCACTCCTACACTCTGTGTCACTCCTACACTCTGTGTCACTCCTACACTCTGTGTCACTCCCTACACTCTGTGTCACTCCTACACTCTGTGTCACTCCTACACTCTATGTCACTCCTACACTCTGTGTCACTCCTACACTCTGTGTCATTCCTACACTCTGTGTCATTCCTACACTCTGTGTCATTCCTACACTCTGTGTCACTCCTACACTCTGTGTCACTCCTACACTCTGTGTCACTCCTACACTCTGTGTCATTCCTACACTCTGTGTCATTCCCACACTCTGTGTCATTCCTACACTCTGGGTCATTCCTACACTCTGTGTCATTCCTACAACATCTGTGTCATTCCTACACTCTGTGTCATTCCTACACTCTGTGTCATTCCTACACTCTGTGTCACTCCTACACTCTGTGTCACTCCTACACTCTGTGTCACTCCTACACTCTGTGTCACTCCTACACTCTGTGTCACTCCTACACTCTGTGTCACTCCTACACTCTGTGTCATTCCTACACTCTGTGTCATTCCTACACTCTGTGTCATTCCTACACTCTGTGTCATTCCTACACTCTGTGTCATTCCTACACTCTGTGTCATTCCTACACTCTGTGTCTTCCTACACTCTGTGTCATTCCACACTCTGTGTCATTCCTACACTCTGTGTCATTCCTACACTCTGTGTCATTCCTACACTCTGTGTCATTCTACACTCTGTGTCATTCCTACACTCTGTGTCATTCCTACACTCTGTGTCATTCCTACACTCTGTGTCACTCCTACACTCTGTGTCATTCCTACACTCTGTGTCATTCCTACACTCTGTGTCATTCCTACACTCTGTGTCATTCCTACACTCTGTGTCATTCCTACACTCTGTGTCATTCCTACACTCTGTGTCATTCCTACACTCTGTGTCACTCCTACACTCTGTGTCATTCCCTACACTCTGTGTCATTTCCTACACTCTATGTCACTCCTACACTCTATGTCACTCCTACACTCTGTGTCACTCCTACACTCTGTGTCACCTCCTACACTCCTATGTCACTCCTACACTCTGTGTCACTCCTACACTCTGTGTCACTCCTACACTCTGTGTCATTCCTACACTCTGTGTCATTTCCTACACTCTATGGTCACTCCTACACTCTATGTCACTCCTACACCTCTGTGTCACTCCTACACTCTGTGTCACTCCTACACTCTATGTCACTCCTACACTCACTGTGTCATTCCTACACTCTATGTCACTCCTACACTCTATGTCACTCCCTACACTCTGTGTCACTCCTACACTCTGTGTCACTCCTACACTCTATGTCCCTCCTACACTGTGTCACTCCTACACTCTGCTGTCTACTTCCTACACTCTGTGTCATTCCTACACTCTGTGTCATTCCTACACTCTGTGTCACTCCTACACTCTGTGTCACTCCTACACTCTGTGTCACTCCTACACTCTGTGTCATTCCTACACTCTGTGTCATTCCTACACTCTGTGTCATTCCTACACTCTGTGTCACATCCTACACTCTGTGTCATTCCTACACTCTGTGTCATTCCTACACTCTGTGTCATTCCTACACTCTGTGTCATTCCTACACTCTGTGTCACTCCTACACTCTGTGTCATTCCTACACTCTGTGTCATTCCTACACTCTGTGTCATTCCTACACTCTGTGTCATTCCTACACTCTGTGTCACTCCTACACTCTGTGTCATTCCTACACTCTGTGTCATTCCTACACTCTATGTCACTCCTACACTCTATGTCACTCCTACACTCTGTGTCACTCCTACACTCTGTGTCACTCCTACACTCTATGTCACTCCTACACTCTGTGTCACTCCTACACTCTGTGTCACTCCTACACTCTGTGTCATTCTACACTCTGTGTCATTCCTACACTCTATGTCACTCCTACACTCTATGTTCACTCCTACACTCTGTGTCACTCCTACACTCTGTGTCACTCCTACACTCTATGTAACTCCTCCTACACTCTGTGTCATTCCTACACTCTGTGTCATTCCTAACACTCTGTGTCACTCCTACACTCTGTGTCATTCCTACATTCTGTGTCACTCCTACACTCTGTGTCATTCCTACACTCTGTGTCACTCCTACACTCTGTGTCATTCCTACATTCTGTGTCACTCCTACACTCTGTGTCATTCCTACACTCTGTGTCACTACTCCTACCTCATGCAATGACTCACCTTTTTCAGAGATTTCAGCTTGTATTTGGAGCAGTCAGGCAGTAACCTGTCTGGGGGTAACCTCGGGCCACAGTAAGGTTTCACCAGGGGGCAACGGTTGGCCGTTCTTTCTGTCTGGCCACCTCATCAGTAGCTGCGAGGACACAACAACATCAATCAATCTTTTAATCAATCAATCAGTCTCTCCACATACATTCTTGTAACTTAGTGTCTTTCTCCCTACATATCTGTTGGTACGTGTGTGAGGCAGAGAAACTAGAATCTTTGTTGTGTCTTTGCTCACCCCGTAGAGACAGTGTGCATGGCAAAGTGGTCAATGCCAATTGTTTCACACTCCAAAGGTCATGGGTTTGTTTCTGGACGGTCCACCCGGTTCATGTAGTGCACTTTTTTCCGAGAACCCAGAGATGGTCACTGGGAGCTGGAGCCTTTGTGTGATGCTAACTGGCCAGTCGCTCTATAGAAAGAGACCAGGGCCATAGGGGGTATAACCAGATGAAATTAAGTGTATCCTCTTGCTTTTGAGTCGTCTTGTTTTGTTTTTTTTATCCCATACAGTATGTTGATTACATTGTGTCCATTTACACGAATGATGGAATACATATATGCCTTTGAACCTACATATCCAACAGCATCTTTAAGGACAAGCTGACATTCCTCTTTCAATTGTGGTCAGTACTGCGTCGCAGTATTGGGCTGCGTCCTGTCCGTGAACTAAGGGTCAGTCCGTCTGTTTACAACTGCTGTCTCACGTAGTCAAGTCCAAGGGTAAACTGTCCTGTCTGCTGTTCCCCTGTCCTGTCTTCTATTCCCGTGTCCTGTCTCTAGGATATGTCCTCCGTATCAGGTTGCTAGGACTCTTGACACATACTATATGTATTACGTATATATGTATATGTATTTCACAGTGGGGAGGTTTAGTCGTTTAGTTTAATATTGCCAGAGCAGTGTCTGTACAATCTACTATTTACATTGTCCAAATGCCACGGTATTTGTACCAGGTGCAATGTGCACACAGGACCCCCTATTTGTCACTGCAATCTGAGAAGTGTAGGAGTGTGCCACACTGCCCTGAAATTGAACAAAAACTGTCCTGATCTGAACCTGTGTGGTTTCAGTTAACAGTGTTGCCATAACTCACCACCCTGACCGCAGAGTGAAACTGAAACTAAAACACCCGCCTTGACCTCTCAGAACACTTCCTGGCACCCATTTTAGAATGGCTTGGGCTGGGAATCCATCCATTTTTTTTTTATCTAGCCCCCCGAGTGGATTCGGACAGATGATCACCAGGCATGCTGAGTGACCCATTAGGCTGGCAAACTTCTTCTGGGCTCCTCCTCATGCTTTCACGACTTACAGATGAGTAGTCCATCAAGCACGCATACCAAGCCCTGTGTGGGCCCAAGTCATACTCAGTGTTTGTGTTGTGAGGAAGCCAAACTTAGACCAATCCTCCATAATCACCTTTGACAACATGAATAGGGGGTCTAGTCTTTCTTCTTCTTTGTTCATCCAAATTTCTGTTTTGGGCATAATTGTGTTGTGACTTTACAGCAGAGCTGCAATATTTGCGCTTTTCAGCCAACACATCTCACTTGTGCATGTGTTTATTGACTATATTAGCTTTCCAGGTGTTTCGGAGAATGTTGGACTCATCTCAGTGTTGTGGTGTCATCTTTACTCCTCCATCTGGCACATCTAGAACGTCTGACTGGTCAGCCTTCAAGGGAAGGCAGGGGTAGAACAGGGACATTCCCCGGCCTCCAACGAGGCTTCCATAATTGCAGAGCCAATACACAGCGCCCTGGTTCTGGGATCACAAAAGGAATAATCATACGGGCTGCTCAGCCTCACTCCCATATATTGGGCCTTCAGTTCACCACAGACTGCTCCTCCAGAGACCAGAACGTAGACTGCAGATTTTGGCCTTTGATGACATCCACACAATGAGCTGTTATTTGGACATTGT
The DNA here is from genome assembly GCA_014155875.1 of Cepaea nemoralis. Taxonomy (NCBI): domain Eukaryota; kingdom Metazoa; phylum Mollusca; class Gastropoda; order Stylommatophora; family Helicidae; genus Cepaea; species Cepaea nemoralis. Next base: position 141,036 of record JACEFZ010019407.1, read on the forward strand.
GAGTAATAGATTCACTAGCCACGCAATATTCCATTTCGTAACCACTGGGACGCTGTTGCCACATAATACCCATGGCATGAGATGAGTCAGGCCAGACATTTAGGTTCTTTCATTCTGTTTTGAGAACCATACACAAGACGCAGTTTTCTCTCCCAGCACCAACACCCCATTTGGTAGTCGACACGTAGTGGGCTCTTGAAGCAAGTGGTCATTTAGTGGGGTTTTTGTTTTGTTGACTTCTGAACCTGTCAGTGGGAATCAGTTTTAGCAGACAGAAGTGTTTTGTCTGTTGAGTAGGGCACACCTTCAATGGACAGTAGCACCCATGCTTTGGGGGTGCCCTGAAGAGAGCCTGAACAATGCATCTCTAGGGGCCACCAACTTAAGATCCCCTGTCAGTGCATTGTGGCCATTTATCCCTGGTGTATAACATGGACGTATGGCAGAAATCATGCAAGGGGTTGCGTAGAACTAGCAGCTTGCTGGGCCCCCGAGGTGTGGTACAGGGCATCCCGTTATACACACCACAACAGCCTTAACCTCTACCCGTGTCTGTGACTGAGGTCACCACACCACCTACACTTTAAAAAAAGTCGCTTAAAAGTCGACATGGTCGACTTCATTGCACCGGGTTTTATCCCATATAGTTCTGTCTCCTTCCGCAGTGCGAAAAGCGTCACACAAAGCACGAACTCCATAGCTCTAGCGACGACCCACAGGAACCTCCAAATAATTTAACTAGTAAACTGAAGGACGCGGCCCGGAATCGAACCCACAGCCTTCGGAGACCAAGTCAAACGGCTTGACCACTTCGCCACGGAGACTCCGTGGCCTCTGTATAGGCTACCTATACTGTTGCCATTCTTTACTTTCCCCTTCTGGCCCGTGGTAACTCACGAGCGTCTGTGTTAAACATAATCTGTGTTTAAACCTAGTGACAGAGACAACATACACATGCTTACATCTCTGGGTGGTGGCGTAGTAAACGAGTGGTCAACCTTCATCTGAACTGCCAGTTTGATGTCATCAGTTTCTATCACTTTCCTGTTTCCATGGCTCGAGTACACTTTGGCATCTTCTATAATATCAGTCACGTAACCTGCACATAGAAAAGAATATCAGTGACATAACCTGCACATAGAAACAGAATATCAGTGACGTAACCTGCACATAGAAACAGAATATCAGTGACATAACCTGCACATAGAAACATAATATCAGTGGTGTAACATATGTAACATACACGTAGAGAACAGAATGTCACTAACGTAACCTGCACATATAAACAGAATATCAGTGACGTAACCTGCACATAGAAACATAATATCAGTGACATAACCTGCACATAGAAACATAATATCAGTGGTGTAACATATGTAACATACACGTAGAGAACAGAATGTCACTAACGTAACCTGCACATATAAACAGAATATCAGTGACGTAACCTGCACATAGAAACAGAATATCAGTGACGTAACCTGCACATAGAAACATAATATCAGTGGTGTAACATATGTAACATACACGTAGAGAACAGAATGTCACTAACGTAACCTGCACATAGAAACAGAATATCAGTGACGTAACCTGCACATAGAAACAGAATATCAGTGACGTAACCTGCACATAGAAACATAATATCAGTGGTGTAACATATGTAACATACACGTAGAGAACAGAATGTCCCTAATGTAACCTGCACATAGAAACAGAATATCAGTGGTGTAACATACACAGAGAGAACAAAATATCACAGGCATAATGTGTACATACAGAATAGAATATCAGTGACGTAACCTGTAGTGTCACAATGTACATGTTACATGACAAGGGAAAGGAACAAATAATGCCATATACACATTACAAACACTAACAGAGAGATCAATAAAGATACAGACAGATTTATACTTGTAGTTTATGAATTATACCAAAACATTTGTTACAGTGAAACATGATGTTATGATCAAAATGATGGAGGATAAAAAAATTTTAAGATTAACAATAATAAACATATATACTGGAAACAAGTAGCAGCAACTAAAATAGACATAAAATGGACAATTATAAGCAGATAAAGCAAGGATGTGATTTGTCACCTATTCTTTTCTCTCTGTATAGGGAAATATTAATGAGAAAGATCAAAGACAGGCCAGGAATACTAGTAGACAGTTATAATATAAACAACATACGCCATGCAGATGACACAGTATTATTAGCTGAAAGCACAAAACAAATCACTGAGGAGATGTGGTTCCTGAGACAAATGTTGTTAATACTTGGGACAGCCAGAGTAACTAACGAGTGTCTGCCAAGAGGCTAATTAAACTACAACATCATGTATAACTACTCACAACAAGCAACATTCTTTAGTCATGTAATGAGAAATGAACCACTGGAAATATACTGATAACTGGACAGATCAGCCATACCCCATACATACGAGGCTGACAGACAGAATGGTCAGCCTTAACCCATACATACGAAGCTGACAGACAGAAAGGTCAGCCATACCCATACATACGAGGCTGACGGTCAGAAAGGTCAGCCATACCCATACATACGAGGCTGACGGTCAGAAAGGTCAGCCATACCCATACATACGAGGCTGACAGAGAGAAAGGTCAGCCATAACCCATACATACGAGGCTGACAGACAGAAAGGTCAGCCATAACCCATACATACGAGGCTGACAGACAGAAAGGTCAGCCATAACCCATACATACGAGGCTGACAGACAGAAAGGTCAGCCATAACCCATACATACGAGGCTGACAGACAGAAAGGTCAGCCATAACCACACATACGAGGCTGACAGACAGAAAGGTCAGCCATAACCCATACATACGAAGCTGACAGACAGAAAGGTCAGCCATAACCCATACATATAAGGCTGACAGACAGAAAGGTCAGCCATAACCCATACATACGAGGCTGACAGACAGAAAGGTCAGCCATAACCCATACATACGAGGCTGACAGACAGAAAGGTCAGCCATAACCACACATACGAGGCTGACAGACAGAAAGGTCAGCCATACCCATACATACGAGGCTGACAGAGAGAAAGGTCAGCCATAACCCATACATAAGAGGCTGACAGACAGAAAGGTCAGCCATAACCCATACATATGAAGCTGACAGACAGAAAGGTCAGCCATAACCCATACATATGAGGCTGACAGACAGAAAGGTCAGCCATAACCCATACATACGAGGCTGACAGACAGAAAGGTCAGCCATAACCACACATACGAGGCTGACAGACAGAAAGGTCAGCCATAACCCATACATACGAAGCTGACAGACAGAAAGGTCAGCCATAACCCATACATATAAGGCTGACAGACAGAAAGGTCAGCCATAACCCATACATACGAGGCTGACAGACAGAAAGGTCAGCCATAACCCATACATACGAAGCTGACAGACAGAAAGGTCAGCCATACCCATACATACGAGGCTGACAGACAGAAAGGTCAGCCATACCCATACATACGAGGCTGACAGAGAGAAAGGTCAGCCATAACCCATACATACGAGGCTGACAGACAGAAAGGTCAGCCATAACCCATACATACGAGGCTGACAGACAGAAAGGTCAGCCATAACCCATACATACGAAGCTGACAGACAGAAAGGTCAGCCATAACACATACATATGAGGCTGACAGACAGAAAGGTCAGCCATAACCCATACATACGAGGCTGACAGACAGAAAGGTCAGCCATAACCCATACATACGAGGCTGACAGACAGAAAGGTCAGCCATACCCATACATACGAGGCTGACAGACAGAAAGGTCAGCCATAACCCATACATACGAAGCTGACAGACAGAAAGGTCAGCCATAACCCATACATATGAGGCTGACAGACAGAAAGGTCAGCCATAACCCATACATACGAGGCTGACAGACAGAAAGGTCAGCCATAACCCATACATACGAGGCTGACAGACAGAAAGGTCAGCCATAACCCATACATATGAGGCTGACAGACAGAAAGGTCAGCCATAACCCATACATACAAGGCTGACAGACAGAAAGGTCAGCCATACCCCATACATACGAGGCTGACAGACAGAAAGGTCAGCCATAACCACACATACGAGGCTGACAGACAGAAAGGTCAGCCATAACCCATACATACGAGGCTGACAGACAAAAAGGTCAGCCATAACCACACATACGAGGCTGACAGACAGAAAGGTCAGCCATAACCCATACATACGAGGCTGACAGAGAGAAAGGTCAGCCATAACCACACATACGAGGCTGACAGACAGAAAGGTCAGCCATAACCCATACATACAAGGCTGACAGAGAGAAATGCTTGTCAGTGATCTATGAATGTGGCATGTAGAGGAATATCATAACCTACACATACAAGGCTGACAGAGAGAAATGCTTGTCAGTGATCTATGAATGTGGCATGTCAGTGATCTATGAATGTGGCATATAGAGGAATATCATAACCTACACATACAAGGCTGACAGACAGAAATGCTTGTCAGTGATCTATGAATGTGGCATGTCAGTGATCTATGAATGTGGCATATAGAGGAATATCATAACCCATACATACAAGGCTGACAGAGAGAAATGCTTGTCAGTGATCTATGAATGTGGCATATAGAGGAATATCATAACCCATACATACAAGGCTGACAGAGAGAAATGCTTGTCAGTGATCTATGAATGTGGCATGTAGAGGAATATCATAACCTACACATACAAGGCTGACAGAGAGAAATGCTTGTCAGTGATCTATGAATGTGGCATGTCAGTGATCTATGAATGTGGCATATAGAGGAATATCATAACCTACACATACAAGGCTGACAGACAGAAATGCTTGTCAGTGATCTATGAATGTGGCATGTCAGTGATCTATGAATGTGGCATATAGAGGAATATCATAACCCATACATACAAGGCTGACAGACAGAAATGCTTGTCAGTGATCTATGAATGTGGCATATAGAGGAATATCATAACCCATACATACAAGGCTGACAGAGAGAAATGCTTGTCAGTGATCTATGAATGTGGCATGTAGAGGAATATCATAACCCATACATACAAGGCTGACAGAGAGAAATGCTTGTCAGTGATCTATGAATGTGGCATGTCAGTGATCTATGAATGTGGCATATAGAGGAATATCATAACCTACACATACAAGGCTGACAGAGAGAAATGCTTGTCAGTGATCTATGAATGTGGCATATAGAGGAATATCATAACCTACACATACAAGGCTGACAGAGAGAAATGCTTGTCAGTGATCTATGAATGTGGCATATAGAGGAATATCATAACCTACACATACAAGGCTGACAGAGAGAAATGCTTGTCAGTGATCTATGAATGTGGCATGTCAGTGATCTATGAATGTGGCATGTCAGTGATCTATGAATGTGGCATGTCAGTGATCTATGAATGTGGCATGTCAGTGATCTATGAATGTGGCATGTCAGTGATCTATGAATGTGGCATGTCAGTGGTCTATGAATGTGGCATGTCAGTGATCTATGAATGTGGCATATAGAGGAATATCATAACCCATACATACAAGGCTGACAGAGAGAAATGCTTGTCAGTGATCTATGAATGTGGCATATAGAGGAATATCATAACCTACACATACAAGGCTGACAGAGAGAAATGCTTGTCAGTGATCTATGAATGTGGCATGTCAGTGATCTATGAATGTGGCATGTCAGTGATCTATGAATGTGGCATGTCAGTGGTCTATGAATGTGGCATGTCAGTGATCTATGAATGTGGCATGTCAGTGATCTATGAATGTGGCATGTCAGTGATCTATGAATGTGGCATGTCAGTGATCTATGAATGTGGCATATAGAGGAATATCATAACCCATACATACAAGGCTGACAGAGAGAAATGCTTGTCAGTGATCTATGAATGTGGCATGTCAGTGATCTATGAATGTGGCATGTCAGTGATCTATGAATGTGGCATGTCAGTGATCTATGAATGTGGCATATAGAGGAATATCATAACCCATACATACAAGGCTGACAGAGAGAAATGCTTGTCAGTGATCTATGAATGTGGCATGTCAGTGATCTATGAATGTGGCATGTCAGTGATCTATGAATGTGGCATGTCAGTGATCTATGAATGTGGCATATAGAGGAATATCATAACCCATACATACAAGGCTGACAGAGAGAAATGCTTGTCAGTGATCTATGAATGTGGCATGTCAGTGATCTATGAATGTGGCATGTCAGTGATCTATGAATGTGGCATGTCAGTGATCTATGAATGTGGCATATAGAGGAATATCATAACCTACAGACCTGGTTTGGAACAACAAGGACTGAGATCTGAGGGGAGGCATGAATGCCTGCACCATTTGGCACGTGATGATGATGACAACCTGGCTCGTAAAACTAACAGTTGATGCTTTCAATAAGTTCAGATTTGTAAATAGTGATTATCGTCAACTTGGTGGTCATGGTGTGAATTAATGTTTTCTTGTTGCTAACATACAGTCATACACATACACAACAAAACAAATGTCAGTACTTTATACTTTATTGACATATGTGTCTGTGCGTGTAGGGAGGGAGGGAGAATAAAACAGTAACATTGTAAACAAATTCTTTTTTTTCTTCGTATAGTTCTTGCCGTATGTCGTTCGTGACATGTCTACGACTACAGCGAGAAAAACAAATTTTTTTAAGATTTTTTTTAGGGAAATCACGTTACTACAATTGTACTTTGTACAAGTATAATAAAAATTAATGTAACAATGAATACTGCTTTAAAATATGGATATGAACAGGCATTAAAGTTGAGGGAAAAGCATATATGGGGTTAACAAGCAAGAAACATTGTTTTTGGCGTTGTCTCTCAAATCTGGACAGTTATCGAAAACAGGTTACTGTAAACACAATCAAACGGGTACTCACGATAGGTGAACTCCAGCATCTGATTAATGAGCCGGGATTCCGAATCTAACACTCCCATGTCTTTGAGAATGGCAGACATAACCTGGGCATCTTTGGGCGAGCTTTTAGCATGTGAAGACATGATCAATAATTAAAATATCAACCAAGAAATATTGGTACAGTTGGACCTCTCACTACGCCGACAACAACAGACGATATTTATTACAGGAGAGTGGTCTCCCCGCGCTGGAAATATTGTTTCGCATATTTATTAATCTAATTATTAACATTGAGAATGTTGCGTTGAGTTAGCCGGTCTCTCTGGCCGAGGGGTTACACGACTTTCTCCTTAATACCGTTTATCCACGCAGGGTCTCGCAGCGCGCAAGAATTGGAAGCGGTTCTACCCGCGCTGATGACCTGCGGGATAATGAGCCGGCCGCTCAGAAAGCAATGGCAAACTACTGAGCGTAATCTTGCCAAGAAATCAACAATCAGCTGAAAGATGCTGATGCAGTGATGTTGACAGCGATGTCCTGTAAGGGATATGTAAATTTAAAACAAAAAAGTTGAGCTAAGAACCGACATCACTGCACTCAGGACATTCCGATATGCGCTCCGTCCCCTAGTTCAACAGCCAGCGAAGTGTCACACTACTAATCGTTCCCACATCTATCTGATTGAAAGTTCTCCTGGTCTTCCCTTTCGGTTGTGAGAGTTTTCCAGAACTCCTACTGATTCCCCCCCCCCCCCCCCTTCCGCAATCTCATTTTCGCATGCGGGTTCTCAATCTGTTCCCCCACCTTCTCCACCTGGTCCCGCAGGCGCTCGACCACCTCTCCCTTGCCCATAGATAATTGAGAATATTTTGTAATATATAATGCATTTCTACATAGCCATTGATACTGTTTGAAAGTTGAGCATTTGTTATCTCCACGGTCATCGCAGAGTCACAATGAAGTCTGCATATACCAGGTTTAAAACACTTAATTGCTGAGATCTCGGAGAATTTGAGCAATCGTTTATTTTTCGTAGAATACAATATACGAAACGCATTTGCCATGTCCACTTGAGGTTTGTTAGTATTCCATCCATACATCATGTGCCATGCCGATAAGCGTGGGCGGTCATGTTTTGCCATCTCACTCGATTACCAGAGTCGTGGATCAGCTCCGTGTTCCTGTCTCGACCATGCCACGTGGCCAAGCCATCCATGTATTTACTTCTTTGTCTTCCCCTTGGTCTCTTTCCTTCGATCTTGCCAGTTGTCACCAAGCTCTCCAATTCATTTCTTCTCATTGTCGTGTGTGTAAATAATGAATGTCGTATTAGTTACTTGTTCTTCTTTACCACTTTAGTGTCGTCCCTGGAGTGAAGGGAATCCACACCCACATTTGTTTTAATTCTAAATCTCTATCCTGGAGATATCCAGCAGACTCCGTCCACAACACTCCCTCAATCTGAAGACACCTTCTTCTCACTCTTACTCACCCCTGGATCATGCCCCCTCTCATTCTTCCCCAACATAACATACTTGACAACTCTCGCTTCAACAAATAAACACAAGAAATTTATTAAAGCAAAGAGTATATGTAGGAGAAGTGTGTGTGTGTGTATATAAAGTGTAGAATGTGTGACGTATATTCTAAGGTGTATATAGACTCAGATCAGTGTTCAGGAGTATAGTCATTCACATCACTGTGCTGAGAACACACTAGCACCATGTATTCCAGACAAGCAACCTCACCAAGGTGATGCTCCTCCGGTCACGTGAAGACTTCCTCCGTTGTCTCTGGAACCACCAGGATGCTTGGACACCCCTGACAAACACTGTCTAATGAGAGTCTGATTCACACTATGAACTTCCTCGGTTATTTAACGGATTGTTAATCAGGAAATTCTAATTCTATTGTCACTGTTATTGGAGAAATCTTAATGGATCTAGAGTCACTGGTTCTAAAGATTCCTCATATTAACACCACAATCTAACTGTTCTGGGTATCAGTATAAATTATGCAATGTTCTGACTGTTCATTGATACATCTATCACTTGGCTAAACCTCAATCTCATCAACATGTCCTGCTCAGCAGAAGCCAGGTTCCCGCAAACCAACTTGGGTATAAGCCCTATGTAGCGGCCTCTCAGCAACCTCTGTCTTCAGATGCTGAGCAATCATCTTCTAAATTTGTGTTGGTCCCACCGCTGAAAATCACCACACACATACGTGGACCTGGAAATTGAACCTGTAGAATAGAGAATACTATGGTGAGGGCAACTCAGTCCTGGCCAAAATTAGGTAAGTGTAGGCCAATAACAGCACTCAGATCTATAACAGAGATTCGATCTCTGTCATACGGCCAAATAACTCAATCATATGATCTGAGACATGGCAACACCAGGAAAGAATAAAGGAACGGGTAGAAACCCAGCAGATGCCCTACTGTAAGATCCTACCATTACCCATACCTCTTCTCCCTCTCAACCATCCTTAATCTCTCTAATTATTATTCCACTACATTGTCCTCAACTTCCTGAGTAAAATGATATATCACATAAGCTAGTTGAAGCCACACAATAGGATACCAGTGCCGACGCTTCTATGATACTTCCTAGCACCGCACTAATAGAACATTCTATCACTAATCATAATACATTATATCACTGCACCTATAATACATTAGATCACCGCACAGCACTGTACTCTATTCCTAATCATACTCTAAAATTAGATATAATTAATTGCCTACCATATGTCTATTCCAGTTGCTAATCGAAACTAGGCGATCACAGACTGGATCTATGTCCGCCGATACTATCAACAAATTGACACCCCTAGTTTCTCTCATGTAACACAACTCGGAATAATCCCCAATCCTAACACTTTAGAATGTTTTTCTCGACTCCCTCCACCTGTTTACCGCACTGGGTTTTATATGGGTGCTTGAGTGACGTCACCAAAAAGTCCAGATGCCAATCAGTCCAGAATCTGGCTTTGTCCTCCTGTTTCCAGACTAACCAGAGTCAATTAGCTGTCAATTTTCCTTTTCATCTGGGGAGTTCTTTGTCTCATCCAACAAATATCCTGGCTGTTTGTGAGCCTGAGACCTTTCCCCCATTACAGAATCCTTCCGACCTCCAGCAGACACTCTGTCCATCACTTTCAACGGCCAACTCCCGCTTCGTAGACAGATGTCGCCAGTACACTTCTCTCGAACAACAACCTGTCAACAAACTGTCGACCGTGTGTAGACAACTCGACGTGACTCACTTAGATCTCATACACCAATGCTGACAAGGTGCAGACAGTTTTAACAACGTATTTTCCCCAGTTAGTTCCACATCAAAGGGTCAATTGTGTTTGCAAACTAATGTCGGGCCTGGTTGTCATCGATCGACTGACAAGTTTATTTAACTCGTGACACTCATAACATGCCCAAATAATTGTGACTGTCTACGTCTAATGTCTCTAATCAGTTTATGATCTTCATTTGTTTCTTGAAGGTCTTGTTCATTGGTTTTTCTGGCTGTCCATGGTATTCTTTGCATTTTCCTCAGAAACCACAGTTCCACAGCCATCAGATGTTTTTCAGCTTGTCTGCTCATTGTCCACGCTTCACATCCATATAAAAGTACAGGTTCTATGTAGCACTTCAACACTCTTTTTTTTTTTCTCTTTTCAATTGACATCTTTTTATTGGTCAGTATGTTTTTCATCTTGAAAATGGCTACCTAGTTAGTATTACCATCATACTTAGGTGCGTCATTGATCTTTAATATTCGTCCACTAGGACCGACCCACTCACTGACACCCACTCATGCATTGTACGTACATCCACTGGGACTCCTCAGCTCTCACTCTCGGATAACTACCACATCTCCTTTGCTTCCAGTCTCCCACCTCACCTCCCTGACCCCCTCCCCTTTTTCATGTACCACTTCCACTCATTTTCCTAGGACTTTCACTGAACAGTGTCAACAACTCACTGACAGACATCATCGGGTACTTCTCTCACACCAATACAAGAATACTTGCAAGTCGTGTGGGAGGCAAAATACATAGTGCAATTTATTGCCATTGGCTTGCTACAGCAGTGAACAGTCGCTAATGAAACACATAACACTCTACCACAGAATCCTCTATCACAAATAGCTAACCACTATGCTACTTTCTATCTATGTAGTTACAACAAAACCCTAGCTCTATTCTAAACGAGGTGTACTCGACACGTCCTGTCTCCCGTCTGCCAATCTTTACTCCCGCCGGTACACACCACGTGGAGTCACCTTCACCTTGACGCGTGTTGCCTCACCTGGCACGCTTGATGGCAAACGTGTCATGTTGAGTGTCTACTCAACTTCTCCCGCTACCACGAGGCGTGATGCTTATCGTGGTTAGAGTGCTAACTCTCTGAACCACGCCTGCGTGTCTCATGAGGGAATGGTTAACCTAACCCTATTCCCTCATCTCCCCTGCCCTTGCCTCGGGCACAGTATCCCCTCATGGCCTCTTTAAGGTTACCTGCTCTTCCTGGCTGAGGGGATGTGTTCAAGTCTTTGACACACACCCGCCCCTCCTGTGTTGCGTCACCAACTTTCACTCATTGGTTGTGACGCAAGAGGTTTCTAAAAAATTAGTGTCTCTAATTTTTTGTCAAAGACTAGATAACTTGGATCTGGGCATTTGTCGTAAGTCTTTCTTACTTACTTTAGTGTCGTCCTTGGAGTGATGGGAATCCACACCACATTTTTATTACCCCAATATTGTTGTCTTAGAGAAACCACCAGACTCCGTCCACAAAACTCCGTCGGTCTGCAAACCCCTTTTTCTTACTCTCACTCACCCTTAGATCATGCCCCCTCTCACTCCTCCCCAACATAACATACTCCACAACTCTAGCTTTAACAAATAAATACAAAATAATTTATTAAGCAAAGAGTATAAGTGTGAGAAGTGTGTGTTAGTAATGTGTAGAATGTGTGTCGAATATTCTAGTGGGTGCAGACTTAGACCAGGTAGCTGAAGAGCCCAGCCCGATCATCCCAGAAAGGATCACACCACATCTTCATTCAGTCCACGAAGACCTCACCCAGGTATGTGTCCATCCTGCTAGATGTAGATTTCCACCGGTGGCTGTTTGATCACTCAAAAGAACTAGTCACAGTCCGACCCTAAATCCTGTCTGGATCACACAGTTAATATATGTCTAATTTGTTCCTATACTTATAACACCCTTGTCTAGTGAGGACACGAACATACTGTTCTTTGAAATAAATGTACTTCCTGTCTCAAGTGTCTACTGTTCACAAGACCATTGTTATACTAACTTCCTAATAAGTTTATACTGATTTATTCCCATGTGATGGGGAATAACTGTATCTCTTTGTTTGTTCACCTGTCGTGTAAAACATACTGCCACTGGGCCGTTCCCAGGTGGTGTAAAAGAAATTCACTTTTTACTATTCTGTTCCCAAGTGATGTTTGAAACATTAATTTGACGATTGGTCTTCCTCCGAAATGGTGCGGAGAAAACAATTTCTGGTCTTCTGTTAATGTGTGACGTTTGATAATCCCTCTTATGCTTGTTCCCGTAAACCCTTTCTATCATGGGCTAAGTGCAAAAGATGTTGACCAACTGCCTGCACCAAGGTCTCCATTCTCAGTGACCTGAGTGACCTAAAGGAACCTGTCAACGAGAGAACAACACATTGGGTGATAGCAACTGTCCCCAACCTCCATTGGATGGGGGGGGGGGGTTGTCCGCCTCACTCAGATACATGACAGTGAACATTCTCTGTCATGGGCATAGGAGTTCTTCACTCCGGTCTGCAGTGGGTTAAGATCAGGACAGAGCAAAATGTAAAGTGTAGACCCCTAGCAGACATCACTAGAAGATCCCATCATTGTACATTCTCCCCATCCCCAATTTCCCCAATATCACCCCACTACACAATTCTCACTAGCAGAGCTAATTCTATTCATTACTCTAGCAAGTTTTACCGAGGCTACTGCTTATATTAACTAGGCTTAAATATACTCTCTACAATACCTTAAGCACAACACAGCAGTGTCTTCGAAATCATATCCACATTTTGCCCTAACAGGCACGTGAACAATTAAATCTAATTAATTTCCGCACACGGTAGATATTTTTTTTAAATCCACTGCAGTGACAAACACGTCCGTGCAAGTCAAGCCTCAGAGTTACACTACTTGTAAACAAAGCATGTTTTTACCCAACAGCCTTGAGTGGCCACGTGACGTTCTTTTGATGTTAACAAAGGTGGTTCAAGGGCAGATTATCCATTTCTGAATAAATTCTTTCCCTTGGGTTTCATCAATGTCACAATAGTAGATTATCTCCCCCTTTTGGACAATCCATGCACAAGTCGCTTCCCCCTTTTTCAACATATGCCTACAATTTCCCGTCTTGTGGGGATTGTAAAAGACGATTTTCCTGTTTGATGCTGGAGAGCGGTGTCTTTGATCTAACTGGTAAACAACTGCAGCTGTGCAGTCAGACTTTATTGGTTTTTCTGTCCTGGTTAAAACCAAATGTGGCTTTGCACACAGGCTATGAATATGACCGTCTGTATTGTCATAATCTAGATCGAAATCCTTCAGTATTATGTGACATAGGCCCCCTCTTAAGAGAGTTGACCGCATCCACTCTTACTCACTGGAGGTTCGATCCAGATGATCCACAACAATCCACTCATCAAACGCATGTTCAGTTTCTGGGAGATGGCTCAGCACATCAATTGTTGATAGTCTGCCTGTATCCTCAAAGGTATTGCCTCTCCCGCAATTAGGCGATCTCACCGATAGCCTATATCGTCATAATGCCAGGCACTAGTGTTGGCGTATCGCTCCTTTACGTTCAGTCGGCCAACTTCCGACTTGCGTAAGCGATGGCTCACAATACAGACGGATCGTTCCATCCTGACTGTAACATTGTCTCCATATCCGCCTGGTTTCCTCAAGTTTTGCATCCTGGGATTTGCGGTATCGTCCTCGTTGGACAGAATTCGTCTTCCCCAAAGCTCCTGGATTTTTGCTTCCAAGACCATCTCGGTCGATGTTGGATCCGGTCAGCCAATCCTTGGTTGGAGTCTCGGGTATTTCGCGCCGTTCCCGACGTTACCCACCCCTTCTGAACTGGGTTACTAGCGAATAGTTCACTATTGGCCTCTTCCTGACGTGTGATTTCCCTCCTCTCTTCGGCTGGAAAATCTGACCTACCTCGTACGTTCCCATAGGCCTTCCTATGTAGTACTTGGGATCTCTGGTCTCCGTCTGGACCTGTAACCTTTTTCCCAATGGCTGCCATTACTATAAGGTGAGGGGATTTGATATCGGATCTCTCCTCATACTTCTGCAAGGAGATGCCTAGGAAGACTGTTCAGTTCTCCCCCAATCCGAATTTCGTAGGTGTTCCGGGACACAACCTTTACCACAGGATAAGGTCCATGCCATCCTGCTTGCATCATGTTGGTCTCTGCTGGTCCCCACACTACTACTTTTTCTCCCACCTTAAGAGCTCCTTTACTCTTCGTCCGATTTTTGGGTGGTGCCTTCTGGCACTCTGGACAAGACTTAACCAACCGGCGTACATCACCAGTCATTCCTGGCCAGCAATAATGGCCGGAAATCTGCTGCAACGTCTCTCTGACACCCATATGTGGAGTTCCGGATATCTGACTACCGGATATGGTATGTCCGATCTGAAGAATGTGAGGACGGTGGGCTTCTGGGACCACCAACTGCTCATGCAGTTTGTCTCCCCTTCCGGCTCTCCGATAGAGTAGTCGATTCCTCAGAAAGTACTGCCCCCGTTCTGATGGGTCAGCACTTTTTTGCAGCTTCTTGTAACAAGGACGCAACGTTGTGTCCTTCCTCTGGGCAGTATGCAATTCACCAGGCACTGGGTTGTGGCATAGCGTGTCTGCCCTCTTTTCCTTCCCTTGAGATCCAGTGGCTGATGTTCCCCGGTGGGCGGGTTGTTTGGGCATCCCCAAGAACACGTATTTCGTACCAAGGATCACGGGAAATAGGGAATCCGATAACACAGCTGCTGGAATGATGCCTGTGACGTACCTGGATTTAATCTCCACCTTGGCGATTGGCAGCGTCATGGCAACAGCACTCCTCATTGCAGGCTGTATCTCAATAGTCTCCCCTGTGAGTTGGTCTGGGCGTACCAAGCTGGCATCAATCACCGCTTCCCCGTCCAAACCAGAATCATAGAGACAGGTAACCTGCTGGCCATTGAGTTCAATCAGTTCGACCACAGGTGGCCTCTCTTGGTCCAGAGTTCCTTCAACAACCTCGACCTTTTCAGTGACAACCACCTTTGGAGTCACGCGGCAGGCTGCGAAGTGAGAGCTTTTCGATTTCGATTTGCAGTCTTTTGTGTTGTGAGAGGGTGACTTGCAGATCGAACACCACTTCTCAGACCACTGTCGTTTCGGTTGAGAGTTGGGTGGGCTCTGTCTCCCATCCTTTGCCTTCTCTGGACTCTTCTCTGAGTGTTCTGCATAAGGTTCAACTTTCTTTGTTTCTGAGCCCTTGAATTTCTTTCGGTCATGTTTCTCCTGACCTTTGTTGGTTGGTGTACAGGTTTCTTCCGCCTCCCCATGGACTTCAACGAATCTTTCCGCCAGCTTATTCACCACATCAAGCCGTTCCGCCCCTTGTTCTCCCAAGAATGTCTTCAGAGGTTCTGACATTTGCTGTCGCATCTGGTCGACAATCATGAGCTCTTCCAGGCTCTCATAGTCATGCTTGAACCCTGCCAAATCCATCCATTTTTGGAGGTAGGATTTCAGGCGCAAACTGTAGGCGGTGAATAGCTCTCCTGGCTCTCGTTTCGCTGCTCGAAACTTCTTCCTATATGTACTTGATGTGATCTCGTAATGTTTCAGCAAAGCGGCTTTCAATTCGTCGTAATTGTTCTCGTGTCCTGGCGGCAGGCGAGAATAGACCTCGTAACCAGTTCCAAGCAATCCCTGGGATAGCTTAAGATTCCATTTTTCTCGGTCCAGACCCATAGCAACGGACATGGCCTCAAAGCGTTGAAGGTACTGGTCAATCTTCTCTTTGCCCTGATCATAGACCGCTAGAGGAAACTTCATAGCATGGTACCCCTGTCCACCTACTGGTGTTGAGCCTGGGACTGAGGAACCTCCAACTGCTCCCTCAGTTTCCCCATTAGATTGACTCTTGAGCTCGAGTTCCCGCATCCTGTACTCGTGCTCCCTTTTCTGAGCTTCTTGTTCAGCTTCCAGTTTCCTAGCTGCTTGCTCAGCTTCCAGTTTCCTAGCTGCTTGCTCAGCTTCCAGTTTCCTAGCTGCTTGCTCAGCTTCCAGTTTCCTAGCTGCTTGCTCAGCTTCTAATTTCTTAGCTGCCTGCTCAGCTTCAAGTTCCATCCTTCTAGTGGCTTGCTCAGCTTCTATCCTCTTAGTTTCTAACTCCATCTTCCTCAATTCCAATTCGGCCTTCCGATCGTCTCTTTCTGCTTGACGATACTCTCTCTCCACTTCCTGTATGTAATCCGTTAAAGCTGAACCAGACAAACCCATTCCTTCCCCCTTTGCCCTTAGTTCTGCCCCAGTTAATTTAGGAGTGGCCATTTTTCAGACAGGTAAGTCAGCAGATAGGGTGCAGATTATCTCCAAGAGGAATATATATATAATGAACAATCACTGTTAATCTAATAATTAAGACCACACACAACACAATCACTCAGTGACAAGAGAAGAATCAGGACCACAGACCTATGCAGACGTGTGAGGTGTGAACAGGTAAGATATGTATCCGAACCCCTATCCACATTCACTCTAGCTGGATTCTCTCTCCAACAATATCACCGTCCTCTTAGTAAAGATCCCGTGTCAAAAGACCCCGTTGTCAGGAGATCCCACTGTCAAAGGATCCCGCTTCCAAGAGATCCCGCTTACAAGAGATCCCGCTGTCCAAAGATCACGTTTACGAGCCCCCAATAAATGTCGTAAGTCTTTCTTACTTACTTTAGTGTCGTCCTTGGAGTGATGGGAATCCACACCACATTTTTATTACCCCAATATTGTTGTCTTAGAGAAACCACCAGACTCCGTCCACAAAACTCCGTCGGTCTGCAAACCCCTTTTTCTTACTCTCACTCACCCTTAGATCATGCCCCCTCTCACTCCTCCCCAACATAACATACTCCACAACTCTAGCTTTAACAAATAAATACAAAATAATTTATTAAGCAAAGAGTATAAGTGTGAGAAGTGTGTGTTAGTAATGTGTAGAATGTGTGTCGAATATTCTAGTGGGTGCAGACTTAGACCAGGTAGCTGAAGAGCCCAGCCCGATCATCCCAGAAAGGATCACACCACATCTTCATTCAGTCCACGAAGACCTCACCCAGGTATGTGTCCATCCTGCTAGATGTAGATTTCCACCGGTGGCTGTTTGATCACTCAAAAGAACTAGTCACAGTCCGACCCTAAATCCTGTCTGGATCACACAGTTAATATATGTCTAATTTGTTCCTATACTTATAACACCCTTGTCTAGTGAGGACACGAACATACTGTTCTTTGAAATAAATGTACTTCCTGTCTCAAGTGTCTACTGTTCACAAGACCATTGTTATACTAACTTCCTAATAAGTTTATACTGATTTATTCCCATGTGATGGGGAATAACTGTATCTCTTTGTTTGTTCACCTGTCGTGTAAAACATACTGCCACTGGGCCGTTCCCAGGTGGTGTAAAAGAAATTCACTTTTTACTATTCTGTTCCCAAGTGATGTTTGAAACATTAATTTGACGATTGGTCTTCCTCCGAAATGGTGCGGAGAAAACAATTTCTGGTCTTCTGTTAATGTGTGACGTTTGATAATCCCTCTTATGCTTGTTCCCGTAAACCCTTTCTATCATGGGCTAAGTGCAAAAGATGTTGACCAACTGCCTGCACCAAGGTCTCCATTCTCAGTGACCTGAGTGACCTAAAGGAACCTGTCAACGAGAGAACAACACATTGGGTGATAGCAACTGTCCCCAACCTCCATTGGATGGGGGGGGGGGGGTTTGTCCGCCTCACTCAGATACATGACAGTGAACATTCTCTGTCATGGGCATAGGAGTTCTTCACTCCGGTCTGCAGTGGGTTAAGATCAGGACAGAGCAAAATGTAAAGTGTAGACCCCTAGCAGACATCACTAGAAGATCCCATCATTGTACATTCTCCCCATCCCCAATTTCCCCAATATCACCCCACTACACAATTCTCACTAGCAGAGCTAATTCTATTCATTACTCTAGCAAGTTTTACCGAGGCTACTGCTTATATTAACTAGGCTTAAATATACTCTCTACAATACCTTAAGCACAACACAGCAGTGTCTTCGAAATCATATCCACATTTTGCCCTAACAGGCACGTGTACAATTAAATCTAATTAATTTCCGCACACGGTAGATATTTTTTTTAAATCCACTGCAGTGACAAACACGTCCGTGCAAGTCAAGCCTCAGAGTTACACTACTTGTAAACAAAGCATGTTTTTACCCAACAGCCTTGAGTGGCCACGTGACGTTCTTTTGATGTTAACAAAGGTGGTTCAAGGGCAGATTATCCATTTCTGAATAAATTCTTTCCCTTGGGTTTCATCAATGTCACAATAGTAGATTATCTCCCCCTTTTGGACAATCCATGCACAAGTCGCTTCCCCCTTTTTTCAACATATGCCTACAATTTCCCGTCTTGTGGGGATTGTAAAAGACGATTTTCCTGTTTGATGCTGGAGAGCGGTGTCTTTGATCTAACTGGTAAACAACTGCAGCTGTGCAGTCAGACTTTATTGGTTTTTCTGTCCTGGTTAAAACCAAATGTGGCTTTGCACACAGGCTATGAATATGACCGTCTGTATTGTCATAATCTAGATCGAAATCCTTCAGTATTATGTGACATAGGCCCCCTCTTAAGAGAGTTGACCGCATCCACTCTTACTCACTGGAGGTTCGATCCAGATGATCCACAACAATCCACTCATCAAACGCATGTTCAGTTTCTGGGAGATGGCTCAGCACATCAATTGTTGATAGTCTGCCTGTATCCTCAAAGGTATTGCCTCTCCCGCAATTAGGCGATCTCACCGATAGCCTATATCGTCATAATGCCAGGCACTAGTGTTGGCGTATCGCTCCTTTACGTTCAGTCGGCCAACTTCCGACTTGCGTAAGCGATGGCTCACAATACAGACGGATCGTTCCATCCTGACTGTAACATTGTCTCCATATCCGCCTGGTTTCCTCAAGTTTTGCATCCTGGGATTTGCGGTATCGTCCTCGTTGGACAGAATCGTCTTCCCCAAAGCTCCTGGATTTTGCTTCCAAGACCATCTCGGTCGATGTTGGATCCGGTCAGCCAATCCTTGGTTGGAGTCTCGGGTATTTCGCGCCGTTCCCGACGTTACCCACCCCTTCTGAACTGGGTTACTAGCGAATAGGTTCACTATTGGCCTCTTCCTGACGTGTGATTTCCCTCCTCTCTTCGGCTGGAAAATCTGACCTACCTCGTACGTTCCCATAGGCCTTCCTATGTAGTACTTGGGATCTCTGGTCTCCGTCTGGACCTGTAACCTTTTTCCCAATGGCTGCCATTACTATAAGGTGAGGGGATTTGATATCGGATCTCTCCTCATACTTCTGCAAGAGATGCCTAGGAAGACTGTTCAGTTCTCCCCCAATCCGAATTTCGTAGGTGTTCCGGGACACAACCTTTACCACAGGATAAGGTCCATGCCATCCTGCTTGCATCATGTTGGTCTCTGCTGGTCCCCACACTACTACTTTTCTCCCACCTTAAGAGCTCCTTTACTCTTCGTCCGATTTTTGGGTGGTGCCTTCTGGCACTCTGGACAAGACTTAACCAACCGGCGTACATCACCAGTCATTCCTGGCCAGCAATAATGGCCGGAAATCTGCTGCAACGTCTCTCTGACACCCATATGTGGAGTTCCGGATATCTGACTACCGGATATGGTATGTCCGATCTGAAGAATGTGAGGACGGTGGGCTTCTGGGACCACCAACTGCTCATGCAGTTTGTCTCCCCTTCCGGCTCTCCGATAGAGTAGTCGATTCCTCAGAAAGTACTGCCCCCGTTCTGATGGGTCAGCACTTTTTTGCAGCTTCTTGTAACAAGGACGCAACGTTGTGTCCTTCCTCTGGGCAGTATGCAATTCACCAGGCACTGGGTTGTGGCATAGCGTGTCTGCCCTCTTTTCCTTCCCTTGAGATCCAGTGGCTGATGTTCCCCGGTGGGCGGGTTGTTTGGGCATCCCCAAGAACACGTATTTCGTACCAAGGATCACGGGAAATAGGGAATCCGATAACACAGCTGCTGGAATGATGCCTGTGACGTACCTGGATTTAATCTCCACCTTGGCGATTGGCAGCGTCATGGCAACAGCACTCCTCATTGCAGGCTGTATCTCAATAGTCTCCCCTGTGAGTTGGTCTGGGCGTACCAAGCTGGCATCAATCACCGCTTCCCCGTCCAAACCAGAATCATAGAGACAGGTAACCTGCTGGCCATTGAGTTCAATCAGTTCGACCACAGGTGGCCTCTCTTGGTCCAGAGTTCCTTCAACAACCTCGACCTTTTCAGTGGACAACCACCTTTGGAGTCACGCGGCAGGCTGCGAAGTGAGAGCTTTTCGATTTCGATTTGCAGTCTTTTGTGTTGTGAGAGGGTGACTTGCAGATCGAACACCACTTCTCAGACCACTGTCGTTTCGGTTGAGAGTTGGGTGGGCTCTGTCTCCCATCCTTTGCCTTCTCTGGACTCTTCTCTGAGTGTTCTGCATAAGGTTCAACTTTCTTTGTTTCTGAGCCCTTGAATTTCTTTCGGTCATGTTTCTCCTGACCTTTGTTGGTTGGTGTACAGGTTTCTTCCGCCTCCCCATGGACTTCAACGAATCTTTCCGCCAGCTTATTCACCACATCAAGCCGTTCCGCCCCTTGTTCTCCCAAGAATGTCTTCAGAGGTTCTGACATTTGCTGTCGCATCTGGTCGACAATCATGAGCTCTTCCAGGCTCTCATAGTCATGCTTGAACCCTGCCAAATCCATCCATTTTTGGAGGTAGGATTTCAGGCGCAAACTGTAGGCGGTGAATAGCTCTCCTGGCTCTCGTTTCGCTGCTCGAAACTTCTTCCTATATGTACTTGATGTGATCTCGTAATGTTTCAGCAAAGCGGCTTTCAATTCGTCGTAATTGTTCTCGTGTCCTGGCGGCAGGCGAGAATAGACCTCGTAACCAGTTCCAAGCAATCCCTGGGATAGCTTAAGATTCCATTTTTCTCGGTCCAGACCCATAGCAACGGACATGGCCTCAAAGCGTTGAAGGTACTGGTCAATCTTCTCTTTGCCCTGATCATAGACCGCTAGAGGAAACTTCATAGCATGGTACCCCTGTCCACCTACTGGTGTTGAGCCTGGGACTGAGGAACCTCCAACTGCTCCCTCAGTTTCCCCATTAGATTGACTCTTGAGCTCGAGTTCCCGCATCCTGTACTCGTGCTCCCTTTTCTGAGCTTCTTGTTCAGCTTCCAGTTTCCTAGCTGCTTGCTCAGCTTCCAGTTTCCTAGCTGCTTGCTCAGCTTCCAGTTTCCTAGCTGCTTGCTCAGCTTCCAGTTTCCTAGCTGCTTGCTCAGCTTCCAGTTTCCTAGCTGCTTGCTCAGCTTCTAATTTCTTAGCTGCCTGCTCAGCTTCAAGTTCCATCCTTCTAGTGGCTTGCTCAGCTTCTATCCTCTTAGTTTCTAACTCCATCTTCCTCAATTCCAATTCGGCCTTCCGATCGTCTCTTTCTGCTTGACGATACTCTCTCTCCACTTCCTGTATGTAATCCGTTAAAGCTGAACCAGACAAACCCATTCCTTCCCCCTTTGCCCTTAGTTCTGCCCCAGTTAATTTAGGAGTGGCCATTTTTCAGACAGGTAAGTCAGCAGATAGGGTGCAGATTATCTCCAAGAGGAATATATATATAATGAACAATCACTGTTAATCTAATAATTAAGACCACACACAACACAATCACTCAGTGACAAGAGAAGAATCAGGACCACAGACCTATGCAGACGTGTGAGGTGTGAACAGGTAAGATATGTATCCGAACCCCTATCCACATTCACTCTAGCTGGATTCTCTCTCCAACAATATCACCGTCCTCTTAGTAAAGATCCCGTGTCAAAAGACCCCGTTGTCAGGAGATCCCACTGTCAAAGGATCCCGCTTCCAAGAGATCCCGCTGTCCAAAGATCACGTTTACGAGCCCCCAATAAATGTCGTAAGTCTTTCTTACTTACTTTAGTGTCGTCCTTGGAGTGATGGGAATCCACACCACATTTTTATTACCCCAATATTGTTGTCTTAGAGAAACCACCAGACTCCGTCCACAAAACTCCGTCGGTCTGCAAACCCCTTTTTCTTACTCTCACTCACCCTTAGATCATGCCCCCTCTCACTCCTCCCCAACATAACATACTCCACAACTCTAGCTTTAACAAATAAATACAAAAATAATTTATTAAGCAAAGAGTATAAGTGTGAGAAGTGTGTGTTAGTAATGTGTAGAATGTGTGTCGAATATTCTAGTGGGTGCAGACTTAGACCAGGTAGCTGAAGAGCCCAGCCCGATCATCCCAGAAAGGATCACACCACATCTTCATTCAGTCCACGAAGACCTCACCCAGGTATGTGTCCATCCTGCTAGATGTAGATTTCCACCGGTGGCTGTTTGATCACTCAAAAGAACTAGTCACAGTCCGACCCTAAATCCTGTCTGGATCACACAGTTAATATATGTCTAATTTGTTCCTATACTTATAACACCCTTGTCTAGTGAGGACACGAACATACTGTTCTTTGAAATAAATGTACTTCCTGTCTCAAGTGTCTACTGTTCACAAGACCATTGTTATACTAACTTCCTAATAAGTTTATACTGATTTATTCCCATGTGATGGGGAATAACTGTATCTCTTTGTTTGTTCACCTGTCGTGTAAAACATACTGCCACTGGGCCGTTCCCAGGTGGTGTAAAAGAAATTCACTTTTTACTATTCTGTTCCCAAGTGATGTTTGAAACATTAATTTGACGATTGGTCTTCCTCCGAAATGGTGCGGAGAAAACAATTTCTGGTCTTCTGTTAATGTGTGACGTTTGATAATCCCTCTTATGCTTGTTCCCGTAAACCCTTTCTATCATGGGCTAAGTGCAAAAGATGTTGACCAACTGCCTGCACCAAGGTCTCCATTCTCAGTGACCTGAGTGACCTAAAGGAACCTGTCAACGAGAGAACAACACATTGGGTGATAGCAACTGTCCCCAACCTCCATTGGATGGGGGGGGGGGGGGTTGTCCGCCTCACTCAGATACATGACAGTGAACATTCTCTGTCATGGGCATAGGAGTTCTTCACTCCGGTCTGCAGTGGGTTAAGATCAGGACAGAGCAAAATGTAAAGTGTAGACCCCTAGCAGACATCACTAGAAGATCCCATCATTGTACATTCTCCCCATCCCCAATTTCCCCAATATCACCCCACTACACAATTCTCACTAGCAGAGCTAATTCTATTCATTACTCTAGCAAGTTTTACCGAGGCTACTGCTTATATTAACTAGGCTTAAATATACTCTCTACAATACCTTAAGCACAACACAGCAGTGTCTTCGAAATCATATCCACATTTTGCCCTAACAGGCACGTGTACAATTAAATCTAATTAATTTCCGCACACGGTAGATATTTTTTTTAAATCCACTGCAGTGACAAACACGTCCGTGCAAGTCAAGCCTCAGAGTTACACTACTTGTAAACAAAGCATGTTTTACCCAACAGCCTTGAGTGGCCACGTGACGTTCTTTTGATGTTAACAAAGGTGGTTCAAGGGCAGATTATCCATTTCTGAATAAATTCTTTCCCTTGGGTTTCATCAATGTCACAATAGTAGATTATCTCCCCCTTTTGGGACAATCCATGCACAAGTCGCTTCCCCCTTTTTTCAACATATGCCTACAATTTCCCGTCTTGTGGGGATTGTAAAAGACGATTTTCCTGTTTGATGCTGGAGAGCGGTGTCTTTGATCTAACTGGTAAACAACTGCAGCTGTGCAGTCAGACTTTATTGGTTTTTCTGTCCTGGTTAAAACCAAATGTGGCTTTGCACACAGGCTATGAATATGACCGTCTGTATTGTCATAATCTAGATCGAAATCCTTCAGTATTATGTGACAGCATTCCAATAGACTTCTACTGGCTATTATCACAATGTAGCAAACCTCCACTTGGCTACTGGCAATCGCCACAAACTTGACTGGTTGGCGTGAGCCCTCTTCTCACATGCCATATTATATTTATTAGAGGTATGTCTGAACCGGACCGTTGTCTTATAAGACCTGCCCTCACATAGTAAATTAACTTACTACCCATACAAAGTTGACTTTCTTAGGGTCAACACATGAATTGCTTCATGTCCCCCATATAATATTTAACAACCATTATACAAGAGTGTGTGCGACAGGCTTTACCTACTTCGCTTCCGCGCGTGAAGTTTTTATTTCACTGTTAAATTAGTTTTTCGTTGTCTATTATATCCCCTGACTTGCAGTTATGTGCCTTTGATTTACAAATAGTGTATGTCATTTATATGTTTGTTTTTCTGGTTGTTTGCGTGTTTGTATGTAATTAATCTACTAATCTAATTCCTACTCTATATTTATAACTTGTATGTGTATGTATGTTAGTTTTTTTGAGTGTCATAATTTGGTTCAATGTGGCCACAAACAGGTGCATAACACTAATTCGTGACTACATTCCCTGGTTATGAAACCCAAAATACTGTAATCTAAGTTCTAACCTATATTACAGACAACACATTCACACTAGCACATGTTCACCAACGAAAAACAACAATCACACAAACAAATATTAAAAGTTAAGCGAGGCAGCAGAAGAATTTGCTGACTAACCTCCCTCTCTCCTGTCTCTCTTCCATTCGTTTTCACATTCAAACTTCTGTCATACTCCTTTCACTCCTAATTCTATCATACATCTTTTATCCTTATATACCCATTCTTCTGATTATTTAAAAACCTTTGAGTAACACTGTACAGATTCGGCGCAGTTTGAGACTGTCGAGCCCAATGACTGTGCGTAAGTCGCTGCACGAGTCATCTATTTACACTATATTTACATGGATGAGACCGTGTTGATAATTTGTCCCCTTGATCTCATCGTACAGTATATTACATTAATCTAAGACTCTACACTATAACATAGTAATCCTATTTCTATATCTCAGTATTTGATGTGTTATCTAACTTTTGTCATGCTAATTATCTGATATGTTTATCTAATCTAAGGGATGTAATCTAACTATTTCACTGTACATGATGTGATGTGAGTTATGTACCTTAATTAAATGGATGATGTGAACAGAAATTATATACTTTTCTACCACTATATTACCTAATTTTTTTTAAATTGACAAGAAATTATATGATTGATGTTCTTACTCTAAATGGTGTAAATGATGTAAGTTCACTTATGTACCTATAATAATGTAAAATGATAATACTAATAAATGGTAATGTTTGATCGATGGTATGATTTCACTAAGATGGAATAAGCTAAACTATATTGCAGTTAAATGAAATATCACAATCTAAATGGTGCTATTTCTATCACTATTTTAATTTAATTTATTATGATGTAATTAACTATATTTATGTCTAATCTAATATTGTAATTTAAATTTAAGTTAAGTAACCGGGTTAATTACCGTACTACCTAAACTATTTAACTAAATGAGAATTATTATATTACCTAATTCTATCTCTAATTTATCATTATTTTAAAATATTTAATTACATATCACATTAAGTTTATATACACTGTATTCAGTTCCTTCAGGATAGTAGTTGCCTTCATGTTTGCACATTGGTTGTATAGGCATAATAAATCTACACAATTTGCCTGGGTATCTGAACTACATTATACAGTCATACTAGAGTTTTCTCGGTAGTGCCCGTGTAGAGATTCGCTGGTGTCGTAGCTCAGTCTTTTTAGTGTCTATAATTAAGCACTGTTCTGACACTGTTCTCTGTATTTCACATACATGATACACCGGAATGGAGCTTAGTTGAAAATGAGCTGTCCTATTACACACGGTAGTATCTACGTTCTGCAGCACAGTTCTTTAGTTCATGTCTGCGGACACCTGATAGTTCATTGTACTTGGATCATTATTTAGCACATAAAGTAGATGTATATGTAACACATTTTATATACATTATTGTAATCTATTTATGTACTGACTATCACTCTCTATCTATATGCGGACTTTCGGGTATTTCTACCCCTGATGGTCTACTAAGGGTATCAGCTAAAATGTTGTCTTTACCCTTGATGTGTTCTATACTAAACGTATAGTTCTGCAAAATAAGAGACCACCTGTATATCCGGTCGTTTCGGTGCACCCCGGACTGGATGACTGTAATGGGAGAATTATCTGTCTGGACAATGAAGTGTACACCTGCCAGAAATCGATGGAGCTTTCTCACCGCATAGATGACGCTTAGGGCTTCTAGTTCTGATATTGAATATCTGGACTCGGCAGGTGTGATCTTACGGCTCACGTAACAAATCGGGTGGAAGATGCCCTCATAAAATTGGCCTAGGACTGCAGCGATGGAGATCCTGCTGGCATCTGTCCTAAGATAATAAACGAGCCCAGGATTAGGCAAGCGGAGGATGGGAACATTACTAAAAAGCATTTTCAATTTTGACAATGCAGAAATTAATAATGCATCTTTCACATTTCATTTCACAAATGCCTTTTACAACATAGGAATATAGAATTGTAATTTTTGAGTAATTTACTAATCCCAAAAGGCTTCTGACCTGTTTCTTTCTGTTAGACATGGTCAGATTCATAATTTTGGTACTAATTTTCAGGTCAGTCTATAGTTGGACTTGAGAAATGACATGACCCAAAAATGAATTTATTTTAGGCATAATTTGACTTTGCTTGGTTTGACAGTGAGACCGAAGAGTCGCACTCTGTCAAAGGCATGTCTCAGTTTCAGTAGGTGTATTGTCCAGTCATCAGTATTCTGATTTATTCATGTGTATTCTATAAGTTCACTACCTGTATGCCCCTCGTCGGATTTGCCAGTCTCACTAACTAGTGTAGTTGCGCTATGTATGTCTGTCGTCTGATCACTTGGTGTTGTTGCAATATGTTCGTCTGTCTCTACTTCTGTCTGTTGTCTTGAAAAGTAAAGTTTACGCATGTTGACATGGAATATCTCTAAGTGTCTGTTTATCGACATTCCATCGTCAACATGTACCATGGTTATGTATCACCTTGAATGGTCGTTGCCATTTCGTTTGTATGGAAGTAGCCTAAATCTGTCTTGATCAAGTTCAAGATCACTTGTTTTCGCACCTTTGTTTGTGTGCTTGTGGTACAACTGACCCTTCCTCTATCAAATGGCTTGGGTGCCAGTATAGAAGGTTGTACTTCAGTTGTAGGATGTCTACCCTTAAACTTTTGTACCAATTGTTGACAGACATTACACGCAAATACATTATGAAAACATAATTTTATCTTCTTGAAAAAACCTGGTCTGGTGTTGTTGTATGCAAGATGACCAGTCACCGGTGTTTTATGTGCATATTTTGGCATAGTTAACCGGTGTTGTTCAGGTAACACCTGTTCATGGTTACCAGTAGCATGACCTGTAGTTGAAATGCCATTCTTACGTCTAAATAAACAAGATGCATTTTTGGTCACTCTGGCTTTGACCTTTAACAATTTTAAGTATGGAGACACATTAAGAGTAGATTTCTGGTGGTGTAAAAGTTTCTGTTTGTTTGTGTCATCTGTGCTGGTTGTAGAAAGCATCAGTAGTGTCTCATCTTGTAATATTTTATGATGTTTTGAAGTGTCTGTTTTGGCTGTTGTAATAGTTGCCTTTACTTTTTCCCATGCAACTATTTCATCAATCGTACACTGTTTTAGTTGGGGTAAGCACCCCAGAATTACATCAGTACAAGGGTTGTTTAGTATTGCACAGGTAAAGGTACCAGAGAGAAAAGGAGAATCAATATGGGCTTTTGCCAAAGGGTAAATTTCAATGTTACCCGAGAAGGTACGGCATTTGACAGTATCACCTGTGTAATCACCCGGATTAACCAGTTCTTTCCGAAGACCAATAAGGGTGCTGCCGCTATCCAGCAAACACTGGCATGCTACATTATTGACCATCGCATTGTGGAACACAAGATTGCCTCTGGAGGCTACTGCTGCGTTTACACTCTCAGATGAGCATAGTACTGTATGTCCACACTCTAGTTTCGCGTCTGTATGGAATTGGTGACATCGTTCACAGCTGTCAAAGCTTAACATATCGTTTGCACTACAAACATCTTCACACTGATTAAATGGCAGTTCATTCTCAACCTCACATTCACTCTCACTACCACTATCTGAAGAGGTGTCAATCAGAATAGCATTGCTAGCTTTCATACGTTGGCGGCCCAGGCACTTATTACTATAATGGCCATAGCTGGAACAAAAAAAAACATTTAATGGCCCGCCTGTATGCAGATCTTTTGCTCTGCTGTTTCTTGATCACTTTTTCAAGATGCGCCGGATAATTTGGCGATTTGTCACACATAGCATAAGAATCATGTACAAGTTGACAATGTATGCATTTGGACACTTTCATGTCTTTCTTATCATATTTCTGAAAAGGTTTTCTATTACTCTGATATTTTGGTTGGTCTTTCACAAAAGAAACTATTTCAGAGTCATTTGAAGTTTTAAAGACATCTCTGTTAGAAGAAAAATATGCCGATCCTTTCTTTTCAAACTGTTCTATGTTTTCTATGTCTGACTGCTGCAAAAATTTGGCAAACGGAGAAGGTATGGTGGATATAACCTTATCCATAGCAATTAAGTTTTTTAATCTATCAAAGTCTCTTCCTATGTTAGCCGCTTTAAGCCATCTATTTAGTACACTTAGAACATTTGAGACGTAATCAATGAAAGTCTCATTGGGTTTAGGCTTTAAATTTGAAAATTGATTTTGATATCCAGGGGCATCAAGTAAAAAGTGTTGCATTATCCTATCATGGATGTATTGATAGTTAGATCTGAGGTCTGTTGGTATGGACTCTATTACTTTGAGGGGCTCACCACTGAGATTCTTCATAAAAATTGGAGCCCACATTTCTAATGGAACTTGGTGAAATTTAAATTGGTACTCTACGTTCTCTATCCATGCTGATATGGGATCATCTTTACAGTATGGTTTGATAATATTTTTGTATTTGTTGAACTTATTTTCCTCTTGTTGACTTTTTAGTTTAGTGGCAGAGATTTCTGCGTGTGACTCTACGTCCCTCTCTTTCATCTTTAACTGTGTCTCTGATTCTACTTGTATCTGTTTTTCTTTGACTCTTGTCATTTCAGCTATCTCTTTTTGCTTTAATTCTAATTCCCTTTGTCTTATTTCTTTCTCCTGATCTAACTGCTTCTGTTTCATCTCCTTATCATGTTCTCTATCTCGTTCTTCTTTTTCCTTTTGTTGCTGT
This sequence comes from Cepaea nemoralis, assembly GCA_014155875.1. Classification (NCBI taxonomy): domain Eukaryota; kingdom Metazoa; phylum Mollusca; class Gastropoda; order Stylommatophora; family Helicidae; genus Cepaea; species Cepaea nemoralis. Next base: position 170,627 of record JACEFZ010019407.1, read on the forward strand.
AATTGTTGTTGCTTAATCTGTTTGTCATCTTCTAGCTGTTTCTGTTTTGTTATCTCAGCTAGTTGAGCAATCTCTTTTTCTTGTTGTAACTGTTGTTGTTTTAATTGTATTTGATGTTGTCTTTCTTCTTCTCTTTCTCGTGCGCGTTCGTCCCTTTCAGCATCTTTTGCTTCTTTAAATTTCTGATCTGCATATTGTTGTAACTCTTTTCCTGTTAATTCTAGATCTTTACCTGCTTTTATGAAGTCTGATAAAGTTGCCATCTTAATTTAGCATTTGGTTCGCAGTGACAGGCAATGATGACTTTTATCAGTTATTTATCTTTGATATGTTATTTTTATTCACTAATGAGCGCAAAGAATTGTACTCTTTGCTGGTGCCCTGCAAAATTTAATGCTGAAAAAACAGAGCACAAAAAATACAATAGTGTCTCAAAAGCTGAAAAAGAGATGCACTATTAATCAAATTGCATGCCAAAATATATAAGTGTACTCAGCTTTAACGTTCCCGAGGATCGGGGAACGGAACTCCGTCGACACAGGTCACCTTGATACTTTAGGGTGGAAACACGTTACGTAATTGGGACACCATAGTTGGCACACCGGCATCCGTACACAGCTGTTGTTCACTCTTCGATATGTAGGGCGGCAGTGTTACGCCCAGAGGTGCACGATATAATTACCCTGACAACTAAGGACAATGACTTAGACAATGACAGAATCACGAACAACTAGAATATGTATCACGTAAATTAAATGTCGATGTCCTGTCTTCGTTCTATCAGTATTGCCTTACGTTACTATTCTAGTTAATTTATGTAAGTGTTGTGCAAGCAAGTGCCATCTGCTCGCCCGAAAGTAGTTCCATCGTGACGGTAAACAATGAGAAAATAGACCAAAAATATTAATAACTGCTTTTCATAAATATAAATAACCTAATGATGTTTAAATAAATAAATATATTACTTTCGTAAATCAAATAAAGAAATAATAGCTGATATAACGTACCGATTCAGGCGAGCGCTGTTTAGCAACTTTGTAAACACTCGCTTGCTGTATGCTAATGAGCCCAGACGACTGTTTGTCAATCATCTGACGTCACAGCACAGCGCGATGAAAAATCGATATTGTTTGCTGGCTTTGTATCGCTCCGCCGTGAATCATTTTTGGTACTCATTTCTCAACAAAAAGGTAAATATATAAATAAATACGAGAAACCAAGAATATTAATACTTACAGCTTTGATGAATACATACTTTGACTAAATAAATATTTCATAAACACAATTAAACAGTTTAATACGTCACGATAGGCACATTTCTAGCTTGCAACATTTTTCTCGTCTGCACAAATCACCGTCACTACACAAATTAAATTAAACCCTAGTCTGGAGCTCGTGGACGAGTGGATTAGCTTGAACTTTGCGTCCAAGCTTCACTTCTGACAACCACAATTACCCTTTACTGTGGGTATTAGCTTGGCGCTTTCGTCCAAGCACCACTTTCTGACACCACAATTACCCTGGCCTGTCAACAACTCACTGACAGGACATCATCGGGTACTTCTCTCACACCAATACAAGAATACTTGCAAGTCGTGTGGGAGGCAAAATACATAGTGCAATTTATTGCCATTGGCTTGCTACAGCAGTGAACAGTCGCTAATGAAACACATAACACTCTACCACAGAATCCTCTATCACAAATAGCTAACCACTATGCTACTTTCTATCTATGTAGTTACAACAAAACCCTAGCTCTATTCTAAACGAGGTGTACTCGACACGTCCTGTCTCCCGTCTGCCAATCTTTACTCCCAGCCGGTACACACCACGCGGAGTCACCTTCACCTTGACGCGTGTTGCCTCACCTGGCACGCTTGATGGCAAACGTGTCATGTTGAGTGTCTACTCAACTTCTCCCGCTACCACGAGGCGTGATGCTTATCGTGGTTAGAGTGCTAACTCTCTGAACCACGCCTGCGTGTCTCATGAGGGAATGGTTAACCTAACCCTATTCCCTCATCTCCCCTGCCCTTGCCTCGGGCACAGTATCCCCTCATGGCCTCTTTAAGGTTACCTGCTCTTCCTGGCTGAGGGGATGTGTTCAAGTCTTTGACAAACAGTAACCACCGACTACCCTGGTATCATCCCCTACCTCGGTCCCCATGACCCACAGACTCCCACGGCTATGTATAAAAGAGGATAAAGATGACATTCGTGGTAGCAGTACAGCCTGGGACTCTGAGATAAGTAACAACATGTTTTTTTCTTCATATTTTCATTTTCTCTTCATTGTTCTCAGCTTTTCATCTTTTTATTCTTCTCATCCCGTCCTTATGCCTTAGTGTAGTCACCGGAGAATCCTCTCATGTACTATATGTATTTCTCTGCTGATGAAGACTAGTCGCCGCAACGTCCTGTATGTATCGTAGCTCTGTTCTGTAAAGCTGAATTACTTAACTTTGTGTTATTTCGTATTGTTCACTTTATGGCCGCAATTTAGCAGCTATTGAAAGATGACCAAGGTTGTGCTTTTATAATCTGTCGACTGCACTCTCTTGTCAACTCACACTCGGTTACTCTGCAGTATAGACATGACGAGTGTGGCGAAACATGGCAGGCAATAAATTGTGCAATATATAGTTTGGGGCTTCTGTGTTTACATTACTATAAAGTCGCTTAAAAGTCGATAGGGTCGACTTCATTGCACCGGGTTTTATCCCACATGGCTCGGTCTCTTTCCGCAGCGCGGAAAGCGTCCCACAAAGCACGAACTCCGTAGCTCTAGCGACGACCCACAGGAGTCTCCGAAAAATTTAACTCGTGAACCGAAGGACGCGGCCCGGAATCGAACCCACAACCTTCGGAGCCCGAGTCAAACTGCTTGACCACTTTGCCACGGAGTCTCCTTATATTACTATATTTGTCACAAACCGCAGGTGACACCAGACTGTCATCAAGCTACTGATGGCAAAACAAAAACGAACAAGTTCAAAATAGGAACATAGAATGCCAGGACACTAGCTGAGACAGCTGCTTGCTTGCTTGCATTCGCTGGCTGTGAACTCCAGCGTGAAGTCCTGTATGTCGGATGAAGACATCCTGTTGTCCAACATCAGTGTGATGTCATACCGGACCTGAGGTTTGCGTGAGTATCCGTTGTCCCATGTCTGGCTTATTGGATGTGCAGACTGGTGGTTCCTCGCCATGCAGGCAGACACTCTCCAACTTCGGAGGTATCGGCGACCCTACTGACTTTAGCCAGGACCCCATAGGGACCTGTTGCCCAGGACGCACGGCTAGTACGTGTTAGTAGGTCTTGGCCAGTATAGAACCTGGCCCTGGTGCCTTGGAAACACCTCTGAGTCCCTAGCGGAGACAGAAAAACTAGGCAATGTAATACAAGACATGAACAAGAGGAAAATGAATATCCTAGGCATGAAATAAGTTGAGTCCAGAACAGACATTACAGTACTCGTGTCATTCCCACACGCACTCAGTCCCCATCTTCAACAGCCAGGGAAGAGTCCCATTACTAATGATACCAGTTGTAGCCTGCTGATGTTTCCGTCTTGCCTATCCTCGGTAAGGAATGGGTGAGATGGGTAGAAGAGACCTGTTACCATAAAGACCGACATTTTTTTGTTCGCATATCCTTTTACAGGACATCGCTATCAATATCAGCATCATTCAGCTGATTATTGATTTCTTGGCAAGATTACGCTCAGTAGTTTGCCAGTGATTTCTAGGCGACCGGCTCACATACCCCGTAAGTTACCGACATGGAGAGAACCACTACCAGTTTTCGCGCACATCACGTTACTCACGAGAATGTACGGGATTACGGAGAAAGTCGTGTAACCCCTAGACCAGCCTAGACCAGGGAGACCGGCAAAGACCGACAAACATAGAATAACATATACCGGAGGTATAGGTCAGCATGGCCGAATGGATATGGACGTGTGTTCTTAAACATCCGGTGTGCTGATGCCGAGGTCAAGGGTTCAACCCCTACACCGGACAGTTGGACTAAAATGTTGACCTGTCGTCCTTGACTTGGGGACGTAAATTACAAGTACCTCTGAAGTCGGAGTGGGTTCGCCTGATGGTGAGGTACACTAGTAATAGTGAAAGCTAATTCATACGCAAAATTCAGTCCAATACTACTAGAAGTATTTTAAGTATACGCTTTAGTTTAAAGCGAGCGCACGCAACAACAACAAAAAAATATTCCGGAGGTGATAAACACGAAAAATACCAAGGACTGGCGTTTGATGAGGAAACAGCAAAAGCAATTAATGGCCGAAATATTTTCAGTTTTTAAGATATGACACTGTCTATGAGGCAGTTTTCTTTCACGTCCATATCTGGTAGAATGCCCATAGCTTTCTTCTTATTGGTCCAACATATGTATATGTTGCATATCCTTTACAGGACGTCGCAGTCAACGCCAGCATTTTTTGGCCGTTCATGATCTCTTGGCAATTTTACGTTCAGTAGTTGACCATTGCTTTCTGAACGACCGGCACCCATACTATTTTATACAACCCAACGAAAGGCGGTCTGCTGCCAAATCACCCGCAGCTGTGGTTCGAACGCGGTATGAGGGATTACGAACTGCATCCGTAATTACTTCACCACGAAGTTATGTCAGAACTGGCCTGTAACATTTAAGTTCAAACTCCGATTTTTTTCTTCTTATTTCACGATATTCATTGGTCTGTAACATTTTAGTTCAAACTTCGATTTTCTTCTTCAGTGAGTATGAATAGGTCCATGACTCACGTGTGTATGTTGGCACAGGAAAGATGTAAGTTCTCCAAAAATGCACTATTTTTATTTATATGTATACCCTGTCTGCCGATGTTTAGCCATGTTAGTCTTTCTTCTCGTAGCGAACGACAAAAGCTACATGTTCTATCGCGTTCATACTTCCTCCCCCAAGTACACCCAGGAGCCCGCATTCCTATGACGTGGCAAGCGGCTACCAAGTTTGTTCTCTAAGAGAAGACAAGCGTGTACATACTTGTAGCAATTATTTATTTGATTATGTCCCTTAAAATAACAAAATAAAAATACGCTGGAGTGAGAAATGCATTCATTCAGTAGCATGTCCTTAGCAGATGCTCGTTCCCATAACAACCTTCTGGAAAACAACTCGATCGTAAGCAAGATTTCCCGCTTTCTATCCATCCATCCATCATGTGCCATGCCGGTAAGCGTGGGCGGTCATGTTCTGCCATCTCACTCGATCACCAGAGTCGTGGATCAGCTCCGTGTTTCTGTCTCGACCATGCCACGAGGCAAAGCCATCCAGGTATTTGCTTCTAGGTCTTCCCCTCGGTCTGTTCCCTTCGTTCTTGCCAGTTGTCACCAAGTTCTCCAATCCATTTCTTCTCATAACATGCCCAAAAAATGTTGACTGTCTACGTCTACTGTCTCTAATCAGTTTACGATCTTCATTTGTTTCTTGAAGGACTTGTTCATTGGTCTTTTTGGCTGTCCATGGTATTCTTTGCATTTTCCTCAGAAACCACATTTCCACAGCCATTAGCTGTTTTTCAGCTTGACTGCTCATTGTCCAAGCTTCACATCCATACAAAAGTACAGGTTCTATGTAGCACCTCAACACTCTTTTTCTCGTTTCAATTGACATCTTTTTATTGGTCAGTATCGAAGGGAACAGACCAAGAGGAAGACCGAGAGGAAAATACCTGGATGGCTTGGCCACATGGCATGGACGAGACAGGAACACTGAGCTGATCCACGACTCTGGTGATCGAGTGAAATGGCGAATCATGACCGCCCACGCTTTCCGGCATGGCACATGATTGATTGATTGATGTTTTTCATCTTGCTAAAGGCTACTTTCGCCATGGCGATTCTTGTTCTAATCTCTTCAAGGCATCTCCCATCAGATGTTATCACTGTTCCGAGATAATTGTACCTATTCACTTGTTGAAGAATATTCCCAATTACTTGTATATTACATTGTGGTATTTTGTTCTTCCTAGTGACGACCATAATCTGTGTCTTTTTACAATTTAATTCTAACCCTTGTTGTTCACTGTGTGTAACAACCGCATCTACTAAATTTTGCAGGTCCTGTTCATTGTCTGCAATCAAGACTGTATCATCTGCATATCTAATGTTATTGATGCATCGTCCCCCAATGTTGACTCCTTTCATATCTTCAATATTTCTGAAAATACTTTCACTGTACAGGGAAAACAGATCTGGAGACATTACACATCCCTGTCTCACATCTCTCTTAATAGGCTGATATTGGCTTACTTCATTATCAACTCTTATGGCAGCTTGTTGTTTCCAATATATGTTTTTTACAAGTCTAAGGTCGTTTCCATCATACATACAAGAGCCATTTATTTATTTGAATATGTCCATTAAAATAAAAATAAATTCATTCAGTCATTCATTCATTAAGTAGCATGTCCTTTGCAGAACCTCGCTCCCATAACAACCTTCCGGAAAACCTCTCGAGCATAAGCAAAAGTCCCGCGTCCAATACACCCATCTGGAGATCATCCGCCACATCCTGCACCCATCTTCTCTTTGGCCTTCCTCTTCCTCTCTTCCCAGGCATATACCCCTCCATTATTTTCTCTCAAAACTTTCGCGATGTTTCAAATAACCAAAGTATTTCAATGTTCTTTGTATCATCGTCTTTATTAGCAGTTAGTTTAAAATGGGTTTAAAAGACAAGAGAATCGATTTCATTGCTTGCCGCACAAAGCAAGAAATCCATAGCTCCAGTGACGACCCCCAGGAGTCTCCGAGAAAATTGCACTCGTGAACCGTATGACGTAGCCCGGAATTGAACCCACAACCTTCGCAGCAAGAGGCAGGCCACGGAAACTGCCTGGACAGTTCGGGTCGTACAGAATACCTAGGTGAAGGTCCCAGAGTGGAGATAACAGAAGCCTGTATAGAATACCCACCTGAAGGTCTCAGAATGGAGATAACAGAAGCCTGTATAGAATACCCACCTGAAGGTCTCAGAGTGGAGATAACAGAAGCCTGTATAGAATACCCACCTGAAGGTCACAGAGTGGAGATAACAGAAGCATGTATAGAATACCCACCTGAAGGTCTCAGATTGGAGATAACAGAAGCCTGTATAGAATGTCCACCTGAAGGTCTCAGATTGGAGATAAACGAAGTCTGTATAGAATATCCACCTGAAGGTCTCAGAGTGGAGATAACAGAAGCCTGTATAGAATGTCCACCTGAAGGTCTCAGATTGGAGATAAACGAAGCCTGTATAGAATACCCACCTGAAGGTCTCAGAGTGGAGATAACAGAAGCCTGTATAGAATACCCACCTGAAGGTCTCAGAGTGGAGATAACAGAAGCCTGTATAGAACACCCACCCACCTGAAGGTCTCAGAGTGGAGATAACAGAAGTCTGTATAGAATACCCACCCACCCGAAGCTCTCAGAGTGGAGATAACAGAAGCCTGTATAGAATACCCACCCACCTGAAGGTCTCAGAGTGGAGATAACAGAAGCCTGTATAGAATACTCACCTGAAGGTCTCAGAGTGGAGATAACAGAAGTCTGTATAAAACACCCACCCACCTGAAGGTCTCAGAGTGGAGATAACAGAAGCCTGTATAGAATACCCACCAGAAGGTCTCAGAGTGGAGATAACAGAAGTCTGTATAGAACACTCACCCACCTGAAGGTCTCAGAGTGGAGATAACAGACGCCTGTATAGAATACCCACCTGAAGGTCTCAGAGTGGAGATAACAGAAGTCTGTATAGAACACCCACCCACCTGAAGGTCTCAGAGTGGAGATAACAGAAGCCTGTATAGAATACCCACCCACCTGAAGGTCTCAGAGTGGAGATAACAGAAGCCTGTATAGAATACCCACCTGAAGATCTCAGAGTGGAGATAACAGAAGCCTGTATAGAATACCCACCAGAAGGTCTCAGAGTGGAGATAACAGAAGTCTGTATAGAACACCCACCCACCTGAAGGTCTCAGAGTGGAGATAACAGACGCCTGTATAGAATACCCACCTGAAGGTCTCAGAGTGGAGATAACAGAAGCCTGTATAGAGTACCCACCAGAAGGTCTCAGAGTGGAGATAACAGAAGCCTGTATAGAATACCCACCAGAAGGTCTCAGAGTGGAGATAACTGTCAGAAGTCGGGGTGCCCCACCGGCTAGATGGAGTATTAGTTACTGGCGAGCAACCCCAAATAGTCAGAAACTGACTAGGGACAAAATCTATATGGCTGAACTACAGATTAAGCCCTGAATATCCAACGTACAGCTCCAAGTGGCTCGTTACAAAATGAAATGAACTGTGCTGAATATTTGCCAAGGAATGGGAAAGAGAAGGTTAGCTAAGATAGATGTTTAAGTCTAAATATATGAGTATAGACGACTATCTCAGTACAGGTTTTTCCTCCCTGACTGCTCCCTTCCTTGGTGTCTAAGTGAACCCCCACCAATGTACACAACAACACGTATGCACAATTGGAAAAAATATAATGACAGAACTATGAGTTACAATACTACAGCATTTATTTACTAATCATAGACATCTGATGGTTTTCAATATGGGGATGATGAAATCATATACATATTGATGTTGATGACATTACGTAACTTTACTTGTTACTTGATCTATCTGGAACTGTGGTCCAGATCCCCACTCTCCAGTAGACTCAAAAAAGAATCAGCTTGCCGGTATTCTGACTCATGCCAGTCCTAGCTCTACCTAGTCTTCACTCGTTCTTGAGATCTGTAACATAGGTGCTCCTTGTGAGAGCTTGAAAGAAAGTCAAGAATGTGTTATATCTAGTTCTACATCAGCGCAATCCTAATTAAAACATATCATAACACAAACATATACAATGACCAGTCTGGCCAAGTTTATCTTCCAGCTCTACTGCGTTCACCATCCTCCTTCTCCCTACTGTCTTTAGTCTGGGACGGGCTTTTCAATTGTCTCACACGCCTGTAATGATTACATTTCTGCCGCCCCATGTCCATGTCGCTAATACAGAAATTCTGTGTCGTACAGCCGCTCCGTCCAAAGTTGGGTTAGCAGCTCGCAGGGTCGGTAAGGGTATTATAACAATGCCTGATCATCCGGGCTTGCAAGCCGTGACCAGTAACTGTGCCAGGTTTCCATGCATTACCGTGGACGCACGCCCACAATACACTGAGAAAGTTTAGCACCATATACCCTATACCAAGTGTGGGTAATGTCTGTACCATTACACCTCTGCTTCCAACACAATCATTGGCCAATGTGCCAATGCGCAGACAATAGCATAACACTTCATATTGGTAGGTTTGCATATGACAAATCAATATATCAAACATCCAATACACATAAACATATTGATTAACTAGACATATTATGATACTTTAACATCATAGCATAATGCACTAGCTAGGTTGTATGTATACGAAATGAGACGTATATACACAAAAAGAATATGTACGAAGCATATTCCTAGCATCGTATATTCATATGAAATTACACATACATACATACAACATATCCGTAAACATTATATTACTTCAAGATGGACATCTAATGATACTCAACATAATAGCATCAGGCATTATTAATGAGTACTAATATGGTATAGCTACAAAATGAGATATACAACAAGTCTAATTGAAGTGACCACACAGACCAGCCATATTTGCTGAGCTGCCCGGTTTAATCACCACTTAGTTACTGCTGTTGTAAGAATTAAATAAATAGTCAGTTGACTATAATCTGTACAACAAATGCACACACCAAAAAGGCAACTAGGATAGTGTACAAAGAAATGACAAGCATCTACCAAGACACCTAAAAGTATATCTAGACAAGATCTCCTTCCATAAGTTTATACTTCTCAGAAGAGTAACACTTAAAGAACAATGATATTGAACACAGAACTTTAGAAAAAAAAAACACTCAAGTAACCTATGACAATGATAGTTCTTGCAATAACCTAGATCAGATATAGACTGAAAGTTCATATGTCTAAAAGACTGTTGCATAGTTACTAAGAAATCCTTCCTAGAAGCCAACATAATAATCATGCATATGACTACAAACATTGAGCTGGCTGCCTACCTGTTCTGAAGTCAGACTTAATCTAAAGGGGAAAAGTCTAGGAGGGGTTTTTATACCTAAAAAAAGTCTCTTAAAAGTCGACAGGGTCGACTTCATTGCACCGGGTTTTATCCCATATGGCTCGGTCTCTTTCCGCAGCACGGAAAGCGTCGCACAAAGCACGAACTCTGTCGCTTTTAGCGACGACCCACAGGAGTCTCCGAAACATTTAACTCGTAAACCAAAGGGTGCAGCCCTTCCCCACTTCCAGACGCCTGTATAGAATACCCACCTGAAGGTCTCAGAGTGGAGATAACAGAAGCCTGTATAGAATACCCACCTGAAGGTCTCAGAGTGGAGATAAAAGAAGCCTGTATAGAATACCCACCTGAAGGTCTCAGAGTGGAGATAACAGAAGCCTGTATAGAATACCCACCAGAAGGTCTCAGAGTGGAGATAACAGAAGTCTGAAAGTTCCCGGAGCTTCGATAAGAAGAAGATAGTGGTAACGTAACAGAACTCGAGATTGTAGTAGCATGGACAAGAATGAAGGAAGATTGAGTTGTATCAAGAATCGATATAACAACTCTCAGGGCAATCTCATACGTGCTCCGTTCTCATTTTCAACAATCAGTGAAGAGTTCCAATAATAATGGTACCAGAAGCAATATGAATATGTGTCCGTCTGGCCTTTCCTTTGCGACCAGATCGTCAGGCCCCTCCCTACAGTACCTGTCTCTGCAACCAGCGATGATGGTCTGCCCTATACACACCATCCCAGAATTGCCCCGACCTACTTTATCAAACACCAATCCCCACCCTGCGGGGAGACCCGACCACATCTGTCTTATCGTGCATCACTACCCCACCCAGTTGTGTGATTTGCTGGACACGTTTACTGCAACTGACGAGCTCAAACTCACAACAACAACAACAACAACAACAACAACAACAACAACAACAACAACAACAACAACAACAACAACAATGGAATTCATTAGCAACGCTATGGGGGTGTCACACGTTTTCTTGTTCTAGTATATCGGTCTCTATGTGCTAAAGGTACTGCTCCTTGCCCACGTGCAGTTCCACTATCTGAAAACCTGCAAGTGAGAACATTGTTCTTCCTCTCGAAGCACCATTTACCTTTCTTTGACTGCCTATGTTCTACTCTCCTACACCCTTGGGAACATTTGTTCAGAGTAGTATCTTGTCTCTGGGATTCACTAGCACTATATATGGGATCCACTCTCATCTGCTCCGCTGTACTATCCTTGTCCTGAGTTCCTGTGTCTACTTCAAGTGCCTCTCCTACCTCAGCTATACTCTCCAATTTAGGTTCTCTTGTGGTAACTACCTCGTTACTGCTTACACTATATTTTCGGTCCCAATAAACTACTTCCTCTTCTGTACAATCTTTAACTCCTATAACATTTCCTATGATCAAATCAGCCACTGGTGAGTCCAAAACACACGCTGTCACTCTTCCAGTGATATATGGTGTTTTTACTGTTATTATGGCTACTGGGTAGAACTCTACTGTGCCGTTGAATGTTATGCATCTAATCTTTTTCCCTGTATAATCCGAGGGATCTATTAAACTTCTCCTCACTCCGATAGACTTACATCCGGAATCCCTAATTGTTAACGCTGGTCTATCATTAACAAATCCCTGATGCAGTTTCAAACTGCCTCCTTCATGTACTGCTGATCCTGCTTTCACTGTATGACCACATATTAGGACTGGCTGACTGTCTTTTTCAAAAAGAGGTTTGCACCCACTACAATCTTCATTGTTCAGCGTCTCAATTACTTGCGCTGCATTTGAGTGCTCTGTTTCTCTCATCCTACATTGATGGCTGATATGCCCCTTCTTTCCACATTTGAAACAAGTAATCTCCCTTTTACTGTTGTTCGTTGGTCCATCTAATGGTTGTGTATCACACTCTGCTGCCTTGTGTCTCCAGCTCCCACAATTCCAACATCCGGCATAATTTGGACGTCTCTGGAAGTTCCCTCTTCTATATGGGTACCGTCCTACTCTACCAACATTGTTTCCTCGGAAACCATTATCTTGAAGTTCTTGCTGCTCACCTTTCTGTGCTGAATCCACACTTTTCGCCCTTGGTCTGATAACTGGATTCTGGTCCTGTTTAGTGTACGCTGCACAGACTATTTCTTCACTCATTAGTTTCCCAATAGATACGTTAGGATGTGCAGTCATGTAGTTTTGCCCTAACTGAGACATTGTGTCTATGTCCTTTGGCTTCAGTTCCTCAAAGAACGCCACTAAATTAGAATTGCATGCAGATACTACCTTGTCTCTTAACATTAGATCTACTAATTTATTAAAATCTTTCCCTACTTCTGCAAGCTCCATCCATTTGTTAAATGCATTCTTTACAGTGTTAACAAAGTCTGTGAAATCTTGATTTGTCTCTGGCACTAACTGTCTAAACTTTGTCCTATATCCATGCTCAGTGAGTTGGAACTTTGTCAGCAAACGTTGACGTAAGATAGTGTAATTGTTCCTTTCTTCTACAGGTAAATTGAACATGGTGTCTAGTGCCTTGCCCGTAAGAAATTCGCCAAGTCGCATCCCATATTCTGATTCCGGGATCCTTAGAGTTTTCACAGATGATTCGAATCTCGAAAGATAGGCCTCAAGACAATCCCGGTCCGTAAAGTATGGCAGTTTCAATCTCTGTGACGACTGCGACGGTTTTCTACTTTCCTCACTTTGACCCTTCGATGCAAATTCTAACTTTTTAATAGCAATTTCCGCTTCCATCTTAATCTTCTCTTTCTCAATTTCCATTCTCATGTGTGTCTCTCTCTCTTCCTGTAGACGCTTGGCTTCCATTTCAGCCTGTCTTTGTTCTCTTTCAGCTAACTTTTCTTCCTGTAGACGCTTGTTTTCCATTTCAGCTAATTCTACTTCCTGTAGGCGGTTGGCCTCGAGTTCTGCCTGTCTCTGTTCTCTTTCGGCTTGTTTCTGGTCTCTTTCAATCTGTTGTTGTTCTTTTGCTTCGGCATACTCTTGTAACTCTTTACCCTTCAGGCCTATTCGTTCACCTGCTTCAATATATTCCATTAAAGTAGGCATCTTGTACTTGTGGACACGTTGCTGTCTGTCAGCCAACTATAAATGTGACGACTCTGCTGTTAGTCTTTGTGTCACTTCCCTAAGTACACCCACACTCCTTGTGTACGTAAATTCGTAGTGCTAAAATATCACTCTGTACTCACCCAGTCACTCTATAAGCACTAGGTAGTGAGGGGGGAAGTATCACCTATACTCCCTTATATCTATATATCTATGACCTAAAGTTCATGAAGTCCCTGGAAATATTGTTAAACATACATATAAATACATATACAAACAAATGGATGATAACACTAAGTGATGACTATCCAACGCTAGACTTCACAAGCTGAGTACACGGAGACGATGATCACACAGAAAATAAACCACAGTAACAACCACAAGCTTGTGTAGAGACACCCACAGTGCGCGTAAAATATAAATATAAATTGACCAAGACCACTAGACAGCAGATATGACGAAAGATCACAATAAAAACATATATCCGAACACAACAAATATTATATGTAAATATAACGAAAAGAAAGAGAAACAAAAACAATTTATAGCATCAACATATACACAAATCTGACGTCAGACAACTCGGCTCTAGATATTGGTTAAGACTATTTCAATGCCCCTGCACGATACGTCAACTCATTAACGTTTCTCTTACAAAAATATCGTAAGCACCAGAAAGAATATATATTTGTGTGCTGTATCCCGACTCTCGAGAAACACCCCAAAAATCTCCTACTCTTGACAAACACTGGACCACATACAAGTAACAGCTTAACAACCAAAAACAATATTTATAAGACAATGAGCAGCAAACAGAATGTCCAACTCGTTGGCCGACACACATGTGCCCATATATCCGTCGCCAAAAGTTCTTATTTTGCTGTTAATAGTTTTTCACAATATGCTGGAAATGTCTGTGTTACATTCTCCGAAATGATTACGACGCTAGATTTCAAAGCGACTTGTTGTTTTGTTGAGTGGTTCCTGAATTCACGTGGTGATTAAAAGTTCCAACTGTCGGAAACGTTGACGGTAATAATAATTATCCAAAGTGTTCTTTCGATATGTTGTTACTCTCGTTGCGGAGATGGCGCTTTGCTGTATCATATATGTTATAGATTCACCAAAAGAAAAGACCAAAATAATGGCAATAAATGTTCAACGCTTTCACTC